>JAMPIV010001841.1:0-153792 GCA_024509875.1 Oreohelix idahoensis
GTGGTGTTGAAAACAATGTTTTAATCTTATCCAGAGAGCATTGGCATTCCTGAGACCAGTGGACCACATTAGGCGAACCTTTTTTTAGAAGTGTTGAGAGAGGTGCCATGATAGAGGATAGATTCTGAATGAATCTGCCATAAAATTGAATAAGACCTAACAGACTTCTCACCTGTTTTTTAGTCTTAGGGATTGAGATGTTAAGTATCTTACTAGTATTATGGTCCTCTGTCTTTAGGAAACCATGACCAACTCGGTGGCCTAGGAAAGAAATTTCGCTAAAACCAATATAGGCTTTAGAGGGTTTCGCTGTCAGGTTGTGCTCACGCAAAGTAGACAGCAATTCATCTAACCTGAATAGTGATCTTCCCAAGTATCGCTGAAAAGATAGATGTCGTCTAGATATGCAATGACATCTGACCGATAAGATAGGATTCGGCGCATCATGCGTACGAACGTAGCTGGTGCGTTCATAAGACCGAAAGGCATAAAATTCCATTGGAACAAACCTCTAGGTGTTGAAAAAGCCGTGAGAGGTTTGGCGCGTTCAGATAAAGGAACTTGCCAATATCCTTTAGACAAATCAAGTTTAGTGAAAAAATGAGATTTGGAGAGTCGAGTAAGTAGCTCTTCCAGTAAAGGCCTAGGTTCGGCATCGAACTTCGTTACTTGATTCAATTTTCGATAGTCAACGCAAAGACGTATGTTATTGTCTTTTTTACGCACAATAACCATCGGCGAAGAATATGCAGAGGTGGATGGTTCGATTATTTTCAAATCTATCATCTCATCCAACTCTTTCTCGACCTGTGCTTGAAAATGTATAGGTATAGGATAAGGTCTAACCCTAATAGGAGTATGGTCAGTTAGAACAATGTCATGTTCAATGACATGCGTTTGTCCAGGGATGTCAGTGAGTACATCCTGAAATGTTTGCAACATAGTTGAAACTTGTCGCTGTTCTCCTAGAGACAAATCAGGAGAGACAGTAACGTTCTTCCATGATTCACTAGAATGAAGTGGGATCATTGGAAGAGGAAGATTTACATCTGAAAAACTTGTTTCCTCATCCTGTATCACGGACAGTGATGAGTAATGACCATGTTGTACTGGAGAATTGTCCGTTGCTTGGAAAATGGGTTGCAAATAATCCGGACGTTCATGGAATTCAGTAAGCATATTGATGTGGAAGGTTTTATGCTTCCCATCAATATCGACAATATAGTCGACATCGGAAATTTTCGATATTATATCGTACGGACCTTTCCAAGAAATAAGTAATCTGTTTTCCCTACAAGGTAGTAATACAAATGCTTTGTCACCAGGACAAAGTTGTCGTAAGCATCTCTTCTTATTGGCAAATTGCCTTGCCTTCTGTTTCGCAAATTCAGAAGAAGAAGTTGCTAATTTGCATGCTTCGATAATCTTTTGTCTCAACGCGATGACATATTCGTAGGATGACTTTGTGTCATCGTCAATATTGTCAGATGTTATGAGATCGTGAAGCAACGACATAGGGCCACGCGGACGCGCGCCAAAGACGAGTTCAAAGGGAGAAAATCCCGTATGTTCATTGGGTACCTCTCTGTAAGCGAAGAGGGCCGCAGGTAAAACTCTGTCCCAGTCTTGAGGATGATCCTCAGTTATCTTCCCCAGTAAGTTTTTAAGTGTTCTATTAAGGCGTTCGACCATACCATTAGACATTGGATGGTAGATACTACTTAAAGATCTATCTATCTGCAGAGTAGACATTACTTGAGACATGGTATCTGATATTAGTTGGGTGCCATGGTCTGACAATATCTCTCCGGGGAACCCCAGACGAGAAAATATAAGCCAAAGAGCATCTGCAATATCAGCAGTAGTAATGCTCTTCAGAGGAATAGCCTCTGGCCAACGTGTGCACATATCAACACACGTCAAGATAAACTGATGTCCTCTGGCAGACTTGATCTTAAATGGACCAATAATGTCTATGGCCATTTTTTGAAACGGCCGAATAGGAATGTCCGCCGCCTGAATGGGTGCAGCATGCCGTGGACCTTTGGATTTAACTTCCTGACATACTTTACAAGATCGACAATAAATCCGTATGTCCTTGTTTACCAATGGCCAAAAGAAAGCCGCAAGGACTCTTGACTTAGTACGGGAAAAACCCATGTGTCCAGCACACTGAGAGTCGTGAGCGTGCTGCAAAATTTTAACTCTCAAATTCTTGGGAACCAGGATTTGAGAATGACTTGACGTAATGGAGTCTTGAACCATACGTACAAGTACGCCATTCTTCTTTGTAATCCACGATTTACGACTTGTGTCTTTATTCGGATCACCTTTAGTTGCAAGAATGAAGAATTTCTTCAGAGTGGGATCATCTTCTTGCTGTTTTATAAACGAGTCACGAGAAATTACCAAGGGATTATCTTGGTTATGCACTTCATTATCTTCAGTAGATGAAGTTTGAGGCATATTAAGAGCCTGAGCTCTAGTGACTACAGCGTTAGCAATCTGCAGGTTTTGCCTTTCCCACGTGGAAATTTGTTGCGGAGTGCATTCCTTGACTCCATGAATGCGACCGATGATGAGGTCAGCGATCGGATTCGGAAGAAGACATGCGTGTACATCTCCTGTAAAGAAAGGAGTAGCAATCCTAATGATAGCAGTAGAGTATTTCTCTAATGTGCCGCCAAATGTTACACATTTGACTACTTGTCCAGTGGCACGGGAAGGATCTACGAGTGACTGCCTAACACCAATTGTGGTGCATCCAGAATCAAATAGCACAGAGACTGGATTGTTATTCACTAAACCCTTATGTAAGACAAGAGAACCTCTTCCATCATGCGCGACTGATGCCGGAAGAGCAGGAAGAGGATGGCCACAGCTTAAAGTAGACACTGTGGTTGGCTCAAATAACGTTTTGCATTGGGGGCACTGAGATGCTCTCCCAAAATCAAAAGCGGCACATGCCATATTACTAGCATCATTATTATCTTTACTCTGTTTATAGGCTTCATTGGAATCTTGTTGTGCAGAGTTTGCCTGAAAATGTGGTTTATGTCTTTTGTATTGAGATCTACCTCGGTTATTATCACCTCTGTAGTTATTGTTACCTCTATTGTAACCCCTATTTGGGTTTGAGTCATAGTTCCCTTGGTTACCATTATCATATTCATTATAATGAGTATCTCTGTAATTATGATCTTGTTGACTCCAAGACGGATAACCCTGATAGTTTCTATAATTACTTCCTCTACGGAAATTCCTATAATTATGACCACCCCTGTGTCGAGAGCTATCAGCTCGTCTCCAGTTCTTTGAAGAAGAACCCTGAAATGATTGGTTACCTTGGTTTTGATAACTATTATGGTTACCTTTTTTATCAAATCTGTTTTGAGGTCCCTGAAATCTGTGTGAATAATTGGGATTGTATGGTGTTGCTGAAGCAACTGGCATACTCTCCTTAATCTTAGTGTTGCCAAAAGTCACGTCGGGGTGTGCAGTGACATATTGGGAACAATATTCTTCCATTTCTTTTAGAGATTTGGGTTTACGCTCATGTATAAATTCAAGGAAAGGTTTGTTCACACATGACATAATCTTATCTCTGAGCAACAAATCCATAAGTCCTTCATACGTTTTTTCTGTTTTGGAAAGCTCAATCCAACGATCAACTGTGAGACGTGCCTTTGCAGTGAATTCTGAGAATTCTACACCCGTCTCAGGCACCATCGTTTTAAATAAAAGGCGATAGCCTTCCTCACTTAGCTGATATTTTTTTATCAAAGCCGCCCTAATGACATCATAATTATCCTTATCTGCTTCTCCTACAAGGCATAATCTAGTCAAAGATTCACCTTTCAAGTTTTCTGATAATTGATTAGCGTATTGTGATTTATCCACATTATGTGTACGACAAGAACGTTCAAATCTATCCAGCCAGAATGTAATATCGTCACTGGACTGATTGAACGGTGGAACCTTAACCTTGTAAGTAGAAGGTTTACCATTACCACTAGATGCCTGATTAACATTACTCATACTTGTCAATCTCAATTTCTCTAACTCAAATTCATGTTCTCTTATTGCTTTTTTCTCTTCAGCATCTAATCTTTTTTGTTCAGCCTCCCTGTCTAATCTTTTTTGTTCAGCTTCCCTGTCTAATCTTTTTTGTTCAGCAGCAGCTTCTCTTTCTAATTTTTTTGTTCAGCTGCAGCTTCTCTTTCTAATTTTTTTTGTTCAGCTTCAAATCTCCTTTCCTCCACCTGCACAACTTTCAAGGGAAGTAACTCAATAATGACTTTCCCTTAAGCACTAAAAAATTACCTATTTTGTTTACAAAATATTTGCGAACATAACAAGTATACCAATGTATAATATTGTAAGATATCAAAGACTGCACGTAACAGCTGTCCACCTCTGGCTTCAGCAAAGCTCTGACCAGGTGCTGCTCAATAACTTTAAGACCACGGTCCCTGAAACAAGAAGGTTGTACCTTCTACGTCAGAACTAATTTACACTCTATTTCTACACTGAGCACAATACATCACAAACATTGAGTTCAGAGCGTTAGGCCAACTGTCAGCTTCATCTGAAATACTTTATACCAGTATTTCCCTCCCTAATGGTTACTACGCCTCTGCAATTCCAGCATTATTTCTTTCTAGTTAATAAGCTAGGTGTCAGTGTACTGTTTGGCCATTCCATGCAGTTTTACTTTCCTCCGACACCTTCTGTTCAGGCTGGAGCACTATAGGCTTTACATCATGTTCGCTACTGAACCACACATATATACAGACATAATTTATCAATTTACATTCAATTTTCATTTAAAAATATTGAATATTTCAAGCTTACCACAATTCATGGAAATAATAATAAACAGTTTCGTTTACTGGCAATGAATATAGCACAACTCCGATCTGCCGATGTCCCAGGCTTTATTTTATAAAAAAATATACACTGGTGCTCAACGCACTGCTTCTTAGTAGGTTTATTACAAGATGTGGCAATGAACAGACGCTCTGAATTGAGTATATTCGCAGCTCTACCCAATCACACCACGTCTACACATCTTTTCAAAAAAGTACTCCTTTCTCACGTTTCCCCTGACAACACAAGATAGTATTTATAGTCCGACCAATCGTGTTTAGTCTTTCATTTGTTGCGCTCCAATCAAATAGGAGTTAACATGGTAGGCTATTTCCGTAACGTAATGTTTCTTCAAACACGTTATAAAAAAATTTTATGAGCAGAAATGATTTCATGCTGTCAGGCACCCCCACTATTTTATTTTGGCCATAACTTGGTAATTCCTAGACTATTTGCGTAACGTTTTACATATTCTTTGTCAGCAAACCCTAAGGAACCCAAATATCTCAATCTAAGGGAGCTAGGTGGCTGCGTTCAAAATGTGCATTTTCTACCACCTCCTGTTCACTTCAATCCCCATGTGGTGTCTGGGTACTGTCATGTTTTCAAACGTAAACCGGTATAATGTCATAATTCCCAATAAGCGTTTTTCAGGATTTTAAAACCTAACTCTGGTATGGGTAGTGAATTTTATCACTGTCGATTTGAAATAAAGTTAGTGCATGTGGCCTTACACGCGAGATGGCAGCAATTGTGTATCGCGCGACGCGTGTTTAGTGTTGCACGTGTCCTGCTTTCTGCCTCTCCCTTCTCTCTATCCTTTAGTCCATCTGTCTTTTAGTTACGCCGTGTATAAATTGGAATGAATGAAATATTAAATTTAGGTCATTGATCAGCTTGCGTATCTCAAGGTTTTTCCAAGAAATACAGCACACGTTTCATTGAAGAAAGCGGGTAATAATACAGTAGGCTTTTACTATCAACGTGAAAGCGTTACAATTTGCAGACGAAGTAGAAAACAAGGGGGATTTCGAGTACAGTCATTGTGACAGCACTGTTCTTTACCATTCTTCTTTCCTTTTATTAAATTTATTTGTTAGGCTTTGCATTTACGTTTTAATTTATATATGGGGATTAGAATAATTCATGACAGTGGGGCAGCTTATGAAGTTTTTGCAAAAATGAGCAGAAGTGATCAGGAAAATTATGACATGCTAAAGCAGGCTCTTTTGTTAAGATATGAAAAGAATGCAGAATTTTATAGGAAAAAATTTAGGAATGCTAAACTACTGTCAGGTGAAACCTATCAGCAGTTCTCTGCACGAATAGAGACATACTTGGAGAAATGGACTTCTCTGGGGAAAACCCAAGATCTTAAGGAAATGGTCCTTATAGAGCAATTAAGAGAGTCCATGGCTCCAGACCTGAGAAAGTTTCTCATGGAACAAGGTGCAGAAAGGCTGGGTGAGTTGCTAAATGTTGCTGAAAGGTATCAAGCAGCTCAAGCAGAGGTAACAGGTAATAAAAAGAAACAAGTGGATAACTTTAGGGCACCACAGAACTTTAATAAATTTGATCCTAGGGATCAAAACAAAGGTAAGCACCAGTTTGATAGGCCACGGTATGAAAATAAAAATAAAACCCCACAATTCGATGAAAGGAAATATGATGAAAGAAAATCTTTCAACCAAGGAAAAAGGTGGTGTAAAAATTGTAAGATGAACAATCATGACACTGACCATTGTAGAAGGAAACCTCCTCATTGTGCTGCTATGACATCGGGGAAAAAGGAAAAGAAGGTCAAACCTGAAGAACTACAGGAACCATACCACCCCCCAGTGTGTGAAGATGTCATCTGTAATGGTGTCACTATAAGGTGTTTATATGATACCGGTTTAGATTACGATTCCGTTGTGAGTTCTCACCTGGTGCAGGCCGATCAATACACCACAGAAACAGTGGAGATTCAAACTGCAACCAAGGATGTAGCTACCATGACACTTCCCGTCGCCCGAATAAAAGTGAAAACGCGATATGTGGAAGGAATCATAAAAGCAGCAGTGATAAATGAGCCAATCTACCCTCTGATATTGGGGTGTAGATATGTCTTCTTGGGGAATCCCAAGAGACCTGTGATATTGGCAACAGTGCAGACCAGATCACAGTCTAAAAAGGAGGAGGATAATCCAATAAATACTCACCCAGATGAGATGAGGAAGGCACAGGCTGAGGACAAAACACTCAAGCCATGTTTCAAGAAGTTGCCCAAATCTCATACACCTCCAGGCAAGGGAGAGTTTTATATGAAGAACAAACTGATATATAGGAAGGCTGGATCTGAATCCAATGGTCACGGACAGCTGGTCCTTCCCACTTCATATAGGACTAAAGTGTTGGAACTAGGGCATGCGATTCCCTTCAGTGGTCATATGGGAATCAGCGCAACAGGACAGCGAATAGCTTGTCACTATTTCTGGCCAGGAATAACTGAAGATATCAAACGATATGTAAAATCCTGTCCAGAGTGCCAACGAGTAGCACCTAAACATTGGACTGCACCAGCAACTCTGGGGGAAATGCCCATAGTGGGAACACCCTTTGAGAGAGTTGCCGTGGATCTTGTGGGACCTCTCACCCGAACCAAGAGAAGGAACAGCTACATTCTGACTCTGGTGGACACTTGTTCTATGTGGGGAGAGGCAGTAGCCCTGTCATCGATTGATTCTAAACATGTGGCAGAGGCATTGCTCACAATTTTCACAAGGTTAGGCTTTCCCAATCAAATCTTGACTGATAATGGCTCTCAGTTCAAGGGGAAACTAACTGAAGAAGTTTTCAGGATCTTCCAGGCCAAACACTTCCATTGTAGTGTGTACCATCCCCAAGGGAACGGCCAAGTGGAAAGATTTAACGGCACGTTGATGTCGATCCTGAGAAAGTTGGCACACGAAAAACCAGATACATGGGACCAGTACCTGCACGCCGCCCTCTTTGCTTATCGGGAGGTACCCCATAGTTCAACCGGTATGGCCCCGGCAACATTATTGTTTGGAAGGCCAATAAAAGGTCCACTCGAAGCTTTGTTAAGAACGTGGACTGATGAAAAGGCAGAGGAAAACATTACATCTTCATACCAATATGTGAATGAGCTGACCACTCGTTTAAAAACTGGCTGGAAACTTGCCAATGAAAATTTGAAACAAGCCAGGAAGAAACATGCTGCCTATTATAACAGGAAGGCGAAAGACAGAGATTTGGCTGTGGGAGAGAAGGTACTGCTTCTTCTGCCCGGGAGTCAGAATAAGTTACAAATTGGATGGCAAGGTCCATATACAGTTTTAGAGAAGGTGTCTAGAACAAATTATAAGATAGATAAGAAGGGGAAAGAAAAAATCTATCATGTGAATCTCCTGAAGAAATATTTGGAAAGAGAACATCAGGAAGAGACACACTTGTTGACCTTGTCCATCGCCATGGAGATGAAAAAGGAACCACTTTCATCATTTGAATATCCATTACACCCCTGTGAGACAGCAGCACAGGTGAAAATCAGTACACATTTAACGAAAACTCAGAAAGAGAGAGTGCAACAGGTTCTAAATAATCATGCAGAGGTGTTAACAGACCGACCAGGGCATACAAACCTATTGGAATATGATATGAAACTGATAGACCCCACACCTGTCTGTATGAAACCCTATTCGATTCCCTTTGCTAAGGAGAAAGCTTTGAAGGAAGAGATAGGTTATTTGTTGAAGGAAGGAATTATTTCACACAGTGAATCTTCGTATAGTTCCGGTGTTGTTCTCTTAAGGAAACCCTCTGGAGAACATAGACTCTGTATAGATTACAGGAGACTGAATGCTATTACAGAAGGACAGGTGGATCCATTGCCGGATACAAATCAGCTGTTTGCCAGACTAAATAAAGCTAAATATTTCTCAAAAGTGGATCTGAGTAAAGGATACTATCAGATTCCAGTAAAGCGTGAGGTTAGACCATACCTAGCTTTTAGTACCTCAGAAGGACACTATGAGTTTAATAGATTGCCATTTGGATTGAAGAATGCGCCTAGTGTCTTCTCTAGAATGATGAGAAAATTATTGGACCCTCTGAATAATCCATGTATAACAAATTTCATGGATGATATCCTTATAGCAACAGAAACATTTGAGGAACACATTGACTCTCTGAACATGCTGTTTAATCGACTTAGGGAAGCAAATTTAACAGCCCGACCAACCAAATGTTGCGTTGGATGTAAAGAATTGGAATTTTTGGGACACACAGTTTATCAGGGAAACATGACCCCTGACCCAAAGAATTTAGAGAAACTAAAGAAAGCCCCGAGATCACAAACCAAGAAGGACGTGAGATCCTTTGTCTCATTATGTGGTTTCTACCAGAAGTATATCAAAAACTTTAATTCCATATGTGCACCGTTAACTGATTTGACACGTAAAGGACATCCAGATCGCATTACATGGACCCCACAATGTGAAATGGCTTACCAAGAATTGAAGGAAAAGCTCACAAGTAAACCTATTTTGAAATTACCTGACTTAAGTCAAGAATTCATAGTAAGGACGGATGCCAGTAATATTGGGTTAGGTGCAACTCTACTACAGAAATCAGATGCATTGGATGGGGAATTAAGCCCAGTGGCATATGCTAGCAGAAAGTTGAATAAAGCTGAAATCAACTACTCAACTAGCGAAAAAGAATGTCTTGCAGTAATATGGGCAATAAAGAAATTCAATATTTATCTGTATGGGAAGGCATTTAAGTTGCAAACGGATCACAAACCTTTATCGTTTCTAGCACAGGCTAGGCATGAGAACTCTAGGTTACTCCGATGGTCCTTACTTTTGGCTCCATATAATTTTAGCATTGAGTATATATCTGGAAAAACAAATTTGGGAGCGGATTTTTTAAGCCGCCATCCGTGTGATGAGAATCACCGTAAACCCCAGAAATAATAATAAATTTCTCTATGTGTATATAGAATAAAGGACTGACATATAATGTCTGTTTTAAGCGGGGAGATGTCGTGAATTATTCTAATCCCCATATATAAATTAAAACGTAAATGCAAAGCCTAACAAATAAATTTAATAAAAGGAAAGAAGAATGGTAAAGAACAGTGCTGTCACAATGACTGTACTCGAAATCCCCCTTGTTTTCTACTTCGTCTGCAAATTGTAACGCTTTCACGTTGATAGTAAAAGCCTACTGTGTCGCTGCACGCTTTCTTCAATGAAACGTGTGCTGTATTTCTTGGAAAAACCTTGAGATACGCAAGCTGATCAATGACCTAAATTTAATATTTCATTCATTCCATTTTATACACGGCGTAACTAAAAGACAGATGGACTAAAGGATAGAGAGAAGGGAGAGGCAGAAAGCAGGACACGTGCAACACTAAACACGCGTCGCGCGATACACAATTGCTGCCATCACGCGTGTAAGGCCACATGCACTAACTTTATTTCAAATCGACAGTGATAAAATTCACTACCCATACCAGAGTTAGGTTTTAAAATCCTGAAAAACGCTTATTGGGAATTATGACATTATACCGGTTTACGTTTGAAAACATGACAGCACGACTATCCTAGAAGAAAATGCATATTGGCTCCATTAAATTGAGATATTTGGATTCCTTAGGGTTTGCTGACAAAGAATATGTAAAACGTTACGCAAATAGTCTAGGAATTACCAAGTTATGGCCAAAATAAAATAGTGGGGGTGCCTGACAGCATGAAATCATTTCTGCTCATAAAATTTTTTTATAACGTGTTTGAAAAAACATTACGTTACGGAAATAGCCTACCATGTTAACTCCTATTTGATTGGAGCGCAACAAATGAAAGACTAAACACGATTGGTCGGACTATAAATACTATCTTGTGTTGTCAGGGGAAACGTGAGAAAGGGGTACTTTTTTGAAAAGATGTGTAGACGTGGTGTGATTGGGTAGAGCTGCGAATATACTCAATTCAGAGCGTCTGTTCATTGCCACATCTTGTAATAAACCTACTAAGAAGCAGTGCGTTGAGCACCAGTGTATATTTTTTATAAAATAAAGCCTGGGACATCGGCAGATCGGAGTTGTGCTATATTCATTGCCAGTCAACGAAACTGTTTATTATTTCCATGAATTGTGGTAAGCTTGAAATATTCAATATCTTTTAATGAAAATTGAATGTAAATTGATAATTTATGTCTGTATATATGTGTGGTTCAGTAGCGAACATGATGTAAAGCCTATAGTGCTCCAGCCTGAACAGAAGGTGTCGGAGGAAAGTAAAACTGCATGGAATGGCCAAACAGTACACTGACACCTAGATTATTAACTAGAAAGAAATAATGCTGGAATTGCAGAGGCGTAGTAACCATTAGGGAGGGAAATACTGGTATAAAGTATTTCAGATGAAGCTGACAGTTGGCCTAACGCTCTGAACTCAATGTTTGTGATGTATTGTGCTCAGTGTAGAAATGGAGTATAAATTAGTTCTGACGTAGAAGGTACAACCTTCTTGTTTCAGGGACCGT
Organism: Oreohelix idahoensis; assembly: GCA_024509875.1. Classification (NCBI taxonomy): domain Eukaryota; kingdom Metazoa; phylum Mollusca; class Gastropoda; order Stylommatophora; family Oreohelicidae; genus Oreohelix; species Oreohelix idahoensis. The sequence continues at coordinate 11,425 of JAMPIV010001841.1, forward strand.
GGTCTTAAAGTTATTGAGCAGCACCTGGTCAGAGCTTTGCTGAAGCCAGAGGTGGACAGCATACTCCTTGGTCCATATAGCAACCAGTGGGGTGGCTCCAGAACTCATTTAAGTAATCGCGCAGAGGAGTCTTTTACTGCAGTCATCACGCAAGATAAGAGAGTGTGGCCATGGAGCTCAACATTATGTACCCCATCTTAAAATGACATTGTAAACTAACATTAAGAGGGGAATTTAATTGTTTTAATACCAGGAACTGAGAACATCTCCAATACTAGTTCCATTAGAAACAAACTATTGAAGTCATGATGACAAATACCAACAGAGCTTGAACGAAACAAAACCAGTATTACCTCATATTACCACTACACAACTGACACACATAGGATACCATTAAAAATATATGTCACTACACGAATCATATTAATAAATTCTGTACATATAACTTGTAATTACAATTGATTGTGATTCCTGGTTCCCTTTGTATTTGAATCAGGACACATATACATTCATGACAGCACTGAATACATATTGTTATTTGAAAAGTTATCAGTGACTCCTTTAAGATATCCTCTTTGAGTGTTATATGTATGTGAGTGTCACAGTGTTGTCAAGTGTGGTGGAATAAATTAAATTGTTTATCTGTCTGTTGTTGTTATGACTTACACTTCATCATACACATACCCTAGACATATAACGTAGTCATCACACTATTCCAGAATAATTCTGACTGAGGTATACATATGTGGCAGTAAGTAAGGTTATCTATAATACACTACTCTTATTAGATATAGATACCTTCACAGCTGATCTCAGTCAGTACACTAAGTCCCCTATAAATATTTATAACATCCCACTTTACCACAGAAACAGAAACTCAAAGTCACCACGAGATGTTATAACTCCAGATATGATTTGTTCGAGTGCAGAGTTTTCAGTGAACCAAGAGTGTGTGTTATTTTTCAGTGGATGGAGAGATCCACAAAGATAAAGGTACGTGACTCTCGCCCTAAGAACTTTAGACTTCGTTAGACCAGTTCGGTTGAAATAGCAGTCTTGAAAATAAAGCAAGATCCCCAGGGTTGTCCGGTCATTACTGTCGTGAAACGAGTGTAACCCACTACTTTGTTCATCACTATGTCGAGATACAGTTTTGCTTCAACCAATCAACGAGCAACGTTCACCAGTCTCTGAGACAGAATAAATTAACGGCACATGTTCATGCAAGATGGCGGATTAAAACTGAATAAAATTAGGCTGTATGAGACCAGGTACCAAACCGGAGGAACCCAATCAGCTTGCTCCGCCAGGAACCAACCGAAAGCTTTCCTTAAGTATTTACCTGCCTATATAATCGGGCGGATTTTATGCATAATCACACATCACCGAGACGACGCCAGAGATACCGACCAACTGAAGAGGAGAGAAGCTGTCACGATTTATTGCTTACCTGAGGGCATCGACCTGCAGCCTACTTCACTAGTCGAGTCAAACTGGCCTTTTTAAATCTTGGAGGGTAAATATGTTTACGATAACCTTTAGGAAAATAGGCTTTCCGCAGGTCTATAATGTTGGTATTTGTTGTGTGTCATGTATACTACCTATCAGGTTACTGATTGTATCTTGGGTAAATTAAGTATAATGATTGTATTTCCTATTATGATTGAATAGACGAAGGCTAATAGGACTCATACTTCAACCTATTGTCTCCTATACTTCAATCTATTGTCTCATCTAACTCCAACTGTAATATAACCAAAACAGTCCTTGTTAGGACTCAATCTATTGTCTCCTATAACTCAATCTATTGTTTCACATGATTTCAGTCTACTGTCTCAGATAAGACCAACTGAAATATAACCAAAACAGTCCTTGTTAGGACTCAATCTATTGTCTCATCTAACTCCAATCTATTGTCTCCTATAACTCCAACCTGATATATCACCAAACAGTCCTCGTCGCATATACTCCTATCATAAGAACATAACGTTATTGTTAGGATATATGTTACCAGCTTGTATAGCACTCGTCAGAGAGGGCCTGGTATATTATAGGGGGAAGGAAATGGTTGTATCACACCTAGGTGTACATATTATTGGATGTATTCATGTATTGAACTTATATTATGGGATGTATTCATGTATTGAATGTATTCATGTATTGAATTTATATTATTGAATGTATTCATGCATTGAATTTATATTATTGAATGATATCCATGTATTAGTTTATCAGAAAGAATGTTTTGCAAGTAGACACCTGTCTTGTCTCGCTATTGCTAAATCATACTGAGCCATGTTGTCATTCATCCTACATGCAAACACTGAGGCACACGCTCATTTCATCCACATTAGAAATAGGTGGGCTTGAGGACAGAAATTAGCCCCTATTTTTCCTTGTTACAGGTTTATACGTGTCATAAAAACTGAGATCGTGGGTCGTCAATCCAGCTGCCTGGAACTCCGCAGGAGCATAGAGGTTGTCAACACTCTACATCTTTAGTCCCCCTCAGTCTTGGGTGGGCTAACGAAACGATCAACCGCTGGTGTTTTGTGTCAACCAAACCAAGAAGGACAGCACTTCTAAGAGATGAGTACACATTAGTACCATTTCTGTCGGCATTGTGAGCAAAATCTGAGTCAATGAAGAAAACGTGAATTAGCGTAGCAAGAGACAATAATAAATTATACGTAAATAACAGCATAGCTGATAAATGTTATATCCTTAATGAACAGCACAGCTGATACATGTACTATAATTGAATAACAGCACAGCTGATATAATTTTTGTTCCTATAATTGGAAAACTTGTTGTAATATTTATTTACATATCTATATAAATATAAATATTTGTAAATCATATGTAAACTTACAAATTCATTACATTCCATTTTTCAACATTCACCCTTCAGCACAAGAGTAGATAGTGTATTTACTAAATAAATCATAAGGAAATTGTATTTGAACGACTTGTCAATTTTATCTTTGTTAAGTAAAATCTAGCTATGCTTTGGACCCCTGAAGGAAAGCGAAAGAGAGGCCGACCAAAAACAACTTGGCGGAGGACTGTGGAGGCTGAGATGCAAAGAATGAACCAGAGTTGGGGCACTGTACGAAGGATGGCCACCGACCGTGCAAAGTGGAATCAATTTGTTGTTGCCCTACAAGACGCCACTAGGCGTGATGGCCACTGACTGCTTTGACGGTCGGCGGTTAAGGATCGAAGAAGAAGAAGAAGTAAAATCTGTTTCCTTGTTTATTAATATCACAGTTAGTTACACAGCGGAGGTGGCACTTTATGTCGGTCTCCTCTCTACTATTGGTTCGAGATCAGAACATTCACAACCGTAACTAATTTGTGATACCAGTAGTTCTCTCAGACACTGGGACATCACCATTTTTCTGCAGAAATTCTATTTCTGTAATTTTCAGTACTATACTGATCTTAAAGCCAAATAAAACCTCACGCCACAATTACAAAATGATACTTTCAAGCATCAACCAGACTACATGAAATTTCAATGAAGTAGAAGGGATGGACAATAGAACAACGTAAAGTAGTTCAGGCAAAACACAAGAGAGAGAGAGAGAGAGAGAGAGAGAGAGAGAGAGAGAGAGAAACATAAGAGACTGTAAGTAGAATAACTAGTGTCAGTAGAATAGCCAGAGAGAAAGAAATGAACGTTTCCATACATGATAAATATGATGTCTACATATATTTTTGTTCTTCAACGATTTCATCAAATTGTACATACGTTATGCTTCATTGGGAGGTACCCAAATAAAACATTGAAAAGACATTCGGTGTGTAACGTATATCCTTGACTTATCGTGTTGGTGAAGTCTTAAGAAGTTTGATGCCAGTGTACAGACTTACGGAGTGAAAGACGATATAGCTATACGATCACGTGGTGGCTCAGACCACCATCTGTCGACTCAACGCTCACACACAGACGTACAGACAGACACACATATTTACATAGACATACATACAGAAGGACAAATTTACTTATATACATCATCATCATCTCAACCCGTAACCCGTCATGGGTCGTAGGGATGTATGTCATGGTGGAAGCATCAGCAGACAGGGTCCTCCCCTGCTCTCTATCCTCAGCAATGCGTACGTTCCAAGTTCCCACAACAAAACTTTATCTAGGAAGTTTCAAAACATGTGTTTGTACCCCATTCGCTGACTTAACACTCTCAAGGGGAAATGAGAGTGCGGTCGTTAATCTGGGCCTCGGCCGATCCGGCATATTATTACTGAGTTGACTTTCCATCATAGCTAAGGTGACCAGACGTCCCGGTTTTTCCGGGACAGTCCCGGTTTTCGACCATTTTTGATAATTTGTCCCGACTTTTTTTCGATTTAATCCGGGACGCCAATTTGTCCCGGTTTTGGACGAATTTGCCAATTTTGGCATAAATCTCACAGATTAAAAGACAAAAATTATTATTCCGTGGCTGACTTGAGGGAATTTTTAATTATTAGTGAACTGGCGCCGAAACAGCACAAGAGGTTGTCAGGACCGCGAATTAGTTTTGTAGTTCCAATGTGATATTCGCAGTTATTTGAAATTTTAGGTAGTGGTAAAGTACCAAGATTTTGCGTACGGTATACGTTTATTTAATTTAAACGGTGAATTATTTGTGCATATTTTGTTATTGTTGTAAGAAAATGGTACCAAAGCGTAAATGCAGTTTCAATGAAGATTTACGAAAGGAATATCCGTTTATTAAAAAGAGTACATCAAACTTCAATGTACGATGCAATATATGTGCCTCCGGATTTTCGATAAGCCGTAGTGGACGTGGTGATATTAAGAACCACATCATCATCATCTCAACCCGTAACCCGTCATGGGTCGTAGGGGTGCCATGGTGGAAGCATCAGCAGACAGGGTCCTCCACTGCTCTCTATCCTCAGCAATGCGTACAAGTGTGGAAAAACCGTGTCCTGCCCATTCTTTGATGTTATCAGCCCAGTATTTTCTTTGCCTTCCTCTTCTCCGTTTACCTTCGACTGTTCCCTGGAGGATCATTTTCGAAAGGGAGTCATGACCACATAAGCAGTGAGAAACATAAGAGAGCCGTCGTTACAGCTGCATCAAGCTCGTCGTTAACCACTTTTTTCAGAGCTGATAAAATTGGTGACCAAGAAGAGCAATTAGCTGCTATAGAAGGTGCCTTTGCATACCATACAGTGCTACACAATCATACTTTCAGGTCTATGGATTGCACATCAATATTACTTCAGGTTACTTTAGAGCCAAAATTTGCATGTTCACGTACGAAAACAGAAGCCATTATTCGAAAAGTCTTGGCACCCCATATTCTAAATGAGTTAAGGTGTGACCTAGAAAAGTTTACATTTATTTCTGTACTGACAGATGCATCCAACCATAAAGAATTCAAGATTTTTCCTTTGCTTGTCAGATACTTTGATCACAGTAATGGAGTGAAAATTAAAATATTAGAGTTAAAGTCATTGCCAGGTGAAACATCTGATATTGTAAGTAGTTTTCTTAATGACTGCATAACTGAAAATGGTTTAGACAGGAAAGTAGTTGGATTATGCGCAGAGAACATAAATTCCAATTTTGGAGGTGCTGAAAAGAAAGGACAGAACAATGTTTTCAAAAAACTGCAAGAAAACCTTGGACATGGTCTTATAGGAGTTGGGTGTGCAGGTCATATTTTCCACAACACTGTTCGAACAGCTGCAGATGTACTGCCTGTTGATGTCAAGCTGATTATTGCTAAAATTTATCTACTCTTCAAATCATACACAGTACGAGTTGAAAGACTCAATGAGTTTTGCCAGTTTGTGGAAACAGACTTCCAGATGATCTTAGGTTATGCTCAGACTAGGTGGCTTGCTCTGCTGCCTGCTGTTGAAAGGGTTCTTCAGATGTTCCTGCCTCTAAAATCATATTTTCAATCTCAAGACAGATGCCCAGTTTTTAAACAGACATTCTTTGAAAATCCTCTATCTGATGCATGGCTTGTTTTTGTTCACAGTCAGGCCTCTCCATTCCACGAAGCAGTGCAAAAAATAGAGGGACAGACGGTCACTGTGTTTGAAGTCATTGACAGCATCAACAGGTTGAAAACTATTTTGAAGTCCAAACTGGAAGATTGTTTCTTGCCATCAAGAGTTAAGCTAATCCTTGACAAGATGGAAATGGAAGGACTTCCAAAGGAGGATGTGAAAAAGTTTCATGCTAGCATTTCTTCGTTCTATGAAACAGCTTTCAATTATTTGAATAAATGGGCTGCAAAAAATTTTCAAGACCTAGAATCCTACAGCTGGGTAACGCTGAACAGAATACCAATTTGGGCAGATATTGAGATATCATCATAACTAGTGATTGAAACATTACCTTCAGCCCACTTTAAAGAAACTGAAATTTATGACGAATATGTCTATATGAAGCAGTTTGTTATTTCTCAGAAAATTAGTGAATGGAGTGCCAAAAAAACATTGCCACCACAACGTTGGATTGAAATGGTGTCCCACTTCAAAAACAATAATGTGACATTTTCAAATATTTTGAAGTTGGCAGCGTTTTTTTTTTTTCTGTCTACCTGGAACAAATTCTGCCACAGAAAGAGTGTTTTCTTTGATGAACAGCTGATGGGCAAGTGATAAAACACGGCTAGGTGTTGAAACTTTGAAAGCTATGTTGACAAACAAAGTGAACTGTGAGGAAACATGAGTCGAGTTTTTTAAGATGCTGCTTGCAAAGAAGGACCTATTGATAAAAATCCACTCATCTGAAAAGTACAGTAACTCAGCTTCACCTTAAGTAAGGATTATTGATGTTTTTCTCTCTTATTAGTTTAAGTAGTTAAACTTATACAGTAAAATGGATGTTATTCAATGTTATTCAAATGTATATATAAAATGTATATTATTTTAAATTGACATCAACTTGATTTTTCCGGGACATGTCCCGACTTTTGACCTTTTCTTTACCCTTTTGTCCCGATTTGTTGCATTGAAATAGGTCAAATCTACTATTTTGTCCCGGATTAGGGTTTTGAAAATATGGTCACCTTAATCATAGCATTTCAGTGGGCAAGAGGTTTGCTTGGCGGTGCCCATCTCCTCTCCAAGTATCCTTGCAGGTACATACAAAAATGTACCTGGAGCAATCTGGTTTTAAGGTGCCAGACACTCGCCCTTCGCCCCTTCTCCTGTTAGTATTAAACGGTGCCGCCACGAGAAGGCCAGGAGCTGGACTTTTGTTGTCAGAGGCTATGTGTTACGCACGCCTTAGGAGCATTTGGTCAGATATTGAGAGCTCGTCCTCAATTCCACTCCTGGCTTTGACAACAATTGACACCAATTATATATATATATATATATATATATATATATATATATATATATATATATACAGACAGACAAATTTACACAAACATAGACATAACTACAAACATCCAAATTCACAAAAACATAGCCATAATACCGACAGACCAATGTTCACAAACACAGACATTCATATAGACAGACAAATTAACACAAACATAGCCATACATACAGACAGACAAATTTACACACACACAGACACACAAAAAGATCATTTAAAAATGTTATTGGATTATTACAAGTATTCTAAATTTGTCTGACATTCTAAAATCCTATTCTTGTATCATGTTTTGCGGTCAGGACGTCCGTTCTCATGTCAGTGGTTTCCTTTCGGCTTTCACCACTGACAGTCATACGAGCCTCAGACTCCGGATGTCCGACCCGCAGCAAAGTTTGTTTATTCGTTGTTGTTTCCGTAACTTCAATTTTTTTACATAGACAGGGGTGTCAGCTTTAGTCTGACCCCTGCCCGCGCAAACCTGTCCAGCTTGGTAGAACCTTCCAGGAGTAAAACTCCCGCTGACATAGCTCTGGGGGTAATCAGGGTACGCAAGCCGCTATACCTCGACAAGGTATTGACACCGGTGATGGCAGAAGCGAGTACTGGCAGCCTTAAAAACAATGGCTGCTCGCTTGGAACAGAGACTAATGTTTCTCCTGTATCATCAACTCGTGATTTCAGTAATCGAGTACGGGCTAGGAATACTCACGCTGTCAGTGTCACAATGTGAACTACTGGAACGCATTCAAAATGAAGGGATGCGACTAGTTTTTAGGCTGAACACGTGATACCACCATTGTGACAATGAGATACATGCTCGGATTGCTATCGATTAGATCCAGATATGCGATGGCCCAGGCAAAAGCCTATATGCGGGTACCCACCGACAAAAGACACCCCCTACACGAGAACGTAGCTGATATCAAAGGAGCAAGAATCAAGAGGGGATGTAGTGGATGGCACAGGCAGAAGCTACGATAAAAACAAGCTCTACGCTTGCAGTTTATAATGTAAGTTATAACCGAGGAATAGTATGTATAAGTATTTTATATGTTTGTTTTTCTTTATTCAGTGAAAACTGGGGTAGCCCAACTCTACCAGCGTTTAAGTACTGATGAGAAATATCTGTGAAGAACTAAACATTCTTTTAATTAAAGACGTGTGGGTGTACAAAGTAAAACCTGTCTGGCATTGTGGTTGCATCCAGAACGACAGAGTACCCATTTTCACAAACTTTAAGACAACTTGAATAACTGCGCCTACCGAGCCAGATTAAATTCTTCCTGATAAAAACATCAAGTACATGCCGCCTCTGTGGCGAAAAATATTACCAGCATTAACTTTCCGACGATTTTGCAAAAGGGTGGTGTGAACAATAATAATTTTTTGAGAGAAGTTACCAACCGGTCATTTTTCCTAAATACGGGAAACCTCGTGATTCTGACATTGTGGGCCCGCTAAGACTAATTCTTACATGAACTGAGTAAAGTGACAATAACTAAATCTGAACAAAATATCGCATGAAGAGGATGCTCCCTGGACCCATTGGATGAAACCAAGATCTGCAGAGATGGGTATCCGCTTCATCAAACGAAAGGCAGATTTACGTTGGGTGTGTCATAAAGTGCGCCAGACGGCGAACACCATCCAGACATTAGGTAAGAAAGTGAGACAGAGTGAGAGTAGACTGAGTGATGTTTTTTTTTATATATGCACCCACTTTGTAATTTCTTTATGCAAGTTTTGTTGCTAACAATATTGTCCTTAGGATAGATTAGAGTATCAAAGTCTGTCCATACCTTTAAAGAGAAATCTAAGACTTCAGTATATGTATCCGTGACTCTTTGGGGCTATAACTTTTCTTCTAACGGGACTGTGGGCTATACATCGAGGGAAAAGATCATAACTGTGGGTCTATCATTCTTGTAGAAATTCATTGACTTTATGACTATCTGTATATGCTTAAATGTAATTTTTTATGTGTTGTGATGGAATATTATTATGATAATTAAATATTCAATTAAACTTAATCAGTGTGGCGGTCAGTTCGTTCACAAATATCTATATTTTCATTGTCATAGTTTTTTCACGTTTGTGCGTTTATTGTCGTCACTTATGTGTGTGGGTATGTGAGGAACATATATATTAATATATATTAGATTAGATTTGTCTGACTAATCTAACTCTGTTGTAGATGATAGGCTGACTGAGAGAAGCTTCTCGAGTGTCAGAGACAGAATCTACTATATTTCCTCCACCTCACTCGTGAAATCTATTCCTATTTATCACCTCCCACTGAGCTATCACTTATTTCTATGTCTATTCAGAAGGGACCAAACTAAGTCTTAATCACCTATCAGAAATCTACGACAAATGTGGTCTCGTCCGTAGGATTTTTTTGAACTTAGAATAGGAAGACGAGTACGACAAATGGTTGCTGGTTTCCGGGAATTGAACTCAAAATCCTGAGCAAGTACGACAAATGAGGTCTCGTCTATCGGGATTTTGAACTTAGAAGAGGCAGACGATACGACAAATAGTGTTTGTTTGTCTAGGAATTGAACTCTAGTCCTGAGCAAGCACGACAAATATCAGCTCGTCTGTAGGATTTCTTTCTTTATTCTGAAGATTACTCAAAAATGCTGTGGAAAAAAAACAATTATTAATTGTGTGGTCAGCACGCCCAAAAACAGATCGTTAGTCTAGGGGAATAGTTATTTTTAAAGATACACAATACCACGAGACAATCACACTCTTACTCTAGCTAAGGAAGGCAACCTGACATAAATGCCTGTTGAAATCGGATGTACTGGGCCACAGGACTAACGAAACAGTAAAACGTACACCGCTCCATGATGATACTCGTATCATTACATAGTAAGCAAAATGTTAATAACTCCATAGCGTTCCGCTGGGCTACACAGATGCAAAGGGCTAGAATTACTGACAAAGCTCACAAAACACTCAGCATTCTGCAGTAAATAAATATTAGACAAACATAAAGGTATGTTTTCAGGCACTCGTAAGAAATAAAGAAGTAGAACACTAGACAACAGAAAAACAACAGACGTGAGTAGCTTACCCAGGATTTGAACCCCGGACCTTCCGTACGACAACGCCGCCTAGCTATACAAGCGAATCACACTATCATCCCGGCCAGCAATTATATATATACAGACAGACAAATTTACACAAACATAGACATAACTACAAACATACAAATTCACAAAAACATAGCCATAATACCGACAGACCAATGTTCACAAACACAGACATTCATATAGACAGACAAATTAACACAAACATAGCCATACATACAGACAGACACATTTACACAAACACAGATATACATACAGACAAACTTACACAAACATAGACATACAGACAGACAAATGTACACAAACATAGACATACATACAGACAAATTTATATAAACACATACATACAAATTTAGAATACTTGTAATAATCCAATAACATTTTTTAATGCTCTTTTGAGTAGAGACTTATTTTTTTCTGTGGATCTTTTTGTGTGATTTCTCCTCCCTACAGAGACTATAAACTCCAATGCAAACCAGTAGTGTGGGTAGAAGAAACTTCAGTTTTTCCTGGGCTAGAGGGCTAGATTGGGAATTTACCATAAAAGTTAATTAAGGTGCGGATTAAACTATCGTTAATAAGTTAGCAGAAACAATTTCAAAATGTATAATTGTGACGCTTGTAAAAAATGACTTCCTCAGAGAATGCGATACATTTATTTGTGATAATTTATTACTATTATAATTTCCGCTCTCTATGAAGCATGGGGGCCACTGGTGTGGTTTGCCCCCCGCCCCCTTTTTTAAAAAAGTGCATCTACGCATCCCTGTATTCTTGCATCGGAGGTTTCTGTAACAATCTGTTTAAATGATAAAGTCTTCTATTAGTCCAATTTTACATGTCTGAATTAGCAGTAGTCTTCTATGTTTGTCTGGAGACCCCCCGAAACTACCTAAGATAATGGATTGCTTCAACTTGTTGGCTTTCATACTGAGAATATAATCTCCTTGTGCCACAGAAATACCTATGCCCCAGCAACCACTATAATACAAGGGGATTGACATAAGTCTTGGGCCTGACCATGAAGTACATGTCACAGAGAGCTGAAATTTTGTATAGTGTTCATTCCTTTTCAATATAGCCACCGTCTGAATTGACACACTTCTGCCATCTCTGGTTGACCTTGAAAAGACCTTGGGAGTAGACCACCCTATTTTTCAAACTAAACCAGTCATCACATGCCAGTATAACCTCTTCATCGCTGTCAAAATGATTTCCTTTTAGCTGTTTTTTAAGATTTGGGAATAGAAAAAAATCTGATGGAGCCAAATCTGGAGAATATGGTGGGTGTGGAAGAATTTCAATATTCAAATCGTTGGCTGCTAGCTGCACAAGCCGTGCTTTGTGAGAGGGCGCGTTGTCTTGAAGCAAAGGAAGATTTTGAGTGCGCGTTATCCCTCATTTCCTGGTCACAACCTTTCTTAGTTTTGTGAGAAGATCTGCATAGTACTGTCCATTAACTGTGTTGCCACGAGGCAGATAATCTTTCAAAAGGACACCTTTGCCGTTCCAAAAAAACAGTCAGCATCACTTTTCCTGCAGATTTCTGCGCCCTCGGCTTGACAGGTGTTGAGGAGCCCGGGGTTTTCCATTGCATGCTGGCAATTTTGGATTCGGGGTCATAGTGGTGTACCCAAGTCTCATCTACTGTCACCATGGTCTCCAAAAAATGTAGGTGTTTTTCCCTGAAACATCAGAAATTTTATCACAGCTCTGACCTCCTTCTTTTCCATTGTTTTTTTTTCAAATCTTTGGAGCAGCAGATCCTGTCAATAGGGTACATTGCGCCGTGCACCGTAGCAGGAAAACTCAGTGAAGAAACAAACGCGTACTTTACACAATCAGTGCAAATATTATGAACTTTAAATGTGCCAAGTTTCATCTTCCTCCTGTGACTCCTTCATGGTCAGGCCCAAGACTTATGTCAATCCCCTTGTATGCCACGACTGGCTGAACAATACAGTACTAAGAATATCAGAAAACATACCAGGTGAATTTTCATCCCCGACCCAAGAAAAAGTTCAGGTTTTGTACAATACGACCCACAGCAATTGTAACTGTTAAATCCAAATTAAAATTTATTTTCTCCAACTCCCCACTTATTTCCATTTTGCTACCACTAAAAGTAATCTTCTTTTTCTTTGATCCTTAGTCGCCGACCGTCAAAGTAGTCAGTGGCCATCACGCCTAGTGGCGTCTTGTAGGGCAACAACAAATTGATTCCACTTTGCTCAGTCGGCGGCCATCCTTCGTACAGTGCCCCAACTCTGGTTCATTCTTTGCATCTCAGCCTCCACAGTCCTCCGCCAGGTTGTTTTTGGTCGGCCTCTCTTTTGTTTTCCTTCAGGGGTCCAATGCATAGCTGTTCTTGTGATGGCATCGGGGTATTTTCTGAGGACATGGCCAACCCTGCTCCAGCGTCTGCCAGCTATGATGGTGTGCATGTCCTCTTGCTTGCTCCGAGTAAGCAGATCTTGGTTGATGATGGTATTCGGCCAAAAGATTCGGTGAATTTTTCTTACGCATGTTGTGTGAAAAGAGGACAATTTCGACATTTCCTTCTCTGTAACTCTCCAGCATTCCGCACCATAGAGAAGCACAGAAAGCACACAGCTCTGATGTAATCTTAATTTTGTGCTTGTGCTGTATTGAGAGGACTTCCAGAGGTTGTTTAAGGTAAAAAAAGGCTGTTCTTGCCTTATTCATTCTGATGGTGATGTCTTTGCCTGCCCCGCCGTCTGGTGTTACTATGCATCCTAGGTATATGAAGGTGTCTGTCTGTACCAGTTGCTGATTCCTTACTGATATGGGCTCAGGGTTGCTCACATTGAGCGTCATGACCTCTGACTTCTTTAAATTGATGTTCAAGCCCACCTGCTGGCTAAACTTATTAAGTCTATCCGTTTTTTCCTGGATGTGTTGATGTGAATGTGCTAGTAGTGCAATGTCATCTGCAGATTCCAGATCTTGCAATGTAGAAAATGTAGTTCATCTTATTCCTCTTGGACTGCCCTCTGTTGTCTGGCGCATCACCCAGTCTATGACTGTTAAAAATAGAGTGGTTGATAAGGGGCATCCCTGTCGTACTCCTGTCTTCACCTCAAAAGTTAGGTTGTTCTGCCCAACACTACACGTAAAGTTGGCATAGAGGCTTTTTATGATTGACACTATGCAGCTTGGAATTCCATAAGTCCTCAGTATTTTCCATAAACTGTCCCTATGTATGCTGTCAAAGGCCTTTTCAAAATAAACGAAATTAATGTACAGCTATCTTTGCCATTCTGAGCACTGCTCTATAATGTTCCTGAGAGTGAATATATAATCTACACATCTTCTGTTCTTTCTAAATCCTGCTTGTTCTTTCCTCAGTTTGTGGTCTACTGCTTTTGAAATTCTCTGTATAATTATCCTGCCTAGTATTTTGCTGGGAACTGAGAGAAGAGTGATTCCTCTCCAATTATTGCAGTCTGCAAGATCTCCCTTCTTGGGCAATTTGACAATTATTCATTTGTTCCACTCTGATGGCGTTGTCCCCGTTTTCCAGACTTGTGCAAATAGTGGTTCTAATAGTTCTGCTGCTAGCTCAGGGTCTGTCTTAAATAGCTCTGCATTTAAGTTATCATGGCCAGGAGCTTTTCCGTTCTTTAACCCTTTGATTGCTGTGATGATTTCTTCTTTTCGTGGCATGTCTGTATTTACATCTAGATCGTTTTCAGCCTCAGGAACATTCAATTGTGTCTCTGGTGGTTCCTTGTTCAGAGTTTCTCTGAAGTGCTCTGCCCATCTTGTTTCCTGTCCCTCTGTTGTCGTGATGAGATTTCCTTGCTTATATCTCTTACTAATGTAATATTGTTTGCACCTCGTTTTCCGCTGATGAATTTAGTTATTTTGTATACTGTGCTTTGTTCATTTCTCAGTGCTGCCTCTTCTGTCTGTCTTGCAAGATCGTCTAGGAAATTCCTTTTGTTGGCTCGGGTTTGGCGTTTAACTTCCTTGTCCAGCTGACTGTACTGTTCGCTATATAGTTGCTTTAACATGGGGGACTTCGCTTCTGTTTTCTTTCTTTTCATTTTCTTTCTCAGTGTTATGGTGTTTAATGTTTCTGGTGTTATCCAGTCTTGCTTCTTCCTTTCCTGGAATCCCAAGCATGATTTGCTGCTTTCCTTATATATTGTTGAAATGGTGTTGAATTTTTGGTCTATATCATCAGTCAATGTCTTTTCCTGACTTTTGGCAAATTGATATCGTTTCTTTATGTCAGCCGCAAAAGCTTTTCTGGTAAGGGGGTCCTTCAATTTGCTGATGTCAAACCTTTTCTGTGTAGTTACGGTTGGTCCAGCCCTTCTTAGTTTCACTTTCAGTTTTGCTACTACTAAATGGTGATCACTTCCCACATCTGCACCTCTTCTTACCTTCACATCTTGTAATGCATGTCTCCATCTACCGTTAATCATGATGTGGTCTATCTGGTTTCTGTCCCGACCATTTGGTGATTCCCATGTTAAGTTGTGAATTTCTTTATGTGGGAAAAGTGTTCCTCCAATGACCAGGTTGTTAATACTACAGATACTTATTAATTTATCCCCATTTTCGTTTGCAGTTCCGCTGCCGCATTTCCCCATTACTCTTTCATTATATGTATTGTGTGTACCAGCTTTCGCATTGAGGTCTCCCATTACTATAATACGATCATATCTAGGTGTGTCTTTCATTTCTTTCTGCAGTTGTTGATAGAATTCATCCTTGACCTCTTCATCGCTGTCATTCGTTGGTGCGTAGCATTGTATTATAGTTGTATTGGTGAATCTACCTCTCAATCTTAATCTTATCAGTCTGTTGTTGATGGGTTTCCATTCCAGTAATGTCCTTTCTATTCCTTTCTGTAGAATAATGGCTACACCTTCATTGTGCTGTCCATCCTCTCTTTCAGAGTAAAGTACTGTTTCTCCTGTTGCTGTTTTAACTTTTCCTGCCCCTGTCCATCTGCTCTCGCTTATCCCTAGAATGTGTAACCTATAGTTTCTCATTTCTGCCGTGACCTGTTTTAGTTTACCCGTCTCATTCATTGTCCTGACATTCTAAAATCCTATTCTTGTATCATGTTTTGCTGTCAGGACGTCCGTTCTCATGTCAGTGGCTTCCTTTCGGCTTTCACCACTGACAGTCATACGAGCCTCAGACTCCGGATGTCCGACCCGCAGCAAAGTTTGTTTATTCGTTGTTGTTTCCGTAACTTCAATTTTTTTACATAGACAGGGGTGTCAGCCCTATGCTAAAACCCCCAACCTGGAGGACCAGGGTGTCTGCTTTAGTCTGACCCCTGCCCGCGCAAACCTGTCCAGCTTGGTAGAACCTTCCAGGAGTAAAACTCCCGCTGGCATAGCTCTGGGGGTAATCAGGGTATGCAAGCCGCCATACCTCGACAAGGTATTGACACCGGTGATGGCAGAAGCGAGTACTGGCAGCCTTAAAAACAATGGCTGCTCGCTTGGAACAGAGACTAATGTTTCTCCTGTATCATCAACTCGTGATTTCAGTAATCGAGTACGGGGTAGGAATACTCACGCTGTCAGTGTCACAATGTGAACTACTGGAACGCATTCAAAATGAAGGGATGCGACTAATTTTTGGGCTGAACACGTGATACCACCATTGTGACAATGAGATACATGCTCGGATTGCTATCGATTAGATCCAGATATGCGATGGCCCAGGCAAAAGCCTGTATGCGGGTACCCACCGACAAAAGACACCCCCTACACGAGAACGTAGCTGACAACAAAGAAGCAAGAATCAAGAGGGGGATGTAGTGGATGGCATAGGCAGAGGCTACGATTGGTCAGGTGACCAGGGATGAAAATGTATCTAGATGGAAAGAGTGGAGTAAGTCAGGGGAGAACTGAATAAACTACCAGCAGGTCATCATTAGCCTTTGCAGAGAGTGCAGATCTTGGGACAGTGGAAAAGCAGAGCTGGAGATTAATCAGTTGATAAGTGATCATGTTTGGGATGATGACGCTATTGTGTACACTGATGGGTCTGTAGTGCGTGGTGAGAAATCAGGGTGAGGCTTCTCTGCGAGAATTAAGGGTATGGTCGTTGCTGAACAGAGTGGAGCCTACATGACAACAACCTCCAGCATGAGAATGGAGGTAGAGGCAGTTACTGCAGCACTGAAGTGGCTGTCTGAAACTCCATCAGCTAGGGCAGTTATATTGTCAAACTCTCAAGCCATGCTTCGGAAAGTTCAGAACGGATGGCTGCGGCAGGAATTGAAAACATTAATAGAATCCTCAAGTCTTGAAGAACTGGTGTGGATCTACTGTCCTGGTCATGCAGGGGTCCGTGGCAATGAGGGCTGACAGACTGGCCTCGAGAGCACCCATAGTGGGGACACTGGACATGGATAAGGAAGAGATACTAAGGGCAATTAATGATCGCCTGCTGGATAATGACACTGCAATGGATGAATGAACAAGGCTGAGACTGTTGGAGTTTGGCATCAAACGTGGGACTAGCAGAAATGGACGTGAGAGAGGATGCATCCGTCGTATGTACAACCAGCGTGCTATAGGTACAATTAGCATTCATACTCTTCGACATTTTGCTGAGGGAGACTAAGCACCTATGGGTTTGTCCGGAGTGCAGTGAGGTCGATTCTGATTAACAATAACAAATAGACCTAGTAGTAGCCCATAGTGGAGTCTCTAACGTTTTACTCATCTTTTTTTTTTTTTCTCGCATGAAGTCGCATATTTTTTCCTCGCATGAAGTCGCATTTAACTCGCATTGGAACACGCCCAACATAAACGCATGTCCCAACACAAAAAGACCCAATCACAAACAAGTGTCACTGTAATGATCCTCTGTGTTTTCACACAAAAGATCTAATGACACATAAGTGTCACTGTACTGATCTTTTGTGCCGGGCACATGGTTATATTAGGGCGCATGTCCAAATATAAAAGACCCTTATGTCTTGGAGTGTTTTGTATCGCAGTATTTGCTCAATGACACATGATTTTTTTTTATTTTAATGATGAAAAATATCCAGTTCAATCTCTGATGGGTTATAATTAGGATATATGCCTATAGTGTTTTCAATTCCAAATATGAATAATTGCCGATATCAGAAAGTGGCATCATATCTCACGGCTGTTTGCCAGCGATCTTTTAGTTGTTTCCCTTTTTTCCCTGACCGCGCTATTTATAGCTATCTTGACAGAGGTCACGTGGTCAGCTTCCTAACGGGAAAGAAATGTAACGATGCTTACTTTTGATAGGGCTTAATTAATGCTTTTAGGCTACTTTATTATTATAACTACCGGCTTTAATTTTGCGTAAAGCTAGTCTAGAAATGTTAGACTAAATTTTAGAACAAGAACAAACATGTTATCACAATTAGAACAGAAGATATAATAGTCTGAAATAGTGTAAAATTTACGTTTTTTTTTATATTTTGTTATGGTTTGTTTCTAATGCAATTTACACTAAAACGGTCACAATCAACATGCATAACAAATAACAGAAATCAAAAGTAGAAAACCTGCAGAAAATGGATATCAAAGTTTTGTTTTGGTTTCATGCGTCAAAACATTAATTATTGAAACATTAAATTGCAAGTCCACATTTATTACCTTAAAATAACACACCCAATTGTCCCCAGAACATGAGAGCTAACAATTATCTCAATCATACCTCATGATGGTCACGTAAAAATGAGTATGGTCATGAGTAAAACGAAATGTTCAATTTAATAGATAAATAGGTGTATTTAATAAATACATATATTAAATGATTTCCACACTCTGTTTATTCTGTCACTCTCACGCAACAACTGCCATAATTTGCTCTAGCCCCAAAATTTCGCTCAATTATCATTCACACTTCCTTTTTTTATAGGATGAATCTGTACATTCACAGATGGAGAAATTTGTAACAAATGAGTTTCCATTATAAATTTTAATTGTGAAGTTATATTTTTAATACCGCAGGCGCGTCTTTCAATTTTGGAAATAGTGGAATGTACAAATTCTCCTCCTTGCTCTCCATGCATGTCCATTCCAAAGCCATGAGTTCTGATCCAGTCATCGCAATGTTTTTCTAATATGTGCTGTTTAGGAATTGTCTTACTGGGGAATAGCTTTCTGAACAAAGACATATAAGTCTCTATTGATGCTGTTATTGATTCTTTACTAATTGGTTTACTGTGTGATATTTTGCTTCTTTCAGTGAGTTGAATTGTTCTTGGGCAATAAATGCTATGTTAGTTATATCTTGTTTGTCTGTAATTTTCAGTGTTTGTGTAATGATTGCTCTTGTAAGATCTTTATAAACTTTTTGTGTGAGATATCTGTGGCAGTGATTCCCTAAGAATGCTCTGCTATGATAAGCCTGTGGTATGATTTTGTGTTTGGCTAGTACCTTGTCCAGGTGTAAGCAAACTGGACCAGACCTAGCACACAGATCTTGAAAATGAAGTTTGGCCAGCACATCTTGTGCATTTTCAAGTTTAACTTTAAAACTATCTGTCTCCTCCTTATCCTCACAAAGTTCAATACCTGCCTGAAAAAAAATTCAATTTTAGCATCTAATTCTTCTGCCTGTTTCCAGTTCCTACCAAATCTTTTCAAGTTCTTCATAGGACTAATGGTTGCATGTATCTCTTGCGGATTCTCAAATATCTTTGCGTCTATTGTATCGGCTACCTGTTCTAGAAGTCTGTGGTGTTTCAAAACAATGCCTAATAAAATATGAAGGTAAGGACATACATGCCACACCTCGGAGATGAAAAACCTGTACAAAAAATTCAAAAACCCTGTAAAAAGACCAGCAAACCTGTACAAAAAAAAAAGACAGAAAAAACGTATCAAAAGAGTTAATTCGTGTAAAAAAATTTCAATTACAGCTGAGGACTTTGCCTTTTAAAACAGGTCTTCATTTATTTTAAAACTCAAACAATATTTGTCTGAGTTTATTTTGCACTGTAAAAATGATGTGATCGTGTCATTATTTAGTCTATTTCTGCGCTTAATTATCACTAACAGACCAGTAAATCCTGTGTTTGATAGGACCTTATCCTTTAGCACGCTGCATTGTTTTCCCGAAAATGTGCCCTGCAGCTGCATTCTTTTTCACAACACCCCCGTTTTTATAGTGGATGACTTGTAAATTCTATAGTTTTTGGTCAATTGCTCTAATTTTTGGACTGTAGGCTATAGAAATAAATGAATGATGAATCTGATGATATAAAATTTGTTTTTGTACATGTTAGATGTGATAGGAAGAGAGGTATGGAAAGATGAAAAAAACGATTAAAAAAATATTTTTTTTAATTTAAAAAAAAAAACCAACAAACGAAGAGTCTTTTTCCTTTGCATCTCAATGAAAGTCATTTGACCAATACAAATCAAATGACGATCTTTTCGTTACACCCATCATCAGTAGCAAAGCAACAAACGCCCTCGTCAGCAGTGTCATTCGGCCGTAATCCTAAACCTTTCCGATAAACCTAAACCCTAAAATTATACATACTAGCAATGAGATTCTACTTTCGTTTCCATCTCTGCCATCACCCATATTCTGAGAACCGATATTAGCGCTAATAAAGACAAAGATCTCCTTGTCATCGCATCGGAGTCAGAATCCATTAAAATTAGAGCGAAAATGGCCGCGTGTTCGATGCCGATTGATTGCGATTTAAAAAAATTCACAGAAAATAAACGCGGATACTCCCATTACTAAATAAAGATCTGAAACGGAAGCTAACTCTCTTGCAAATAACATTAAAAATGACGCAAATTACGGCTACGGTAGTGGCACAAGACGATCGATTTATGTGTATGTTTAATAATTACCGAAAAAACTCGTACAGACGTTTGTACGGGCCGTACACATCTGAAAACGCAAACACCCCGTACAGATTATGGGTAAACCATAGCGTGTGGCATGTATGTAAGGAGGAGCTACATTTTCAATTTCAATCTCTAACATTGGTTTGTGTAAACAATTATGGTAACGTGCCACTTGCCTTTTATTCCCTTTCCCATATTTCATATATCTATTGTAATCTCTTATCAACATGGCCAAACTTCTTGGTTTGCAAGTTGTATGCTCTCTGGATGTCTTTATTTCCTTGTTTTGCTGGAGACACCACAGACATGAGTATATCCTTGAGCTCCAGACAAACCAAACATTTTCATCAAAAAGTCATAATCCCCGAATAAGAAAACAACAACTTTTTTACCATCCCACTCTAAATCTTTTAGTGACTCTATCTGAGCTTTCATGCCATTCATAAATATTTCTAAATTATCATATGTATCTCTGATTCTAGCAATTGATAAAAGGGTGGTATTAGATTTAGAATTTCGTTTATCTAAATTTACTACCTGCATTGTAACTTTGAATGAAAGAAGATATACAAACAGTTACTTAGAATTCTTTGGCAGCCGTCGTGTGCACAGGATTGTCTACCAAAGAACACTAATGGAACAGTTTAAAACACAATTTAAAAAAGACATTCATATTATAAATACAAGATTAACAAGACTTGAAAGATAGATCAAAGTATTGTGGAAGTAATCTATCTATAGCTTTACATGTTTTCTGACGCTTATATACGCAGCTAAATATCATTATAAATGAATGAAAATGCAAAAACAGATGGTGCTTTACAAAAAGTTATTTTTTACAACCTTATTTAAGATTTGCGAGTATCAGGAATGCGTTTACAGTGATTTAAATGTTATAAAATCTGGTGACAATATGCTTGTTCTTGTAATGCCAAACTCACAAAACTGACTACCACACATTCTCAAGATATGAAACCAAAAAAAAAAGTATGTGGAAATAATCTTTAGCTTTCCTTCGAGAAGTCTTTATAATTATAAACTCAAACGAATGGGCCGATTTTTAGATATTAAATTAATAAAAAGATTACTTATTCTATGAATTTCCTCAAATGATGACGCTGTTTTCAAAAGTCTGTTACTCCGTCAAAACTAACTTCAAACAAATAAAAATGCAATCACAAATAGAACACAGAACAGAGTTATAGTACACAAAAGAATTTTAGCGCTGTGTTTATCCAGAACGAGTGTGTAATGATTTATATTTTACTGATTTTACACACACAACAGCTGATATTTCCCGCCAAAACCCTCAGTAGTTTTTTTACGGTGCATATTCTTCTTCTTCTTCCTCGTTCGCCTTCAGACTTCCACATTTATGACTCTAATAAAGGCAGTAGTCAACCCAAGGCTCCCAACATCTCCAAACAGTTTTTCGTTGACAGAAGTGGGTTGTTGCCATATGCTACTCCGTTCATTACTGTAGGTTGGGCAGTATTGCAGCAGGTGTTCGACTGTCATTGGGCTGGTACCGCAGGTGCAGAGATCTGTTGCACCAATTTTGTATTTGTGGTACAGATGGTATCTCAATCTATTGTGACCAGTGCGTAGCCGAAAAATGATGACCTGTTCTTTTCATGGATAGTTGATGATATGCGTCATTTTTCAAATGTCCCGGGTGCTCTCTTTCCCATTTGGACTTGAATGTAGCCTTTATAGTGGTCTTTGCCGTTGCGTAAGTTGTCTCTATATCATTTTGTTGTAAGGCACCTCCTTCCTTAGCAAGTCTATCTGCCTCCTCATTTCCTGGTATGTTGCAATGGGCTGGTATCCACTGGATAGTGCACTTCTTGAAGCATTCGGCCAGTCTTTCAAGGGAAATTATCAGATCTTTCAATCCTTTAGTTTGGTGGCTCTTCAGTGCTGATATTATTGAGAGGGCATCTGAAAAGATTACTATCTGTTTTTCTGCCTGTGCTTTGCATTCAATAAGAGTTTCAGCTGCCTGTTTCAGGGCTTCTGCTTCAGCACAGAAGTTATTGCAGTATTTTTCAGTGGCAATTGCCATAGAGTGAATTCTATTCTTTAATTTTATGAGGATGCCGGCACCCCCATTTTCAACTGCATTTGTTGCCGAACCATCAGTATATGCATGTGTCCAAAGCTTTGCTGGAAATGTTTGGTCAATATACTTGGTTGCTATACACTTTCTTTGTGTTTCTGTGTTCCCTTACCTTCAGTGCCTGGAATATCAGATTTTAACTTAGGAAAGCATCTTATTTTCCACAGTGGGATAGTTGAGCTTGTTGGGATTTTCTTTGCAACTGAGCTTGCTAGTATGGTATTATTGTTAATTTTTTCTTTTGCTTGGGCGACAAAGTTAGTTCGCTTGAGCCTGCCTCTTCCTAGCCTATTCATTCTTTGGTACATGGGGTGTCCTTCGAGCCTCTTAAATTTTTCAGCTTGTTTTAAGACTCTGCTGTCACGTCTATCCTCCATTGACTGTAGCCCTGTGATGTTTTCCATATGGTTGATTTGTGTAGACTTTAGGGCCCCTGTTATAATTACGTGCTGCTTGGTTTTGGAGTCTGTTTACTCTGTCAAAATTTGATTTTGCTGCCGTCGACCAAGCTGTGATGCCATATTCCATAGCAGGTCTGACTCTGCCTGTGTACAGCTTTTTGAGGATATTCTCATCAGCACCCCATGTGGTACCTGCTAACTTTTTCATGATGGCCATGCGAAGTTTTGCCCTTAGCTGTATTTTGTTAATCTGTGATTTCCATGTCATTCGGCGGTCTAGTGTGATTCCTAAGTATGTTGGTGTTTCATCTTCTCGTACTGCCTGCCCATTTAGTTGCAGCTTTGCTTGCTGTGGTTTATTTGACAAGGTAAAAATAGTGTGTGTAGTTTTTTGTTCATTTATTTTGAGCAACCACTTTTTGGACCAACTTTCAAGGGCTAGCAGTGAATCCTGCATGCGCACTCTTGCTGTGGTGATGCATTGTTCTGAAGTCCACATGGCCAGGTCATCAGCGTAGAGGGAGTTGTGGACATTCTTGTGGATGTTTTCTGTTATATCATTTATATATATGAGGAAGAGTGTTGGGGAAAGGACCCCACCCTGTGGAACTCCATGTTCCATTGTAGTCTTTTTGCTTAACTGTCCGTGCACCTGCACTCTAGCTGTTCTGTTTGTTAGATAGTTGCTGATCAAGTTATATTTAAGCATTTTAACTCTCAGCCCATCTTTCCAAACTTTATCAAATGCTTTCTCCATATCTACCCAGACTGCTAAAGTGTGCTTTCTTTCTTGGAAAGCATCTTCGATTTCCTGTGCAATGTAGGTGACTTGGTCCTCTGTAGACCTATGTTGCCTGAAGCCTGCTTGTTGGTGCAGTAAAATTTGTTTTTCTTCGAGGTGCCAGCTTAATCTGGTATTGATCATTCTCTCCATAAGCTTTCCCGTGCAGCTTAGAAGGCTGATGGGTCTGTAGCTGTTGGGGTCCATTCGGTCTTTGTCCTTTTTGGGGATTGGAACTAGTACTGCTTCTTTCCAGGCTTGTGGTACTATTCCACGCTTCCAGCTATAGTTCATAATCTTGAGGAGTACTTTCTTGGCCTTAGGCCCTAGCTCTTTAAGCATGTCATTTGTTACCCTGTCTTTTCCAGGTGACTTTCTTTGCTTAAGGGATACGATGGCTGCCTCTAGCTCTCTCATGGTGAGGTTTTTTGTCATATGCTCTTCTGGAACAGTTGGTATATTTTGGTAAATTTCTTGCTCTTTGGAAATTTCCTGTTTTCTGTCCAGTGGAACATTTATCTGGCTCTCAAGTGAGAATTTTTGAGCAAAAACATTAGCTGCCTCTTTCTTTGTGAGTATTTTCTCATTTTGTTGTAGGGCTATTTCCTTATTTTTGCATTCCTCATCATTTAAGACTTTGGCGAGCCTCCATAATTTTCTTCCATCTTTGTCGAGGTTAAGACTTTCTGTTGTTTTGATCCAACTATTTTTGGCTGAACAGTTTAACGTTTTCCTGTATTTTGCAGAGATAGCTTTGTAGGCGATGTTTGCCTCAACTGTTTTGACCTTTTCTGCTACATCTCTGGCCTCTGTTACCTGTTCTTCCAGTTCATTGAGTTCTTCTGTCCAGTACGGCTTATAATCTTTCCTCGCCCCTCTTGGTATTGATTCTAGGGCAGCTTTCAGAACTGCTTTGTTAAATCCGTCAGCTATTTCTCCAATTCTTTTGTTTTTGGTGTTTATGGAACCACAGTATTCATCTGTCAGTGCTGAGAACTTGTTCCAGTTGGCCTTTTTGTAGTTCCAGCGGGGTAATGGTTTATGGAGGTGGATTGTATGTTCCATATTGATCATTAATTTGATCGGTTTGTGGTCACTGCCCGCCAATTGGTTGAGCACAATGCGTTCGATCTTATGGTTGATGTCTCCTGTTGAGAAGGCAAGGTCGGGTGTCGAGGTCGATTGCCATCTTCTTGAGTAGAAGCTGGGTGTATCATCTGCTCTATTGATGATTTGTAGATTTGAGTCAATCTCCCAGTCCTCTACCTCAATGCCACGGGTATCAGCCTTTGTGTAACCCCACCTTTCTGAATGGCTGTTGAAATCACCAACAACTAGGCAGTTGGTGCGCCTAATCTCCACTGTGGCTAGTGAAAGATCTTTATCTGGGGGGGGGGGGGGGGGTATAGGTTGTATACTCTAATGGTCTGGTCATCTATCGTGATATCAGCTCCTATAATTTCCGCCTGACCGTTTGTAGCAACAGAAAGCTCTCTGCTAGGCAAGGAATTTCTGATTAACATGAGTACTCCTCCCTTGTGTCCTTCTCTATCAAGCCGGAGGGTTTCATATCTTCTTACAGAAAATCTGTGGTTTGTGTTTAGGTGTGTTTCCTGTATGCAGGCTATGTCAATTTGCTCATCATGTAGTTTTTTTGTGAGCGGTAGTTTCTTCCTTAGAAACCCACATTAAAGATAAGCGTAAATGGGGAAATCCTGGAACAAGTCAAGAGCTACGTATATCTCGGTCATATAATAACAGAAGATGGCAGATGTGAAACAGAAATCAAGAAGAGAATAGGAATGGCCAAAACTACATTCAACAACATGAAACATATACTGACATCCAAACAGTTAACTCACAAATTAAAACTGAGAATCATAAAGTGTTATATATATTCTGCATTTCTGTATGGCGCAGAAACATGGACGATGAATAAGCAGTTGGAAGAAAGAATTGAGGCTCTTGAAATGTGGATATATAGAAGAATGGGGCGTATCTCATGGAAAGAGATGAAAACAAATAAGGAGGTCCTAGAAAATCTAGGTATGAAAAGAGAACTAATGAGGGAGGTCAAAGTTTGACAGCTAAAATACTTTGGCCACATAAAAAGGCATAACACCTTGCAGAAGACCATAACAGAAGGGAGAGTTGAAGGCAAACGTGCAAGGGGAAGACAGCGCTATAAGTGGGAAGACAACATCAAGAGATGGACAGGAAAGAGTCTATCAGAGTGCACCATCAAGACAAGAGACAGAAGACGTTGGAGATCCATTACAGCCAACCTTCGTTGTGGAGATGGCAACTGATGATGATGATGAAAATTTTATACCCGGTGTCAGAATTCCGGTCACCGAAACTGAAAGATCGCTCGGGCATAAGGCACAAACAGCCGCGATCTGTCAAATCATTGTAAATATGGCAAATCAAAATTACCAATTGCGTTTGTATGTTAAACAAAACAAAAAAAAATATTTTTAAAAACACGAGAACAAAACATGACAATCTTTTTTAACATGACTAATCTCCCTTGACCTAAACTTAGTAACAGGATAATATTGACAACTTTACAATAATCCGGGATTGTGGGTATATAAATAGTTGTTCTATCTACTCAGCAGTTTAGACAATATTTGTTTTGTAACTATTCATACATCCTGTAGTGTAGGTAGGCCCATTAACACAGCACATCAGAAATCACACATCGAACACAGGATTTTGCTTCAAGAACATGGGTGATAACACGAAACAAAAAGGTGAGTTGGGTAGACAGTGAAACTTATTGCTTGAGTGAGACATAGGCCTAGGCCTAGATATTGCAGTCTTTTTTACATTATCACTAGGCCCTATAGGTCTTCAACTTCATGCAAAGCCTTCATGTCCTATGCCATCCGTTCTGTCTTTCCACGTCCATTCCATCCCATTCATGACTGTCGCGAGTTCCCTTCTCTACGTATTTTTCAGTCTCATTTTGACATTATTTTATTTTTTAAATTTAATGTTGAAAAATATCCCGCTCAACCTCTGATGGGTTATAATTAGGATATATATATATATATATATATATATATATATATATATATATATATATATATATATATATATATATATATATATATATATTGTTTTCAATTCCAAATAGTATGAACAACTGCCGATATGGGAAAGTGGCGTCACATCTGTCAAATCATTGTAAATTACCAATTATGCTTTGTATGTTAAAAAAAAATCCAAACAAAAACAAGATAAAACCTAACACAACCAGTGCTTTTTTTTTCTAGGAAGAAAGGTGGGTATACTGTGTGTTTTTTTTTTTTAAAGGCATGTATTTTAACGCTGTTTTTTTAGCTTCAAAATCATTTCATATTTAAACAGTAGGATCATGTTTTTTATTTTGGTATACAGTAGGTCTCTGTTACAGGTGGAGATATTTGCAAAAAAGATTTACAATACTTACTTAATTGAAAAATATTTATAATAAACTCCAAGTCTGAGTCATGCCTGCAGAAGGTTCAATGTCTCGATTTCTCTCTTTGCTTTTTGTGTCAATAGCTGAGTGATGTCCCAAAAGTAACCAAGATTCAACAAATTTTGTTGGATCGAACTGGTGTAGAGGGGCACAACAATCTTGATGAACATCACTGCCGATATTGTCTTAGTCAACAACGAAGATCTTAAAGGGGTTACTATAAGGTTCATCTGTACTATTGCATCAATGTTACCATTATATCTCGTTTCTTTGTGTGGATAAAGTTTTTTCATTCACGCAACACAAATTGATGCAAAGGTTTTAATATTATAACGAAATGTATGCAATCAATTTTTAAAACTTAAATTAAGTTTTAAAAAAAGGTGGGGATACAGCGTATCCCCGGAAAAAAAGCACTGAACACAACCAAACAAAAACACCAAACAAAAATACTAAAGGGGAATTGTGTAAAGGCCTTGTGTTTCTAGTTATATAACTGACTTTAATAGACATTTGACTTTCACAAAAGTTAATATAGAGCTATAGTAATTGGGAAGGTGAAGGTCTGATGCTGTTCTTGCAGTGCATATGACTTTTGGCAGGTGACTTCTATTCATTTTTCATATATTGCCAAATGTAATGAAAGTTCCTCTTGCCTTTTGCATTTTTTTTTTTTTTTTGGGATTGTATCTCAATCTGTTGCAGCCTGCATTGAGTCTGAGGATTACTATTCATTCACTTCCTCTGAGCTGGTAATATGCATCATTTTTTTAGTGCTGCTGATAAACATCTTGGCCTCTTCATAAGTTATGCTTGTATCAGGATGAGGTACCTTCCCATATGCCATTCTGTCATCTGCTTTATTGTCATGGTTGTTGCAATGAGATGGGATCCACTGTATCACAAATCTTTTGAATTGCTGACATAGGAGTATTCCTCTGTTTATCTTCCTCTGTCATTAGGGCTACAGCTGCAGTTTTCGTGGCATCTGCCTCTGATCTGACGTTTCTTGAGAATTTTCCTGTTGCCGCTGACACGTTTTTTTGTTGTTTTTTTTTTTTTTGGTTTGGATTTATTGAAACTGTTGGGGCTGAAGGGACAGTCTAGAACAAGGGCACTGAAGAGGCTTAGTGAAACTGCCGAAAAGGCATCAGGCTGGCTGTGGAACAACCGCAATGGGCAATGGAAATCGTGACAATAAACGCTGCAGTACAGAAAACACCAAAATTTTTCTAAGTCCACAACGCTGAGTTTTTTTGGTGTACTAGTGAAAGGGCTGCGACTCTGGGGCAACAGGCGATGTATACTATAGGGAGTGTCAGGTACAGAATTTCAGTGGCTTGCGGCGCGCAGGGGTTAAGGCTCGTCAGCTGCGTGCTAGTGTCTCAGTGTGATGTCCTTAGTTGTGAAGGGCAACGGAACGAACGGAATAATTTGTCTTCTCTTTGTTACTTTCACAATTGCCTCCACGGCTGGCGTTGTGGATTTAAAAGTTGCTACCTTAAGTGAAATGGGTTCATTTTCGATACAAGACAACAGGAAGCTGAGACGCTTGGGAGTCATGACCCAAGTGGGCCTGCCCCCCTTAGAGTGTAAAGGAGTAATTGGGCCGAAACACTTGTCGGATGGGGGGACTACTTCTGATGATCAGATTGCTTCCTGTTGTATCGCTCTGTAAAGAGTTTCCTATCATCTCTTATAAAGAGTTCTCAAGGATAATCCTGTTTAATAAATGTAAAAAATTATGCATCCACAAAATATCATATGAATATTACCGGTATTATCTTCATCTTTTGTCAAATCATTAATATTGTTGTGCGCTAGCTAAATGTCTGTGTAATTTACCAAATTAGTACTTTGATAGCTTTGGAGATTATTTCCCTGTTTAAACTTAACATAGCAACAGAGTGCTGACATTAAAGTCATTATGAGGCATTTGTCTTACTGTACACTGATAAGAGGTCAGTTACACAGTTGTGATCAAAGAACATTAGTTTTGAAGATTAATCATCCTTATCAGATAAGGTCCTTTTAAAATGCCTTCAAATATAATAGCTAATTACCCAGCTGATTAAATTTCAATCTTAGTCTTGAGTTAGGAACTGTTTGTCCTTGTAGCATGTTTCCCAACATGGAAACCAACGTATTTTTTTTCTTTTGTTTCAGATCATCTTTCTATTGCTTTTAGTTTCTCCTCTTCTCTCACCCCCACTGTAACCCTGGCTTATGTATCTTTTTTGCTGTGCAAAGTTTCAATACATATTGATACTTCCAAAGATCTATTAATTGCTTTTTTTGAACATTGGCTTTAGTGTGCATCTTTTGTACAGTCACAGATCTATGTAATGGTATGTATAATACAAGATGCATACCCCATGACCTAAAGATGTCAGTCTTTTTAACGTTGTCTAACAACCTAATGCAACAGAATGTTTAGGCTTTACAACAATCAGCCTGATGTGCCACACAACTAAAATATTACTAAAGATTGTACAGAAGAGAATGTAAAGTAAAGTAGATGGTTAAGTTCAGAAAGAACAGTTTGGTTTTCGATGGAACAGTGGAATAAAAGACGCAATATTTTGTATAAGAATGTTAGCAGAAATATATACAAGGTATAGTCCACAAAAGTATTTACTTTCAAGGCCACTCATATGAGATTATGTATGGGCTGGTAACCTCATTATGTAAAACAGGTTGCCACAGAATCCACCACCACTGTAAGAGCATGTGGTTGCTTTATGCAGGCTGTATTGGTGGCTCCATCTCCATAAAGAGTTCATGACAGAGTGTCATGGGTTGTCTCCCTTGCTCTGCAGTAGTAGTCCACTAATAGCCAAAATTCGAGTAAAAGGATGAGTTTTTAAAAGGTAGAAACCTTCGCTCAAGATTACTCTTGGAAGATTTGTAAATAGGAGGATGGTGCTCTTATATGAGGGAGTCTCACAGGGATTTTAGAATGGCAAGTAAAAGAAAACTGCATCTTCTAAGTTTTTTTGTAAACTTTGTATTCCCCACCCACTTCTGTGAGAAAGAAAGTATGTGTCATGCTGTAACACTTGATTCGTATTTAATGAGCTCCCAGCTTAAGGTAATTTAGCAAAGTATTAATTGTAGAATTGAGCTCTGTGTATAAGTATGTAAAAAAAAAAAAAAAGTCATACAGGTGCAGTCATCAAATTCACTCAACTAAGGTATTAACTTCAAATAAGGATTATTAACTCTTAAACTCCTGACCAATGCTCACAGCATTGCAAAATGCAACGCGCCGTGCTCGCGCAATGGTCAGAGCATTGTTTTTAGTTTATCACGAATAAACCCCAAAAATCATCAGTTTAATGCAGTTCATGTTTTAAAACTCGTAGAATGACTTCCGCTACTATTTAAGCAACTAATTTGAGTGTAGTTAAGCAGCATGTGTGCGTGTTTTGATGTTATTATCACAATTTGTGTGACGATTCGGGTGTTTGCGTTTTGCGTTGTTATTGCTGCAGAAATATATCACACTTTATATTTCCATTTTCTAAGTCTCCTAAGCGAATATTTGCATCAGACTACTTAGAAACATTGTTGACATTGACGATTATTGTTTGGCAGTCACAGTTTGTTGTCAAATAATGGAATCGGTGCAGAAAAGCTAAACAAATTAGATTTAGTTGATGAGTGGGCGTAGTCCTATTCTGGCTGATCGAAAAGCAACAAAACTATACCTATAGTAACATCTGATCACTAGTCCTAGGTAGAAGATGAAGCTAGGGATACTATTAAAACATTAAACAAATGTAAAAAGTTTTTATATGATGTTATTCTTCTTTATGTGTTTGAAAATTATGTAATGCAAGATTGCATGATTTATTTTTTTCTTATAAGGACCACAGTAAAAACTGGTGTGAATAACACTAAATATACTAACTGGGGCCATAAGCAATGTTTTTTACTTCGTAAATGGATTACCCTGATGTTTGAAGACTAAAAAGAAAGTTTTATTGTCTACTACAGTAATTAGTCTTTGGTAAGCTTGTATTCTAGAGTTAACTTTTTAGTGTTTTTCAATTTTACATGCAAAATGTTTTAAGTATACCGAACATACTTATGTTAATACTACCAAAGACACTTTATATTACAATTCTCTATCTGTTTCCCTACAGTTTGGTGTATAATAAGTACGTGTTCACCGAAAAGATTAACATAAAATTTACACTAAAAGACAGTACACTTCACCATTTAGAATTCTTCAAAAAATACTTACGGCACAGGGTGGAAAATAATTATGGAGTCAAAGAGTTTAATAAGAAGATAACAAGGATTCATTGATGAAATATTTGATCAGCAGGGCTAAAATGAATAAAGTTGATTTGTCAAGAAAAACAGTTCAATGATCTTCGTTGGGAGATTTTAATGTATGGTGGGGTTTAAAGAGTCAGTATGCTGTGCCAGTACTTTGTACATAACTGGCCAAGTGTTGATAGTGCTTTGTCATTGAATTCTAGTCCAGTCACTGCTGGTTCTCAGTGAAGTCTTAACTGTTTCTTGTCAGGAGTCGAATGGCTTGTTGGAGCTTGTTCGCAGCTGTGCAGGAGTAATGTCCAAAAAATAGTCACCGCTTCGAGTGTCCTCCAGACCAGTCTGTTATGTATGGTGTCCAGCTTTGAGATCTGGTAACTAGTACCAGAAACTGAGAGAAAATAAAAAATCGTATCGCCTTTAAGTTTTATGACTCCTGATGTAAGCATCAGGCAACCTTCACTTTCCTCCACCATTTCATCCTCCTCTGAATTTTACCTGATGCCTATGAGCATAAATTCTCAGATCCTCGAGTCAGATGAAAGTGGGTCCGGAGAGCGAAAGAATGCCAATGACTTATAATTATATATATACATATATACAGTATATATATATATATATATATATATATATATATATATATATATATATATATATATATATATATATATATATATATATATATATATATATATATATATACATACACACACACACACATCAAGCTGAAAATAGAGTATTGACATCTGAACTATACATTATGAAATCACTGTCATCCTCTTTTTGCTCCCTAAGGAGCATGGTTCTACCTCTGCTTTTGGTTCATTGTGAGGAAACCCACATGAAGCATAGCTCTTACAGTGGTGGTTTATGTGGCAAGTCATTGTACACAATAAGGTTGCCAGCCTCATACACAACTCTGCATCCATAAGCATTTCACACATCTTAACTACGCATATAAAATAAGAAAATGTACCTTCCACCAACTGATAAGAAAGGATCTTGAAGATATTGTAAATACAGAAGTAAATAAAAACATGCAAAGACCACTCAATTTAAAAAATCTCCAGTGAGATTTAGTCCAAAATCCACAACCAACTAAATAAAAACAAAGAACACTAAAATAATTATAAAACTCAACAACCAGTAGTGGAGACCAAAAGTATCAAAATAATACAGTGAAATTGCAGAAGTGCAAAAATAAAACCTTATCCCATTGTTAGGTCAGTACGACTCTAAGGCAATCTTTGCAATACAAGAGACACTCCTGTGCCCCAAAGATAGATTCAGTAATACTGCACATATCACACTTAGAAATGACAGAATAGATAATAAAGGAGGAGGGGTAGTGATCCTGGTCCATAAAATCTACAAAATAACTGACTGGGAATTATTCTTCTTCTTTGTACACTCTCAGACGTCGTCCACTTGAATGTTCTCAAAGAAAGCAGTAGTCAGTTTTAGGCTATTTGAATCCCAGTAAAGCTTTTCCACGAAAGGAGCTGGCGTCGGCCATATGCGTTTTCTCTGAACCGCATATAAGGGGCAACTTTGAAGCAGATGTTCAACAGTCATTTTATCAGTGCTACAGTTACACTGATCGGTAGTTCCTATCTTTATAGACGGTTTGTTAAGGGAACTTTTTTGTTGCGAACTCCTTCCGCATTCCACTGCAGAATGCTTATAAGGAAGGGAAACCCAAGGCCTGTAAACAGTAAATAAATATTAGACAAACATAAAGGTATGTTTTCAGGCACTCGTAAGAAATAAAGAAGTAGAACACTAGACAACAGAAAAACAACAGACGTGAGTGGCTTACCCAGGATTTGAACCCCGGACCTTCCGTACGACAACACCGCCTAGCTATACAAGCGAATCACACTATCCTCCCGGCCAGCTACGCGAGTCAGCTGATGACGTGGTTAAGTCCATTCAGCCCACACTGAAAACGGGAAGGAAGTGGAAAGTGGAAGAAGCTGTTGATGCTGCCCAAGAGTCACTCAAACTGAGGGAGATAATCGGATACACACAAACGAATAGACGGGGATTTGGTCATGGAGACATCCGCTGGTGGTCCAAGGCATCAAGCAGGGAGCGCAGAGACATGGTAGTTCAGGAGATACGAGAAGCTGAGAATGACAAGAGGTTGCAAAAAGCAGTGCAGCAGGTCCAACAAGGCCAATGGACTACATGGGAAGGAGCCCTGCAGAGGTCCTTGACATGGAATGATATATGGCATATGGCACCTCTTAGGCTCAGCTTCGTTGTCAGATCACTGTATGACCTGCTGCCATCGGCCACCAACCTTGTGAAATGGGGAAAGTCGGATGATGAGCAGTGCCCCCTGTGCCAGGGGAGGATGACACTTGAGCACGTGCTCTCAGCGTGTAAGGTGTCATTAGGGCAAGGGCGATACACTTGGCGCCATAACAAAGTGCTAAATGAGCTTGCTGCGACAATAGATCTGGCAAGAATGAAGGCGAATAGCAAAGTCCGGCCAGACACCGCAAACACATACTTTCTGAGGGCAGGAAAGTCAGCACACCCCAAACCGAATAAACCTGGTAGCAGTTTACCATCTCTTCTTGATTGTGCAAATGATTGGGAGATGGCGGTAGACCTACCTGGACGAGGGGCATATCCAGAGAGTATCCGGAAATCGCGGAGACGGCCGGATATAGTGCTTCATTCTGCAGCAACGCTTCAGGTCATACTGATTGAACTGACCGTGCCATTTGAATCCAGATTAGATGAGCAACATTCGTTCAAAGCGGCCAAGTATAGTGATCTGGCCGCGGATCTGAGACACGATGGGTTCACTGCAAGGGTCATGGCTGTTGAAGTGGGCGCAAGAGGGCTTGTGGCTGCATCAGTGTATGATCTATTGAAACTGTTGGGGCTGAGGGGACAGTCGAGAACAAGGGCCCTGAAGAGGCTTAGTGAAACTGCCGAAAAGGCATCAGGCTGGCTGTGGAACAACCGCAATGGGGAATGGAGATCGTAACAATAAACGCTGCGGTACAGAATTTTTCTAAGTCCACAATACGCTGAGGTTTGTGGTGGACTAGTGAACGGGCTGCGACTCAGGGGCGACAAGCGGTGTATACTATAAGGGGTGTCAGTATCAAGAGTCCAGTGGGGAACGCGCAGTGGAGACTAGTTGACTTCGCGCTGGTGTCTTAGTGTGTGCGACAGAACGAACGGAATAATTTGTCTTCTCTTTGTTACTTTCACAATTGCCTCCACGGCTGGCGGAGTTGTGGAATTTAAAGTTGCTACCATAAGTGAAATGGGTTCATTTTCGATGCAAGACAACAGGAAGCTGAGACGCTTGGGAGTCATGACCCAAGTGGGCCCGCCCCCCTTAGAGTGTAAAGGAGTATATAGGGCCGAAACACTTGTCGGACGGGGGGACTTCTTCTGATGATCAGATTGCTTCCTATTGTATCGCTCTGTAAAGAGTTTCCTATCATCATAGTGACAAGGAAGTACTAAAAATAATAAATGTGTACTGTCCCAATGGCAATACCCAAGAAAATGATGTCAAAGCAATCAGAGTAAAAATTCATCACAGAACAGTAATAGTAGGTGACTTTAATGCCTATACAAAGCCTGAGGAGGAAACAAAATAGATAAATCAGGAAAATTACTACTAGATTTCATTGAAAATAATGAACTAATAATACTAAATGATGGGTCAGCAACTAGAATCAGCTCATGTGCAAACCAACCTGATTCTGCAATAGGCATCAGCATAGTAACAGCAAGTCTAGCCAAAGTAAAATGGGAGACACAGAGTGATATTAGCTCTGATACCTACCCATAGCGATAACGATAAAACATGAGTATAAACCAAACAAAAGAATAGAAAAACCAACACTCCATTACAGAAAAAGCCAATAGGTTAGCTTTGGTTTGGTTTGGTTTTAAGGGCTATCTTCATTGCACATGGACTGCTCCATCAGTGCTTCGATCTCCTCCTTTAGATCACACAAGGAGGATCTCAGCACAGTGCACAAACTCCTTATCACCGGCGAGAATCCCTATGTGTGTATATAGGAATCACACATTCTAGAAATATTTTTGTGGTGAGTAGGCTTCTAATTTTGCCAGGGCAGCGGCCTGATAGGCCTACTCTTTACAATTTCCAACTGCTGTGGGATCTTTTACATGCGCAACTTGCACACAGGACCTGCTAACTTTTTCGCCCTTATCTGATCTCACTACACAGGAGACCAGGGGGGAGTATGATTAGTACCACAGGTTTTGAAATAAAATTTCTGTAAATTATATTCCCTCAACTGGGACTCAAACCTGGTACCTCTAGAACTCGAGGCGGACACCATACCTCTTAGCCACTCCGACCCCGAGGTTAGCTTTCCGAATTGAAATGGAAGAAATGAAGCTATGAAAACAGTAAATGATAGTGTAGATACATTTACAAATTATCTTACAGAAGAAATACTAAGAACTGCAGCACGACACCTACCCAACTCAAATATGCCAAAACAATTAAATCCAGAGCAAAATAATGAAAAAGAAAAAAAACAACAATGGAATAAAAACCCAGCTTTATGGTGCACAATCAAACACACAGACAAAATTAAAGAAGACAGGCTCTGCAAAGATATAGAAGAAATAGGACAGAAAGCAACTTTGAACAATATAAAAAAATTAGAAATGAAACAAGTAAAATAATTTTCAAAGAAAAGGAAGCTTATTGGAAAACCTTCTATCATACTCTTAATCCAGGCACTCACTCCATTACAGGTGTGTGGGACAAATTGAAATCAATTAAAGGAATTGCAAACCAACTATCAAAATACCTGAACGAGCAGAGTCAGACAAACAAAAAGCTGATATCCTATCAATCAATACCCTTTAGCTCCCCGAGGAGCATAGGTCTTCAACAAACACATGCCAAGTCTGCCTGTCCTGTGCCATCCACTCAAGTTCTTTCCATATTTTCCTCATCATTTTCACCTCTGTATCCAGCTCTCTTCTCCAAGTGTTTTTTGGTCTACCTCTGCCTCTCTTTCCCTGTGGATTCCAGAACAAGGACTGCCTTGTAATTGATATCCTAGCTAAATACTTATTCACAGTAAGTGCAAAAGAAAGCCAGGGAAAGAAAGAAATAGAAGAGAGAAGCTCTTAATGGGGAACTAAAGAAAGAAATAAAAGAGAGAAGCTCTTAATGGGGAACTAAAGAAAGAAATAAAAGAGAGAAGCTCTTAATGGGGAACTAAAGAAAGAAAGAGAAGAGAGAAGCTCTTAATGGGGAACTAAAGAAAGAAGAGGTAGAAAATTGAGGGGAATGAAATAAACTCTGAAATAACAATTGTAGAAGTAGAGAAAATAATAAATGAAAAATCTAACACAGCTTCAGGACAGGACATCCTGAGCTATGACATTTTAAAAAAGTTACACAGAAATATGTTGAAAATAATTACCTCTCTATTTAATTATGTATGGAACACAGGAAATATACCAACGGCCTGAAGAGTAGCAGCTGTGATACCAATACTAAAACCAGATAAGGAGGCTCATAATGTGAGTTCCTACAGACTAGTAGCATAAACATCTCATTTGAGGAAAATAATGGAGGCAGTAGTGAACAACAGATTACAATTTCACATTGAAAAAAAAAACAATCTATACAGCCCAACCCAATCTGGGTTCAGGCACTCTGGACCAATTTATTAAACTAGAACATGAAATAAAGTCAGGTTTTTTAAAGGAATGCAAAATCAGTTGTCATATTATTAGATGTAGCAAGAGCAAATGATGAATGCTGGAGAGAAGAAATACTCTACAAGGTTAGCAAGAAAGGGATAGCAGGAAAAATTATACAACTACATAGGAAACGTTTTACAGGACAGATACTTTACAGTTCAGGTAAACAGTGATAAATCAGAGGTTTATGAATAACAAAATGGTATCCCACTGTTAAGGTACTGTCCGCCCGTTCGTTTATTCCCGTGTATTAAAAGAGTTTGTCTGCATTTGATATATGTATACCATTATTATTCCCATATGTGTCTATATGAATGTTAGAACATTGGTATACAACAAAAGTGTCACGCGAATGTTTTATTCGTGGGTATGCCAAAAACTGCACTGTATCGTCCCTGTATTATTTATGCAGTGTTCTCTCACAAGGGATCACGAATTAGTAATGTCTCAGATATGCCAAACAGCTCAAATATAACCAGGTAAGAAGCCAATACTGGTCCGGTAACATAACAAAGTTTATTGAAAACTCATGATCAGTGAGACATGATGAGCCGTCATTAGTTAATGTCATTCTGCCTATTCGTAACCTCGTTTTATACTCCTTGACGGTGATACATTGTTGCTTTCTCCGTCCCAATCCATCTATACATCTCAAAGGATTGATTATATCCGTGCCCTTCACCCGTAATTTCTTTTTAAACATATAATTTTAATAACATGAATTTCCCCAAAAGTCAGTACACATTAGCGACAGAGCAGGCAGGATCTTTAAGACTCCAATTTTTACGGTGTATAGACCTGCCAGTCTAAAAAATGTATAAGCATCACATTATACATTATTAATAGTACTCATCCTGGTATACATTCCCATTCATGGCACGAATCAATATAACCCTTTTTTACGGGTTTTCAAGCAAACCAGCACACACAAGGCTGTTCACGTCTTGTTTATTTCTTGGGTCCATTTTTGTTCTCCACGTCATTGTTTCAAGACCCAAAAAACTCCTACGTCATCCTTTTTTTACTGCGCGCAATAATAATGCACCTAAGTGTACTATTCACATATCTTC
Organism: Oreohelix idahoensis; assembly: GCA_024509875.1. Taxonomy (NCBI): domain Eukaryota; kingdom Metazoa; phylum Mollusca; class Gastropoda; order Stylommatophora; family Oreohelicidae; genus Oreohelix; species Oreohelix idahoensis. The sequence goes on from JAMPIV010001841.1 coordinate 49,612, forward strand.
AAATATTTTCACCAAACTCAATTCAGCGCTCTTTGATGCGCAACACCAAAATGTTGTAAAAAACCATACGCAACAATTACCCCCTACCACCGTTAAGAAAAAAGACACGTAGTTTCTTTTTTCTTCAAAATTGTACCACTTAAGGTAATTTAAAAAAAAAAATACCAACATAATACTATCCTAAGTCTCAGTAAGTCTAATTCAGCTAATGTCTCATAATATAATCAGTCAGTCGTCGATGAGATGAAACGGTGATAAACAAGTCATATAATCTACTGCCTTATGAATAAAATCCATGTAGGAAGTAATAATATTACTAAATTAAAACAAATTACGGGAAATCAACACCACCCTCTATTACCTCTAGTATCAATAATACTAGAACCAAAACTTATATAATATGGTTACATCTAATAGGATTACCTATCCATAGGAAAATGATTGCAATAATGTGTACCTCACCAATACAGAGTACACTGCAAATCCCATATCTGTTTATTCCTGATCCAACCCCAAAAAATAGCAAATACATGCATACATTGGTTACAAATTACTTATGTCAATGCCCCTAGGAACCTCTATAATATACACGCAAAAATACGCTATAGAATATCATTGCCGTACAGTCATATTATAGTACACTGTATGTGCACCTTACACCATAAATACCAAATTGGGTTCCGGATAACACTAATAAAAATTCAATGTCCCAATTACCTCACCACTACTGTTGACCATGGACTGTCATTAAAAACTTATGTACTGTCTTCCTGAGGGCACCTCGACAGTACGTCTGCCACCACATTGTCGGACCCTCGAATTGCTTGAATAGTATAATTATACGGCTGCATCAGAATCGAATAACGGGCTGCTCGGGCGCATTTATGGTTCTTCGTCTTTAAATACGCCAAAGCTTTCTGATCTGACTGTATTACGAAAGTTACACCTAACAGATACTTCTCTAATTTGGTTACTGCCCATACCACTGCGAGAAGTTCTTTTTCCAACACCGAATAATTCATTTCCGCCTTGTTTAACTTTCTTGAAATGTACGTGATCGGATGCAGATGTCCATCAAATTGTTGAAGCAACACAGCACCAACGCCCTTGGACGAAGCGTCTGTTCGAAGAGTATAAAGATTATTAAGCCTGGGTAGTTTTAAAATCGGTGGGGATGAAAATAAATCCTTAATTTTAAGAAAAGCAGCATTGCATTCTGGAGTCCACCTAATTACATTAGGAGCCCCTTTCCTAAGTAAAGTGGACAGATCTGATGTAATTGAAGATAAGTTAGGAATAAATTTACCATAATATTGCACTAGTCCTAACACACTACGGACTTGTTTTTTTGTCCTAGGAATGGAAAGATTTAGAATCTTGGAAACATTCTGCTCCAAAGTTTGAAGATTCCCATGACCAATCCTATGACCTAGAAAAGTAATCTCAGAGAATCCAATATACACCTTAGATGGTCTAGCAGATAACCCAGCAGATCTGAGCGTGTATAATAGAGAGTGTAAACCGTGGAAGTGTTCTTCCCAAGTGTTGCTAAACAAACAAATATCATCTATGTACGAGATTATATCTTGTCTATGCGAGAAGAGAATTCTCATCATTCTAGTGAACGTAGCAGGTGCGTTCATCAGTCCAAAACACATAAAATTGAACTGGAACAACCCTCTGGGAGTAGCAAAAGCCGTAAAATGTTTACATCTTTCCGCCAACGGGACCTGCCAATAACCTTTTGACAGATCGAACTTACTGAAATATACTGCATCTGCTAATTTTGGTAAAAGATCATCCAATAATGGTAACGGTTCGGCGTCAAAAATTGTGACCTGATTTAATTTTCTAAAATCAATGCAGAGCCGAATGTTATTGTCTTTTTTTCTTATTACAACCATGGGAAAAGCAAAATTACTTTGAGAAGAACTGATTATACCTAATTGCAGCATGTCATCTATTTCTTTGTTTACTTTGTCTTGAAAGTGTAATGGTATCGGGTATGGACGCACTCTAATAGCCTTTTCATCATTTAAAATGATGTCATGTGTGATGACATTTGTTTTGCCGGGTATATCTGTAAGTACATCATGAAACGAATGTAATAATTCGGATACATGTGTTTTGTTCTCAAGTGTAAGATTCGGACAGATTGTCACGTCCTCCCAAGTTTCGGTAGATTGAACTGGTAGACTAGGAAACGTCATTGATACAGCTGGGAAAGAAGATTCTTCTTCCTGAATAACTGATAAAGACGCCCAGCTCGTTGGATGTGAACCTACATTATCAACAGCGTGAAAGACTGCCTGAAGATGTTCAGGTCTTGAGTGAAACTCTTTCAGCATGTTAATGTGAAAAATCTTTCTTTGTCCCTTAACATCAAGGACATAATCAACATCTGAAATACGTGACAGAATCTTGAATGGACCACACCAAGTTATCAGTAGTCGATTCTGTTTGCTCGGTAAAAGCACGAACGCTTCGTCGCCTGGTACAAGAAGACGAAGACGTCTTGAGTGATTCTGTAACATACGAGCTTTTTCTTTAGCTCTTTCCGATGCATCTGTTGCCAGCTGGCATGTATCCATGATTTTTTTCCTAAGATTTACAACATACTCGTAAGACGATTGAGTTTCTTGCAACAAGGAAGAATCAATCAACAAGTCTTTGATTAAAGACAATGGACCTCTGGGCTGAGCACCAAATACAAGTTGAAATGGACTGAAACCTGTATGCTCATTCGGTATTTCACGATATGCAAAAAGTACCGCTGGTAAAACTCGGTCCCACTCTTTAGGAAAATCGATTGTAATCTTTCCTAACATCTGTTTTATTGATCGATTTAGACGCTCCACCATCCCGTTTGAGGCGGCGTGATATACGGAACTCAGTGATCTGTCTATATGAAACATTGCCATAACCTCAGTCATTGCACCTGACACAAACTGAGAACCTCTGTCCGACAACAGTTTTCTCGGAAATCCGATTCTAGTAAAGATATGAAACAAAGCATCAGCTACATCCTGCGTAGTAATGTTCTTGAGTGGTATAGCCTCTGGCCACCGCGTGCACAAATCTATACAAGTTAATACATATCTATGTCCTCTCGATGACATTATAGGAAGTGGGCCAATAATGTCCACGGCCATCTTCTCAAATGGACGCACCGGAATATTGGCTGCTTGAATGGGAGCCAAATGACGTGCCCCTCTAGACTTCACCTCCTGACAAGTAACACAAGAACGGCAAAACATCGCAATGTCTTTGTTACCAGTAATTTTAATGGAAGGGGACGTGATCTGGAAAATATTAGGTGAGCAGATTAGATTATGGGTTGTCATTGCTTGAAGACGTGATTGTCTTTAATGTTATGTTAAATTGTAATAGTAGAAGTAAGGTTACAAAGCGTGTGAACGCTAGTCAGTTCAATTGTGGAGGTTTGTTCACTCCGAACTGTTTTGAGATACGGGTGTTTAGCTATTTGTGGCTAGCCCGTGCAAGTAGTGAGACTGAACGGTGTTTTTTAACAGCCGGGTCTCGTAGCTGTTTTAGGGGGAGGATGTGTATTCCCGTGGGCAGTGAATTTTGGGCATCGATCTGGAGAGGTCGCCCCATAGTGTGTGTTCTTGATGGTAAGCCTGTACAGTGCTGAATATAAGAGGCCATGATTTATGTAAGGCCATTATTTCCTTAGAGAGGATAATTGTGTTATGTGAAGACATGTTGATAAGTGATATTATTGCAAACTGCTGGGTGAGCAGTATTGTGAATATTTTGATAAGGATCCATTAACTTACACATGTCATATAATAGCGCTAAAAATGAGTAAAGGCGAGATTATTGCAGACTGCCGGGGATGGAGTCGAGTGAGAAATTGCTGGTAGGACTCATTAGATTATGATAGCGCTTATGTGAGTGTAGCACGGCGAGGATGCCCGTTTGCTATCTTTGAGAAGGATCCATTATTATTAATACAGCGCTGATGTGAGGAGTATCTGGAGGATACAATATTTATGCAGTAGCACGGCGATGATGCGAGCCGTTTGCTATCTGTGAGGAGGCCATATTTACGGATCCAGCATTATATCTTATAGCACAGGAGAGTATCTTGAGGATGCTATTTATGCAGTAGCACGGCGATGATGTGAGCCGTTTGCTATCTTTAGAGAGGCCATGATTATTATATAACTGCCGTAGATGCAGTCTTTGTGCACTGATGTGGAGTAGAGATTTTGTAGGCCATGACTATTATATAACTGCCGTAGATGCAGTATTTGTGCACTGATGTGGAGTAGAGATTTTGTAGGCCAGGATGTGTAAGGGCCGTATGGTGTGTTAACTACATTATGAAGATTCCTGTTTCGATGTAACTGTATTCGTCTAGATCTACGTGATGTTATAATTGTAATAAACCATGATTTAAAAAAATCATCAGACGTTACACCATTCCATGACTTGGTGTGTACGCTACTGTGAGTGACTGTCCTAAAGCACGCTTCACCTTCTTCAACCAAAAGATAAAAGTATAACTTTTATCAGTGGTGGACCAAATCAACGGGTCGTAACACCCACATTACATTCGCGTGATAAGAGAGTAAATTAGGTCAGATTCTGGACCAGTCATTACAAGTGGGAACACTGAAAGTTGTTATGTTTGGCTCTGTGTGGGCGTGGCTTAATTCAACAGTACACAGGTATCAGCTGACTGCGCATATCCATCCTCATATCTTGGCGTGTTGTAGCAACTAAACTAACTTTATTAGTTGGTTTCAATATCAAACAGCTGTTATCTGATAGCGACATTGATGCCATAATTGTTACAGTGCTTGTTCCAGTCTTTCCATATGCAGATTCAACTATAGGTGCAGTATGTTGGAGAGTTCGTCTGCACGTATACCTCAAGTGATTGCGGAGTTGCTGTGATCGGTTCCTGTCGTCTGATGCATTGTTGAGGACATACTGTACGGTGGCAGAGATCTGAAGACAAGAGAGCTTAGTCCTTCTACCTTTCTGCAGTGGAGTGTTTTAACGTTAGAACTTTGTGATATCCAGTGTGTTAGCGAAAGGGTCAGGATTACCTTCAGTTAAGTGCTTTTGTTGTGTGTAAATGTTGCCACTTCTGTCCATGTCAACGAGCCTCAATCTGCACTATCCTATTCTATTGATAACTATTGTTGTTGTTGTCGATAATTATATCGATTAATTATAGAATGTGATGATGTACAGGGATTGATGATACAATATTTGAAATCTAAACTTGATTTGGTATAATGAAAGTTTAATTAAGACATATATGGTTGACTAAGTAAACAAGTCACAATGGATTCTGATACAGATCCGGAGGATATGAGACCTGTATTAGAGTATCTGTTTCAGGAAGGGACAGATTATCAGGGATTAAAAGGCCTAGAGCTTGAGTCACATGTTATGGACAAGTTTTTGGTCTCTGCATCGAGATCTCTAAGAGAGTTTGCTGATGAGAGATTTCAGTCAATTCCTCATGTGAGTATGGCTAAGGATCTAGCGAGATTGTTAGTTTTGGACCTTCGTCTGTTTTTGGACAAGCATATTGGTAACAAACGTGATGAAATATTGAAGATTATGCGTACGTTATGGCGCGACGACATATATAGTGACCAGGAAGAAGAGTTAAAAGAGAAGAAGCAAATAGGAGATATAAAACAGAGTACACAGGAGCAAAGGGAAAGTTGCTTAAAAAGGACTGCTGAAGTGAATAAGCTACAGAAAAAAGTGACTAAACTTACAGGTGATTTATGTAAATCAAATTCTGAGCTTGCTTGTGTTCGAGCAAAATTAGACTCGGCATTAGGCAAAATTAAAGAGATGGAAGCTCAGGTGGAAAAAAAAAATGGCGAAGTTAGAAATCTGACTCAAAAAGTTCAAGAGAAGACGGAGATTGGTGGAAAATTAGAAGTTCAGATTAAGAAATATGAGAAGTTGTGTAATGAAACACTTATTGATCTGTTAAGTGACGATGTGATTTGTGGTCGCCAAATTAAAGAAAAGGATACTATATCCCTAGAGAAGGTTGATAGGCTTACGAATAGTCATGATATTGAGATTGAGAGGGTTGATAAAGAGAGAGTGAAAGAGTTAATGAGGGAGAAAGACAAATTGATTAAGATTGAAAATTTGTTAGCAGAGGAAAGCTGCAAGGTCTTAAAAGCTGAGAGTTTAAGCAAGAGATTAAGTGAACAGATTGCACTTAGAGACATTGAGATTGCAGAAGCAAGAAGAAGAATATATGGTCTGCTTGACGTAGTCTTGAATAGCAATACGTGGTCTTCTGTCAATGGTGACAGGGATAGACAGAAAGTTTCGTATCATCAGACCACAAAAGCAAAAAGTCAGCCTCAGACACTTTTTGCACATTCTAAGGTCGAGAATAGTGGACGTGTATCTTTTCGGGGAAGATATAACTTTCAGCGCACTACCAATGATATTTCCAATAATATTGTTTCTTGGCGACAGTCCAACAAAGAGAATTCTACAGTAATAGGCAGTCCTGTAGATAAGGAAAGAAACAGTGCTAAATCTCAAGTCAGTGTGTTAAAAACCAACAGCGTATTTATTGACAGATCTGATAAGTTGGTTACAAGTAACAAACATACTACTGCTTGTTCCATAAAGGAAACAGATGTTGTGAAAAAAAATAAAGAGATTGTCAAACCTTCTAGTCATACCCAGTCAAGGCAGTGTGACTCATTTTTTAAACACATTACCACAAGCAAAGAAAAAAATAATTTTGATAGGAGACATAACCCTAAGGTTATAAAGTACCAAGGGAGTTCATCCTACGGTAACGTTTCTTCTCCTAAAAACAAGAAAAAATGTGACAGATCTCAACATTGTGATTCTAAAAGTTTAGAAAACTATAGCAGAAGTAATTATATGAAAGTTTATGAGTCTAGTAATAATTTTCCTGCTAAAAAGTCAGTTCTATCTGATGGACATTGTTATCTGGGAAGAAGTATTAAGAATAACTATTGTAACTGGGATTTAAATCAGTACAACGGTGTTAATAGAGCAAATAACAATGCTCTCAAAAGAAATTATACAGATTGCAACCAGGTTAACTGTGCTCCATATAAGAGCAAGATTATTAGCAATCAGAGTAATAGGAACGGTAATAGGTTCTTAAATGCTTTTGCTTGTCATGCTGATAGGTTTGAGAGATCATCTCGGTCTTGTGAAGGTAGTAAATTTTTTTCAGCCTACCGCACTGACAGCTGTGAATTATAGGTCAGGTTGTCCCTGGGACGTCTATGTTGTCTGCTATGTGACGAGAGTTGTTGACATCGCAGGAGGGCCACAACCTTACACCACGGAGTTTGGGTAATTGTAAAGTGAATTTTCCGTGTTCACTCATAATCTTACCATGGATTAAAATAGATATTTTCATTTGTATTGTCTCACAGCGAGCGGGATCACCATTCTAATTTGACATTACCTGCGAGAGATATAGATCACTATGTACCATTTGTCCATTCAAGCGAGCCTAGACAGTACGTTAACCCACCGTGTCATGATGTCACCTTGCGTGTTGATGAGATGTTCGCAAGACCTCGAAGGAATTTTTTTTTGTTTTTTTCAAAGGTCCTGTTTATTTTTTGTTCTGTTTACAAACACTGAATGTTATTGTATTCTTTAGTATAGAACTTTATATGTTGTTAATGAAATATTATGTAATCTTTGTAACATTTGATTGCCATAATTATTTGTTGGTTGTTACTTATATGACTGTATTTTAATTATGCATTAAATAATTTCTATGCACAAACTTATTTACTGAGACAATGTAATAGTCATTTCTGTAGATAGTCCTGAGTGTTTTTATGCACTACTTAAAATTTTGGTTTTGTTTTTCATCATGGGTTTGATACCATGTTTAATTAACATATTTATATACAGATTATTTGAATTAATTGTTTAGTGAAAGGTAATTTTAAACATAACTTGTATGTATTATTAATGATTTTGCGTTGAAGTTAAGGACGTATTCTGAAACTTGGTTTCCATTTTTTCTCAATTATGACATTTGATAATTTAAACGATTCGATTTTTTGTCAGCTAGAATTAACTTAAATTTCGTATTAAATTAAGTGGGTAGAATTAACAGCGACGGCTGATACTATTGTTCATTTAAAGAATTTAGATATCTGATTATAATACATAGTTAAGATAAATAATATTACACTTATATATTTATAACTTCGTAAGCAGTTCAACAGTGTGTTAGCCCATGTAACGTTTCTGTGATGTATTTTTTTTTAAAAAGAAGAAAAAAAAAAAACTTACACGTTTTTCATGTATGTCTGTTTAAAGATAAGATTATTTTTATGTTACTCAGCTAATTTAATTGTTAGTTATTAATTATACCTACATATTACTTAGAAATAAAAATACTATTTTTATTTAACCTAGCGTTAAGAAACATTTTTTGTATTGTAATTTTTTTTGAAAAAATGTGTTTTGGACATTGTGATATTTTTTTTTCTGCGCCAGCGCTAGATTGTATGTTAAGGTTACTATTATGTAGTGACATTAATTCTTTGAAAATGTTGTGATGTTTGGATGTATTTTTTGGTTGTTAGCGCTTGACTATGCGTCAATGCGGAACGTGTGTTATCGTTAATAATTTTTTTTTTTTTTGGGTGATATTTGATGTAATTTATTTTTAGTTATGTATAAGTTTATAATTTAGTTAAATTACTTATTATGCTGTGCTTGTCATTAACTTTCTTTTTTGTGTTAGTATATAAATATACTTTAGCATTTTTGTATTTTACAATACGTTGTTACATTTAGATAGTTATTGTTAGGTGTTGTTACCAACTTTCTTTACATTTGCATCTTTACTGTCATCTCTCTTTGTTGACTATTCGTCATTTCTTTACATCTTTGCTGTTGTCTTTTCAATATTGTCTGATATTTTGTTTATGCTTCCGTGTTTCATCTTTGATGTAATTCATACTTCTTGTATACTTTTTTTTTCGTGTTACGCTATTTATACTTTCATTCTTTGTAGTGTTAAATTAATTATATGACTTTAGGTAATGTAATTGGTTCTTATAGTTCTATTTGTTTTACATGTATGGAATTGTTGTCTTCAATGTCATCTTATGATTCTATTTGATGCTTATCATATTCCCATTTCATATTTTGTCTTTTCGCTTACGATAGTTTATTTTCTGTTTAGTTTGTACTATGTATACTTAATTTGCGTTTGTATTAGATTAATTTTTATTTTGGTATGTTTGAATGAGTATGTTGGATGATTTAGTCGTTATCTTACATTTATTGATGATATTTTTGTAGATGTGCTATGTTTTCTTGTCATAGGTATATTTTTGTAGGTAATTGATAGAACTTCATTAATTTTTTAAATTTTTGGGAATTAATTAAAGAGATATTTGACATAACTTCATTGACAGTTAAATTTTTGGGAGTTTATTTTTGTACGTATTTCATATAATTTCATTAACCTTTAAATTTTTGGATCTTAAATTTTCTAAAAAATGATAAATCATTTTTTCCCGGACGGTGTGGCAAACTGTTACCAGTAATTTTAATGGAAGGGGACGTGATCTGGAAAATATTAGGTGAGCAGATTAGATTATGGGTTGTCATTGCTTGAAGACGTGATTGTCTTTAATGTTATGTTAAATTGTAATAGTAGAAGTAAGGTTACAAAGCGTGTGAACGCTAGTCAGTTCAATTGTGGAGGTTTGTTCACTCCGAACTGTTTTGAGATACGGGTGTTTAGCTATTTGTGGCTAGCCCGTGCAAGTAGTGAGACTGAACGGTGTTTTTTAACAGCCGGGTCTCGTAGCTGTTTTAGGGGGAGGATGTGTATTCCCGTGGGCAGTGAGTTTTGGGCATCGATCTGGAGAGGTCGCCCCATAGTGTGTGTTCTTGATGGTAAGCCTGTACAGTGCTGAATATAAGAGGCCATGATTTATGTAAGGCCATTATTTCCTTAGAGAGGATAATTGTGTTATGTGAAGACATGTTGATAAGTGATATTATTGCAAACTGCTGGGTGAGCAGTATTGTGAATATTTTGATAAGGATCCATTAACTTACACATGTCATATAATAGCGCTAAAAATGAGTAAAGGCGAGATTATTGCAGACTGCCGGGGATGGAGTCGAGTGAGAAATTGCTGGTAGGACTCATTAGATTATGATAGCGCTTATGTGAGTGTAGCACGGCGAGGATGCCCGTTTGCTATCTTTGAGAAGGATCCATTATTATTAATACAGCGCTGATGTGAGGAGTATCTGGAGGATACAATATTTATGCAGTAGCACGGCGATGATGTGAGCCGTTTGCTATCTGTGAGGAGGCCATATTTACGGATCCAGCATTATATCTTATAGCACAGGAGAGTATCTTGAGGATGCTATTTATGCAGTAGCACGGCGATGATGTGAGCCGTTTGCTATCTTTAGAGAGGCCATGATTATTATATAACTGCCGTAGATGCAGTCTTTGTGCACTGATGTGGAGTAGAGATTTTGTAGGCCATGACTATTATATAACTGCCGTAGATGCAGTATTTGTGCACTGATGTGGAGTAGAGATTTTGTAGGCCAGGATGTGTAAGGGCCGTATGGTGTGTTAACTACATTATGAAGATTCCTGTTTCGATGTAACTGTATTCGTCTAGATCTACGTGATGTTATAATTGTAATAAACCATGATTTAAAAAAATCATCAGACGTTACACCATTCCATGACTTGGTGTGTACGCTACTGTGAGTGACTGTCCTAAAGCACGCTTCACCTTCTTCAACCAAAAGATAAAAGTGTAACTTTTATCAGTCTTTCGACATTCCCGGCCAGAAAAAAGATGCCAGAATTCTAGATCTAGTACGAGAGTATCCCATGTGACCTGCACAACGGGAATCGTGAGCATGACTCAATATATAGGATCTCATTACCTTAGGCACCATGATCTGAGTAGTAATATGACAAGATTTACTATCTCTGAATCTTCGCACTAATATGTCATTTACGATAGTATACCATTGTTTGTGAGAAGTATGACCATTTGTATCATCCTGTTGGACTAAACTAAAAAATTTCTTTAATGAAACATCACTGTTTTGTAAAGTAGAAAAAACTTCCTTGTTGATGTTACTGTGTAACACATCATCATTAACTAGTGGCACAACATTATGTTGAGACTGCTCCTGTGCTCGAGTAACCACAACATTAGCCCTGTGTACGTGTTCTTGTTCCCAATCATTTATTTGCTCAAGAGTACACTCTTTAAAACCGTGAATGCGACCAAGAACTAAATCGCAAACTGGATTCGGCAACAAACATACTTTTATTTGTCCCGTAAAAAATGGCGTCGCGATATGAACCACCGCAGTTTGAAATTTCTCAATTCTACCACCAAACGTAATGCACTTAACCCATGTGCCTGTACAACAAGAAGGATCAACCAAACATTGTCGCACACCTACCGTCGTGCAACCTGAATCCTTTAATAAAGTTACTGGCATGCCATTAAGTAAGCCCTTGTGAAACTCTAAAGACCCGGTTCCTTCATGAGCTGACATTGCAGGTAACGCCGGCAATGGGTGTCCACATCTCAGTCTGGATACCACGTCAGGCTGAAATAGATTCTTGCATTCCAAACATGTTTCAGCATTATTAAAATCAAATGACGCACACGCATTTGCTTGATTAACAGTATTATTGTTAATGCGACATTATTTTCCGACATTTGAACGGAATTACCATGGTAAGCAGATCGATTATAACTATTTGACCGAAATGCCCTGTCATTTTGTTGTCTATTGTTATACAAATGTCTATTATTATTCTGCGAGTAACGTGCTTTATTGTAACTGTAAAAGTTAGGAGTGTTTCGTTGCCAATTCATTCTGTCTCTGTTTCCCAAATCAACCTGTTGACCAGTTCCAAAATGATTGTTATTCCATCTTCTGCCAGCTGGTGAATCTTTTCTATTTCCACCTTCAAAATGAGAAAAATTTCTTTGATAATTATTATTTCGATCTGAACTGGCACTTCTATGACGAAACCTATCTCTGTCACCACTATTCGATCTAAATTTTCCTTGTCTGTTATTTACAGTAGCAACACCCGCTGACTGTAACGATTCATGTAATTTAGTGTTTCTGACATTCAAGTTCGGATGAGCAACTGAAAACTGGCGCCCTAGGGTCTCAACTTCCGATAACGATTTAGGATTCCGCTCCTGTAAAAAGGCCAAAAACTTATCACTTACTGAGGATAATACCTTATCCCGTAATATTAAATCTGCCAGATCTTCAAAATTCCGTTGTACTTTTTCAAGTTCGATCCAACGATTGAAAGTTAAACGAATATCCGAAATGAATTGTGAGAACTCTTTTCCTGTTTCCGGCAACAACTCTTTAAAACGCCTTCTATAACCTTCAGCTGTAAGTTGATATTTTTTTAATAGCGTGCTCTAGCTTCCTCATAGTTTTGACTATCGCCTTCTAACGAAGCGACTGCACTTAACGCCTCTCCTGATAAAAAATTCATCAGTTTGCTACACCACTTACTTTTATCAATTTTATATTCTGTGCATACCAATTGAAATCTTGACAAGAAGAACGTTATATCGTCGACCCCTGGTTTAAACATGGGCAAATGGATTTTAATGTCACATTTTTGACCATCATTCTGAGTGTGTGATTGACTAGTAGCATTTCCATTTTGCAACTTCTGTCTTTCAATTTCTAACTGCAACATTCTCTCTTCATGGGCTCGTTTTTCTCCCTCAAGTGTAAATTCATATTGTCTCCTTTTCTCATTTTCTTCCATCTCCAAGAGTTTAATTCTCTCTTCGTCTTGCCTCCTTTTCTCTTCGTCTTGCCTCCTTTTCTCTTCGTCTTGCCACCTTTTCTCATTATCTTCCATTTCCAACCGTTTCATACGTTCCTGGTTGGCTAATTCTCTATCTTTTAATTCTAACTGATGTTTCTCTCTTTCCTGCGCCTCTTTATATTCTGTTTGAGCAAACTCTTGTAATTTGTCTCCTGATAAACCAAGAATTTTACCCTGTTTAATAAAGTATTCCGCCGTCGACATTTCAGAATCTGAATTAATATATTTACCTCATCAAATAAACTGTAGTATTCCAATTAGTATCCTATATTCGTCACCTTATCGATACTCATTACTGGAGATCGATCATCTTTTATTTAATCAATTTTTCGCACATCACAGCCTGGTTACTCACTGTCTGGCGCGGACCTTGATAACCGAGGCGTCGTCCGATCTCGTTTGAGTTAATAAATTTCAACTTAGTCATCTTCATGGCATTGTGATGCTGGGGTGCCTGTGGATTTCCTACCGCCCCGGGTAAAAGCCAGAAGTGCACTGTGCCAGCTCCAGGGGAGATAAAGGGGGTGTTTCTGCCTCTCTCTGAGATACATAGCCAAGGTAGGGCTCACAGTGCTCATTCCCCGCCACCAAATTGCCTGCTGGTTACGCCGAGTTCTCCAAGGCTCTAGGCATGTGACCAAGAGTTGAAGGCAATAGGATCGTCACGTCCTGAGTCCCTGTGCCTGTACGATGGGTTCCGATCTTCAGGAAGCAGGTCATACTCGTTCCCACTCCCAAGACTTGCTCAGTACCCATCTGGCTCCCTCCCACCCACAGAGGGCGTGTACGGTGTAGTGCACCGGATTTATTATCGAGGTTTACTCCTCTAGATCCGTTGTGTTTTGCCTGAGGATTCGCACCCTCAGTTACCAGGACTACCTCGGGGAGGGTGTGGCTCTTCACCACGCACAACGATCTTGGGGTATGAGAGGTTTTGCTAGGCCAAGAGACTGACACCGCAACGGTCGCTCCTTTCATGAATGAATTCACTAGGCCTAGGGTGAAGCAAGGGGGGAAACCCACTACCCGCAACACCAACACATCATACCCCCTGTCTGTAAGACTTGCCCCCTTTTATTTAATAAAATATGCAGCTATAAATCAATCAACTAAGAAATTATACAAGATAATAGTACTACTGAAAACATAATGGTCCATGAAGAGAATTAATTACATAGAAATATACACGTTAGCAATGACCATCACCGCATCTAAACAATTAAAGAAGAGATAATATCGTAAAGAACCACGGCGTCAACACAAAAATCTATGACATTTCAGCAGCCCCAAAGAAACTGGCTATAAGCCTTTGCGATTCATCGACCTGAAATCAACCTAGGAAAACACCCCAGGACATCTATGATGAAGAACAAGCATCTTACGAGTTAAAATGACAAAGAAAGGTGCTCACTAATAATAACCAGGGTACTGACACCATAATAACAATGTCTACTTATCTGAGGGAATCCCAGTACTCCTCGTAAAGTATTCTATCTAACACAGGTTATAAAAATTCATACAGCTGAACTGAAGATGAGCAATTCTCAAAAGGACCAGCAATTCGCTCTGGTTGAAAGTATCTGTTACCGAATGACGTCACTCAATGTAACCTCAGCAGGACTTGAAAATGGAAATCGAAAACTGTAGCATAATTCCCCCGGTACAATTATGATAATTCTCTGGAGACTTGAATATGTACATCACACGAACGTTGACCTTCCAAGTCAAGGTTACGACTTTGACATAACGATCGATTGATTGAGCATGCAACAAGTGTCATTGTTCCAATATGCGTGGCAATTAATTGAGCTCCAAATATCTGAATTTATAGAACGGGAAGGTACATTATAATGGCCACCATGTTAAGGTACTGTCCGCCCGTTCGTTTATTCCCGTGTATTAAAAGAGTTTGTCTGCATTTGATATATGTATACCATTATTATTCCCATATGTGTCTATATGAATGTTAGAACATTGGTATACAACAAAAGTGTCACGCGAATGTTTTATTCGTGGGTATGCCAAAAACTGCACTGTATCGTCCCTGTATTATTTATGCAGTGTTCTCTCACAAGGGATCACGAATTAGTAATGTCTCAGATATGCCAAACAGCTCAAATATAACCAGGTAAGAAGCCAATACTGGTCCGGTAACATAACAAAGTTTATTGAAAACTCATGATCAGTGAGACATGATGAGCCGTCATTAGTTAATGTCATTCTGCCTATTCGTAACCTCGTTTTATACTCCTTGACGGTGATACATTGTTGCTTTCTCCGTCCCAATCCATCTATACATCTCAATGGATTGATTATATCCGTGCCCTTCACCCGTAATTTCTTTTCAAACTCATATAATTTTAATAACATGAATTTCCCCAAAAGTCAGTACACATTAGCGACAGAGCAGGCAGGATCTTTAAGACTCCGATTTTTACGGTGTATAGACCTGCCAGTCTAAAAAATGTATAAGCATCACATTATACATTATTAATAGTACTCATCCTGGTATACATTCCCATTCATGGCACGAATCAATATAACCCTTTTTTACGGGTTTTCAAGCAAACCAGCACACACAAGGCTGTTCACGTCTTGTTTATTTCTTGGGTCCATTTTTGTTCTCCATGTCATTGTTTCAAGACCCAAAAAACTCCTACGTCATCCTTTTCTTACTTACTTACTTACTTACTTAGTCGTTCCCCTTCTACCGTGAGGTGTAGAGGTTTGGAAGAGAGAGCGCCAGACCATTCTATCAGCTGTCTTCTTCCTGGCCTGGTTCCATTCTAGTCCTCGGTCCTTCAAAGATTGTCTAATGTTGTCCTCCCAGCGGACTCTGGGTCGTCCTGGAGGTCTGGATCCCTGGCTCTTTGTTTCCCATGCTTGTCGTGGTAGCCGATCTTCTCCCATTCTGCAGACATGGCCAAACCATCTTAGTTGGGACTGTTCTATTTGGGTCTGCAGCGGATGGGATTTTAGGCCTTGACGGATCGTCTGGTTGCGGACCATGTCTCTTCTTGTTACTTCAACCACTTTCCTCAGATACCTCATTTCTGAGGTTTGGATCTGGCTTTTGTGGGTTGTAGTCATTGCCCACGACTCGCATCCATATGTCAAGACTGGGACATAGGTGGAGCGGTATACAGCCATCTTCGTTTTCTTACCAACCTCTTTCTTGCTGAGGAATCCACGATTTATGGCCTGAAAAAGTCTCCCAGCCGCTGCTTTTCGAGTGGCCAACTCTTCTTTGATGCCTCCCTTTCGGTCTATAATAGCTCCGAGATATTTAAAGTGGTCGACCTGCTCCAGGACCTGTTCTCCCAACTTAATCTGATGTTTTCTTTCTTCTCGTGATATCACCATGGATTTTGTTTTAGAGCTGCTTATGACCATCCCTCTCTTCTCCAGCTCTTCCTTCCAGACTTGCAGGTTGGATTGGAGATGTGCCTCTGATTTAGCAATCAGGGCAACATCATCAGCAAATGCCAGCTCCGAAATATAGACCTGTCTCATCTTCCAGTACCCCACTGAATACTTTCTTGTTCTCTCCTTACATGCCTTGATGACATCGTCCATAAGGAGTATGAAGAGGTAAGGTGATAGGATATCACCTTGTCTTACACCAGTGGTGGTCCTGAACTCTTCTGACTTATGGTTTGCTGTCCTCACATAATTTCTGCAAGACTTGTAGAAGCTCTGTATAGCATGAATCAGAGGTGCTGGAATATTCTTCCTTGCCAAACAGTCCCAAAGTTTGCTCCAGGGGACCCTGTCAAACGCCTTTTCCAGATCTATGAAACAAAGATGGATCTCACTCTTATACTCAAGGGCCTTTTCACTCAGCTGTCTGAGTGTGAAGATTAGGTCTTGAGTACTTCGGTTTGCTCGGAATCCGCACTGGACCTCATCCAATTGTGGCTCAGCTAGGCGTCGGAGTCTCTGCTCTAGGATTCTAGAGTAGATTTTACCAGGGACACTGAGAAGGGATATGCCTCTATGGTTTCCACATTGTCGATTGTCACCCTTTTTGAAAATTGGTGTTATGATGGCAATCTCCCAATCCTTTGGTATGGTCTTGTTGCACCATGCTGCCTGTAGGACCTTTAAGAGTAATAGGTCGCCTGATGCTCCCATGTACTTAACCATTTCTGGTGTTATACCATCATGCCCTGCTGCTTTGCCCATCTTGATTTTCTCTAGTGCTGCCCTCAGTTCTTCCATCTTTATGTCATCTTCACCATCATTGGTTTTCTCTTCTGTGCTAGTGGTTATCATTTCTGATGCTTCACCATGCTCACCATCCAGGAGTTCTGAGAAATATTCTTTCCATCTTTCCATTACTTCCTTCGGGGCAGTAAGCAATTTGCCTTGCTTGTCCTTTATAAATTTGAGAGGGCATTGTTTTTCTTTCCTCATGTTCTTTAGGGTCTTATAGAACAATTTCTGGTTTTCTTGTGCATCTTTTTCTAGCTTTTCTCCAAATTCTTCCCAGGACTTCTGTTTTGCTGCTAGCACTTTGTTCTTTGCTTCTGTTCTGAGTGTCACATATTCTCTATATTTTTCCATTTGTCCTGTTGTGTTTTTAGCTCCTAAGTATTGTTTCCATGCCATTTTCTTCTCTCTTATTTTCTCTTTGACTTCCTCTGTCCACCAAGGTGTCCTCTTTCTCTGGTTCCCAAGTCGGACTTCACCGCATGCTTCTGCAGCAGCTGTCTTTATGATATCCTTGAATTTATTCCAGAGGGTTTCCAAGTCATCAGGTCGTTCTTCTGTGTTGCTCACTGCTGTAGCAATAAGCCCCTGATATCTGGTCTTAATTTCTGGCTCTCTCAGCTTGTAGGTCCTAATGCTCATTTCTCCTGCTCGTTTACTTGGTTTCTTGCGTGATGTTGGGCAGTTCCTAGGCTGAGCAACTCTTTCAGTTGTTCGTTTGATTGTTAGCAGGTAGTGATCACTTCCAATCTCTGGCCCCCTCCAGACTCTTGCATCTCGGACATATCTGAATGAGCTTCTCCGAACAATGGCATAGTCGATCACTGACTTCTCATTCTTGGTTGGTTCACATCTAGTGTATGCATGTATGCGCTTATGGGGGAACTTTGTGTTTGTAATGATCAGATTCTGCTCACTGCAGAATCTAAGGAGTCGCTTTCCATTGTCATTGAGAGTATCTTCTCCATATCTTCCGATAACTCCACCCCATCTAGCATGGTCATTTCCAACTCTGGCATTAAAATCTCCGAGCATAATAACTTCATCTAGGCAGTCATCCACTGTCCTTTGAAGCAGCTCGAAGAATTCCTCCTTGACCTCTGCTCTCTCATCCTCATTTGGCCCATACACTATGACCAGGTTGACTATGGTTTCTCCTTCTTTTAGTTTTACAACCATAATGCGCTCCGAGACAAAGTTCCATCCCTTGATACTATCTTTTTGATTTTGGGCCACAATGCAACCCACGCCCCCTTTAGCTCTTTCAGATATGGGTACACCACTGTAGAGCAACGTGTTGCCATCGAGATCCATGACTCCTTGTCCTTTTTTCTTCGTTTCCGTTATAGCCAGGATTTCTAGTTTTGCTTTCCTCATCTCTTCCACCAGCTCCTCTTCCTTCCCATTTATACTTCTTGTGTTCCAAGTTCCATAAGTCGTAGTCCGTTCCAGTTCGTCGCCTTTAGAATCAGTCCGGTTTTCTCTCTTGTAGTTCGCGTAATCATGATTTAAAGCAAACAGGTGATTGGCCTGTTGTGCCTTTGCATGGTGGAGGGGCTGCCTCCTTACGGCCTCCATGCAGGCCGCCCTCCTCCTTTTTCATCCGGGCTTGGGACCGGCATTGGCGGAGTTCTTTTTTTACTGCGCGCAATAATAATGCACCTAAGTGTACTATTCACATATCTTCAAATATTTTCACCAAACTCAATTCAGCGCTCTTTGATGCGCAACACCAAAATGTTGTAAAAAACCATACGCAACACCCACAAGGATCGGTATTATTTCCAACTTTATTTGCTGTAATGGCAAATGACCTAGGAGATGAATTCAAAAACATTATAAATGAGTTATCGCAATTTGCAGATGATGCAGCAATCTGGAGGACTGGAAAAAGCCTTCCAAAATATATAAAGATCTACAAGCTCAAATAAATAAGTCTTCAGAATGGATGACACAGTGGTACTTCCAATTGAATGTTAAAAAAACAGTAGGAATGATATTCAGTACAGGCAGAGTAATACAAAGTAATGTAATAGACATAAAGATCCTGGGACAAAAGATAAACGCAGTAAAAACAACAAAATACTTAAGGATGACACTAGACCAACAACTCAACTGGAACAAACATATAGATAAGCTGGTGGAGAGCTGCAGAGGACTTACTAACATGATGACATACCTAAAAGGTAATGGATGGGGAGCAATCATAAAGGTTATGCTTATGTTCTACAGATCATTTGTCAGTGGGATGAAAACCTACGCAAGTGTAGTATACAACTCAAAGTCTGGCCGTCTACACTGATGGATCCAAGGGTGATAGTGGGCAACTAGGTGTGGGAGTAGTAATACCACAGTGGGGAATTAAGAAGAGCTACAGTGTAACTGAAGAGGCTTCGATTTTTACCGCAGAGATGGTAGCAATTCTAAAAAGTTTAGAAATAATCAAAGATAACCCACAAAAAGCTGTTTCGATATTTACAGACTCACTATCATCACTATAAGCACTAGAACACCCAGGTAAATGTAGCCGGCCAGACATAAAGGAAGAAATTCTAGCAATTAATACATCACTAGGGAACAGAGGATGTAGTGTGTGGCTAGTGTGGGTTCCAGCACACATAGGTATTGCTGGTAATGAGTTGGCAGACCAGAATGGAAGAATAAGTAAAAACAATATAAGAGCAGGACTGGGAAGGTCGGAGATCAAGAGCCAAGTGAAGCTAGCTATAAACGAGGAATGGAAGACATGGAAGAACAGTAGAAAAGGCAGGCACGTGTTCAAACTGCTGAAAGAACCAACAAGGACATGTCAGGTCAGAGAAGAATTAAAGATACCATTGAAAAAAAAGCTGTGGCATCTCCGTCTTGGTGCAGCATACTTTATGATAGAGGAACCACACTGCCAAGAATGTCAGGAAGAGAATGACATAGACCACTACCTGATCCACTGTAAAAAGTACGAACAACAAAGGCTTGAATTAAAAACTTACTATAGAAATCACAATATAGACATGACAGGGGATAAGGTTTTAAGTATAGATGCCCCAGGAGAAGCCCAATCAATACTTAAAAGATACATACATAAAACAAAGGAAAACGTATAAGGTTAGTACTTCAGAAAAGACATTCAACCAAATAGAAATTAAGCAACAAGAACTAACAAATCAACAACAAAAAACAACAGAAAAATTAGCAAACTTACTAACTACTCATATGACAAGGAAAGACAATGAGATTTAAAAAAAACAAAAGAAAAACTCAAAAAGAACAAATACTAATACAAATTAAAACCAAGTGTAAAGGACAATAGTTATCTATAAACAATACAAAAGAGAAAATAAAATGACAAATACTAATATAAATTAAAAGCAGCAACTGCAAAAGACAATAGTTATTTAAATTTAATACAAAATTAGTAAATAAAAGGACACTAAATACCCCAATTATAACCAATTTTCAGGTTGAACAGGATAGACCAAGATGGAACAAGAAGAGGCAATAACTGGCAGCTGTTAAGTGCCCGCTCTCCACCCATCACCTCCTTAAAACAACAATAACAAGGCCATAAAATCAACAACAGCATGTTACAACCTACCCCTTCTTTTATGAATGGGTTATTAGATCCAGATTTTAATGCACAGAATGGCCGTAGTATGTCCTGCAACTGTTTATGATGCAGTCTTTTCCCCAGCTAGCTAAAGTTACTTATTAATGTACACTCCTAACTTTTAACATATGAGGAAGGTTTCTTCGGACTATAATTTTATGGATTTTGTTAGTAGTTACAGTCTTAAATTCACAAGTTCTGCTGTTGTCCTTGTCATGTCCTATAGAGAAAATCTATTTCTAACTCCAATCCTGGCATCTGTTGAGAAAGGAATTTGAGTGGCAAATCTTCAAGCACTCAGGTCTTATAGTAAGAAACATACCTACATGAATGTTAATTGTGCTAGTATATTGTGGTAGAACCCAGTCACACTTTAGTTAAGTTTTTTTCTTATTTAAGGCCAACCACCATTTACGATGTCTTAGTTTAGTATATTTTCATCAAAGCATCATCATAATTATTGGCATTGCCATATAAGGTAATGTAACTAATTGTTATATGACATGCTGGAAATCATTGTGCCAGTTATCCCATCCTGTAGAAATTTTAAAACACAAAAACTTGAGTCTCCCTCATTCTGACCAGACAAGATCTATGCAGCACTATCAACTGCACAGAGTTGTAATAGAATATCTGTAATTCATCATCATCATTACTCTTCATCTCCTGCAGGAGTATTGGTCTTCAACAAATGTATGCTAAGCCTTCCTGTCCTGTTCCACCCTTTTGGAGTTTTTCCATGTCTTTTTTAATTCCTTTTATGTCTGTCTCTAATTCTCTTCTATGTATGTTTTTATTTTTATCCCAATATCTACAAGTGCTAAAGCATTTTGGTCTGCTGTTATTTAGTGTGTTGTGTTGTGGGAATCAAGTAGGTAGTTCCATAACAGATGCTGCCGTTGGGGAGTGAAGTGTTAGAGATTTCACCATACTAGGTCCAGCATCAAGAGGTGAGGTGACCAGTTCCTTTCCTCTCTGCCTTTTCCTTCCCTAACTCAAAGAGCAGAGTCAGGTACCCATTTACAGCTGGGCTGACTGGAGTGTGTCGGTACCATGATTTGAACCTGGCACCTTTGCCATGAGAGACCTCCGCTCTAATCACTCTGGGAAATCAAGTAGCAGACTATAACAGTGGCAAGCACATTTATAAATGTACACAAAATGTCATTTTAGTTATTGCTCCTTATGGAACATGAAGCCATTGATGCAGCTGGTCCCCTTGTAGGAAGCTTGCACCAAGCATTCACATGCTCTTGCAGCAATGGTTTCTGCATCAACTTGCTTCACACGATGAGGTTGCCAGCCATATGTACAACTTCTTATTAGTTGCCTTATATGACATGCCTGAGGTAGTCC
Source organism: Oreohelix idahoensis (assembly GCA_024509875.1). Lineage (NCBI taxonomy): Eukaryota > Metazoa > Mollusca > Gastropoda > Stylommatophora > Oreohelicidae > Oreohelix > Oreohelix idahoensis. Next base: position 71,703 of record JAMPIV010001841.1, read on the forward strand.
TGTTCTTTCTGTGCCTCTTCGGAGACTCCCAGGACTTACACAGGGCACACAAATTATAAAAAGGTAATATTGGTTAAAACGTTGTTCTGTTTTTTTAGTTTTATGAAACTTCTTTGAAAACTTTGTCCCCCGTTCTTTGAAACAATTTTATGTAAATTTGTGTAATATATCATGCTGTTATTATTGCATGAAACACTTTTATGTAAATTTGTGTAATATATCATGCTGTTATTATTGCATGAAACAATTTTATGTAAATTTGTGTAATATATCATGCTGTTATTATTGCAGATAAAGAGACACCATTGACATGTCTTATAGTTGGTGCTGGCTCCAGAGGCAGAGGATATGCAGCCTATGCAGTTTTGTATCCACTGGATATGAAGGTATAAATATTTATCACAAACTTTCTTCCTCATGTTGACTGTTGTGTATCAAAAGATTCTTTACCCGACACCACCTGGATCATTTTTTCACTTGTACTGTCAAGCATCTAAAGCAGGGTTTCTTAACCTGTGGCCTATAGACCCTTTGGGGGTCCATGAACGAATTCTAGGTGGTCTGTGCACATAACCTAAAATTGAAAATGTAAAATTTACAATTACTTTGTTATGTATGATTTTTCAAGCAGATGTCCATGGCTTTCTTTGGACTGTCATAGGGGCCCATGACCTTCGTCAGACAATCAAAGGGGTTCATATCCTTTATCAGACAATCAAAGGAGTCCATAGCCTTTAACAGATTATCAAAGGGGTCCATAGCCTTCGTCGGACAGTCAAAGGAGTCCATAGCATTAAAAAAAGTGTAAGAAAGCCAGATCTAAAGGAATAATTTTTATTTGTTCTTGTAGGTGGTGTGATTTTCCTTTCTGGTGTCCTGTTGCTCTGTAGTCAGATTTCAGCTTCTGAAGACTTCTGTTTATAGTTGTTTTGACTTCATTTCAGTAAGTTGTCCAAACCATTTTATTGTCTGTCTGTATATATCTTATACATAGTTTGTTTTCCATACTAACTTCCTAATGTCTTCATTTTTCCTTCAGTCTCTTCTAATCATGATGCTGCAAGTTTCAGTAAACTGCCATTGTATGTTTCAGTTCACCAAAATATTGTAGTTTGATTTGTATATTTCATAATCCTCTAAGTTTCCATAACTTGTTATTAAAATCATGATCAGGGCTTAGTACATTAAAGCTAGAGTTTAAATAATGGATGGGGTTGCTGTAAAATAGAATGTAAAATAATGACTAACAGTATAGGAATTACTTATATTGGCAAAACGGATCAGTGTTTATTCAATAGATTTCAAGAACATTTGATGGATATTTCTCGCAGGACTAATAAACCTGCTGCTGTTCACTTGAAAGGTCCTGATCATACTAGAACTTCTGATATGTTCAAGTCACTGCTAACTGATTATGTAATACTGGTGATAGGACTCACCTTTCTTTGGAGAATTGCCAGATTTTTTTTAAACGGATCATCTTTCTTCTTTTGAGTGGAGAACAGCACCACTTCATTTCATTTCTGCCCTTAGGCAGCTGTTTAGTTTATCACTGACTTTTGTGTGGGTCATTTGCATTTTTTCCCCTGGTACTGACCATGTCTGAGTTTGTATTTTTCTTCTCCAGCATTTCTTTTCTCAATTGGCCTCTGGTTTTACTTTGTGTTCCTGTTTGTGTCAAGCATATGCCTAGTTACATTGGTTCATAACAGGATATTACTTTTACATCAGGCAAAACTTTTCTTTTGTCTTATTTGATATTCCTTGCTGTGTTGTTGCAATTAGTTTTTTTTTCATTGATATTTCTGCTTTGTTTAGTAATTTTATGCGTTGATTAATTATTAATGTTATTCTACTTGTGTGCTATGCCATTCGTCTTTGTCTGTAGCCTTTCTGAATTTCTTATCTTTGTGACTGTGGCTGACAAAGTGTAATTCCGAAACATCCTGTGTTTGTCGTGCATTGTTCATTTGTAAAAATGACTTCAGTACTATTTTTAATTTTTTTAAATTTCTGTGGCAATGTTTGCAGCTTGTCTGAGATAATATCATCTCAAATTTTGTGATCTTCCTCTCCTGTTCTTTACATAGTGACCATGTTTGACATTGACCGGAAAGATTGGTATGAATATACTGTTTTATTATATTGCTTTGCCGCCATCATGATGTGTAGGTTCTTGAACAGTGGAATCAGTCGATAATCCATTGCATTAGCTTATTGACAACAAATTCGTATTTCTGGGTTCTTGACCAGTAGAGTCAGTCACAAGCCATTGCTTTAGCCTATTGACAACAAATTCATATTTCTTGGTCTACTTCTGCCTCTCCCTGTGAACATGCTTCCTCTTTGGCTTATTTAATCAAAGTGTTGCTGGCATGGATGTTGTGCAAACATGAATTTCTACTGATTTCAAGCTTCAAAATCTAAAAAAATATTTAACATTAAAACAAAAATTATTTTTTAAAGTAAAAAAAGAAACAAAGACAATCATCATCTGAATGGAAAAAGATCACAAAGACTGGGAAGCTGCAAAAAAGCCTTCCACAACATTTTTAACTAGTAACACTGTCTTAATTTTTTTTATCATGTTTTGTAAAAGCTCTTACATTCCCAGATATTTTTAAGTTGCATGTAAATGTCACTACTATTTAAAGGTTGTTGGGGTAGCTGAGCCATCTGAGGCAAGAAGGGATACAATTGTAGAAATTGGAACAGTTGAAAAGGAAAATGTCTTTTCTGGTAAGTATACTCAACAGTTTAACTTTCTGGCCTCAATGCTCTCCCTTTCTCCTTATTTAAAAAAACCTTGCCTCCCCACCCTCTTTAACACAAGCACCAAAATATTCTTTTAACAGCTGCAAAAGCTTCTTTTTTTTCTTTGTTCTTTTTTTTATAATTTTCCACTGAGTTTATTAAAATCAATTTTTCTACAATTTTTAATTTCAACTAACGACAAAAGAGATAATTCTTTTTAACATTTGCAAGGTAAAAATGTGAAACACATAAAGTTATTTAGTTTTCTTTAATTTGAATGTAAGAATACTTTGCTAAAATGAAGGCTTATTTTGTAGTTTGTCCATTATTTGAGAAATACTTGACTGATACAATATGACTGGGCTAGGGGTGTATGCATAACCAACATTTCTTGAACAGTCAATTTCAGCTTGTTAAATAATCAAATACATATAATGAAAGTGTTATGTTACCGTAAGAACTAGAACTAGACTGAATATAAGTAACAAATCAATTTAATTTAAAATCAAATGGTTTCTAAAATAAGAAATGCAGCTTGACTGGCTGAGAGCCTAGTCATCAGAAGAAGCAAAGATGGTTGACCATTGCTGTCCACTGTGCATGCACTAGGGTCAACATCCCGGTGTAGTTATGGGACTATTTGAACATAATCGTTCAGTATGAAAACACTACAGAAAGAGTAATGGGGAAATGCAGCAGCGGAACAGTAAATGAGAATGGGGATAAATTAATAAGTTTCTGTGGCATTAACAACCTGGTCATTGGAGGAACACTTTTCCCACACAAAGAAATTCACAAATTAACATGGGAATCACCAAATGGCCGGAACAGAAACCAGATAGACCACATTATGATTAATGGTAGATGGAAACATTCATTACAAGATGTGAAAGTAAGAAGAGGTGCCGCTGTGGGAAGTGACCACCACTTAGTAGGAGCAAAACTGAAGGTGAAACTCAGAACTGCTGGACCAATTGTAACTACACAGAAAAGGTATGACATCAGCAAATTGAGGGACTCCCTTACCAGAAAAGCTTTTGTGGCTGATATAAAGAAATGATATAAAATTACCAAAAGCCAGGAAAAGACATCGACTGATGATATTGACCAGAAATTCAAAAGCGGCAAATCATGCTTGGGATTCCAGGAAAGGAAGAAGCAAGATTGGATAACACCAGAAACATTAAACACCATAGCGATGAGAAAGGAAATTAAAAGAAAGAAAACAGAAGTGAAGTCCCCCATGTTAAAGCAATTATACAGTAAACAGTACAGTCAGCTGGACAAAGAAGTTAAACGCCAAACCCGAGCCAACAAAAAAAAATTCCTAGACGACTTTGCAAGACAGGCAGAAGAGACAGCACTGAGAAATGAACAAAGCATAGTATATAAAATAACTAAAACCATCAGCGGAAAACGAGGAGCAGACAATATTACATTAGTAAGAGATAAACAAGGAAATCTCATCACCACAGCAAAGGGACAGGAACTAGATGGGCAGAGCATTTCAGAGAAACTCTGAACAAGGAACCACCAGAGACACAGTTGTGAATGTTCCTGAGGCTGAAAATGATCTAGATGTTAATACAGGCATTCCACGAAAGGAAGAAATCATCACGGCTATCAAAGGGTTAAAGAATGGAAAAGCTCCTGGCCACAATAACTTAAACGCAGAGCTATTTAAGATAGACCTGAGCTAGTATCAGAACTACTATTTGTACAAGTCTGGAAAACAGGGACAACACCAACGGAGTGGAACAAAGGAATAATTGTCAAATTGCCCAAGAAGGGCGACCTTGCAGACTGCAACAATTGGAGAGGAATCACTCAGTTCCCAGCAAAATACTAGGCAGGATAATTATACAGAGAATTTCAAAAGCAGTAGACCACAAACTGAGGAAAGAACAAGCAGGGTTTAGAAAGAATAGAAGATGTGTAGATCATATATTTACCCTCAGGAACATTACAGAGCAGTGCTCAGTTTGGCAAAGACAGCTGTACATTAACTTCGTTGATTTTGAAAAGGACATTGACAGTATACATAGGGACAGTCTATGGAAAATACTTAAGGCTTATGGAATTCCAAGCTGCATAGTGTCCACCATAAAAAGCCTTGGGCAGAGCAGCCTAACTTTTGAGGTGAAGACAGGAGTATGAGAGGGATGCCTCTTATCAACCACTTTATTTTTAACAGTCATAGACTGGGTGATGCGTCAGACAACAGAGGGCAGTCCAAGAGGAATAAGATGGACTACGTTTTCTACATTGGAAGGTCTGGAATATGCAGATGACATTGCACTACTCACACATTCTCATCAACACACCCAAGAAAAAAACAGATAGACTTAATAAGTATAACCAGAAGGTGGGTCTTAACATCAATCTAAAGAAGACAGAGGTTATGACAATGTAGGCGACCCTGAGCCCATAACAGTAAGGAATCAGAAACTGGAACAGACAGACACCTTCACATACCTAGGATGCATAGTAACACCAGACGGCGGAGCAAGCAAAGACATCAATAATAGAATGAACAAAGCAAGAACAGCCTTTGTTAGTCTAAACAACATCTGGAAGTCCTCTCAGTACAGCACAAACACAAAATTAAGATTATATGAGAGCTGTGTACTTTCTGTGCTTCTCTATGGTGCAGAATGCTGGAGAGTAACAGAGAAGGAAATGTTGAAACTGTCCTCTTTCCACACAATCTGCCTAAGAAAAATTCTCCGAAACTTTTGGCCGAATACCATCACCAACCAAGAACTGCTTACTCGGAGCAACCAAGAGGACATGCACACCATCATAACTGGCAGACGCTGGAGTTGGGTTGGCCACGTCCTCAGAAGAGACCCCGATGCCATCACAAGAACAGCTATGCTATGGACCCTGGAAGGAAAACGAAAGAGAGGCCGACCAAAAATAACTTGGCGGAGAACTGTGGAGGCTGAGATGCAAAGAGTGAATCAGAGCTGGGGCACTGCATGAAGGATTGCTGCCGACCGAGCAAAATGGAAGCAGTGTGTTGCCGCCCTACAAGACGCCACCAGGCGTGATGGCCACTGACTGCTTTGACGGTCGGCGTCTAAGAATCAAAGAAGAAATAATCAAATGTCCTGTGCATACATATCACCGTTTAATAACATCCACTTACTTGAACAATAATATACTTCTTTGATATCTTTATGATCAAGGATCCACATATTTCTCTTCACTTCCACTTCCAATTACTAAATCACTATCGTACATCGATCCTTAGATTTCACACTTCTTATTATTTATAATTCATATGAATATATTCTACTTCCTCTCAATTACATATGGTTCAGTTGAACATGATCCAAATACTGATCATACACACATTGTAAGTCCTTCAGGACACATTCCCAATCATCGAATACTGCTTGTACCTCAGTACACAAACCAATAATCTCCCATTATTACCTCAAACAATCACACATCAACCTCACAACCACGCATAAACACACTTGCATCCATGCCTTTTTTTGCATCACATAGTCTTTAAATATATCAAACTATGTGGTGCGCAAAAAGGCTGTCAACATTGACATGAAAGATGCTGTGCACAAAAAGGCTGTCAACATTGACATGAAAGATGCTGTGCACAAAAAGGCTGTCAACATTGACATGAAAGATGTTGTGCACAAAAAGGCTGTCACATGAAAGATGTTGTGCACAAAAAGGCTGTCAACATTGACATGAAAGATGTTGTGCACAAAAAGGCTGTCAACATTGACATGAAAGATGTTGTGCACAAAAAGGCTGTCACATGAAAGATGTTGTGCACAAAAAGGCTGTCAACATTGACATGAAAGATGTTGTGCACAAAAAGGCTGTCAACATTGACATGAAAGATGTTGTGCACAAAAAGGCTGTCAACATTGACATGAAAGATGTTGTGCACAAAAAGGCTGTCAACATTGACATGAAAGATGTTGTGCACAAAAAAGGCTGTCACATGAAAGATGTTGTGCACAAAAAGGCTGTCAACATTGACATGAAAGATGTTGTGCACAAAAAGGCTGTCAACATTGACATGAAAGATGTTGTGCACAAAAAGGCTGTCAACATTGACATGAAAGATGTTGTGCACAAAAAGGCTGTCACATGAAAGATGTTGTGCACAAAAAGGCTGTCAACATTGACATGAAAGATGTTGTGCACAAAAAGGCTGTCAACATTGACATGAAAGATGTTGTGCACAAAAAGGCTGTCAACATTGACATGAAAGATGCTGTGCACAAAGAAAATAAGTTTTTACTCCTGGCCCTTTCCCATATTGTGTTGTTATTTTTAGTGTATTTGAAAGAGCTCTGTGTGGTTCTTTGGGGTATCTGAGGTGGCAAAGGAGGAATAGAAACACTGCTTACATCAGGTATGATGTAAGTTTCAACTACAGTGAAGTTGTGCATAGGGCTCGCAGCTTATCATTTAAAACAAGTAGCTATGGAAACTATTACTGTAAGATACCATGGAACATGTTTCCTACTTGGGGACAGTTGTGGCATCCCAGGTCTTCTGAAAGAATGAAAGGAGACATTCTTGGAACAAAAGCCAACAGTAATTTTAGACATAAATAGAAAGATACCAAAACAAAAAGAAACTTTCTTTTATTTTGGACACACAATAACAGAGGAAGCTGATTTGAAATAGAATTGGAAAGGGCAATAGGATCTACCAAAAATATGTTCAAGATACATTAACATCCAAACAAATTGCAGAGAGATTAAAAATGTGTCCTGGGCATCATTTACATTCTTCATTATCACATGGTGCAGAAATGTGGACACAGAACAAGCAGTTGGAACATAGAATTGAGGCTTATTTCGTGGTTCATTATGGCAAAATTGATAACTAGTCAGTATATCTGATTTATAGAAAAATGAAAAAAACAAACTTTAATTTGGTTAAAATATAAGTTCAGAGATGTTTGTAGTTTATGAAACTTCATATTTTCTGCTGTCATAAGGTATAGGTTAAATTTGCCTACCATGATCAATGATATATTTAATATGCATTTGAAAGCCCTGACCACTTCAGAAAAAAATCGGGGGGGCACTGACAGAAAAAAAAAACAACAGTTTTTCCACCATTTCATGTCTTGGACATGCTGTCTTCAAAATGCATAAATTTGGCATATTGGGCAATATTCTTTAAACATGCATGTATTTGGCATATTGTCCTCAAACATGCATAAATTTGACATCTTGGGCATACTGTCTTCAAACATGCATACATTTTCCCATTTTAATGTCATTTGACTCATTACAAAGGTATTTGAAAGATGTTTCTTGTGACAGTAGAATCTCAAAATGCCAACATTTGTTCAATTTTGTGACATTTTGTCTAATATATAAAAGAATAGGACACATTTCATGATAGCACAAACAAACACAGATGTACTGGAAAAATTAGGAATGAAAATGAAGTAATGAGCTGGCACAGAATTTACCAAATAAAGTATGATTAAAGTGCTAGTTACTGTAATTTTGACATAATATGTGAATATACCAAATGACAAGTTCCCTAATGCGGAACTGATGACAAGAACCAGACAAGTGCCAGTGAAACAAGAGATGACAAGAACCAGACAAGTGCCAGTGAAACAAGAGATGACAAGAACCAGACAAATGGCAGTGAAACAAGAGATGACAAGAACCAGACAAATGCCAGTGAAACAAGAGATGACAAGAACCAGATAAATGCCAGTGAAACAAGAGATGACAAGAACCAGACAAATGCCAGTGAAACAAGAGATGACAAGAACCAGACAAATGCCAGTGAAACAAGAGATGACAAGAACTAGACACACGCCAGTGGAACAAGAGATGACAAGAACTAGACACATGCCAGTGAAACAAGAGATGACAAGAACTAGACACACGCCAGTGAAACAAGAGATGACAAGAACTAGACACACGCCAGTGAAACAAGAGATGACAAGAACTAGACACACGCCAGTGAAACAAGAGATGACAAGAACTAGACACATGCCAGTGAAACAAGAGATGACAAGAACTAGACACACGCCAGTGAAACAAGAGATGACAAGAACTAGACACATGCCAGTGAAACAAGAGATGACAAGAACTAGACACATGCCAGTGAAACAAGAGATGACAAGAACCAGACAAGTGCCAGTGAAACAAGAGATGACAAGAACCAGACAAATGCCAGTGAAACAAGAGATGAGAAGATGGCGATGACATTGAAGAAACCTGTTGAAAGCAGTCCTTGTTCGGGAATTCCCAGGTTAGAGAGGTACCAAAGGTTTGAGAGGTAAGAGAGGTACCAAAGGTTTGAGAGGTAAGAGAGGTACCAAAGGTTTGAGTGGTAGGAGAGATACCAAAGAGGGAGACCAAAAAACAGAAGAGAATTACAGACAGACATGAAAAGCATGAAGAAGACATGGAAAGACCTTGAGCAGACGGCACGGGATGAGAAGACATGGCATTAGTTTGTTGAAGACCTATGCTCCTTGGGGAGCTAAAGGGTGTTGATGGTAAAATCTTACATAGTTGAGGAAAGCCTTGCAAACATATTCAGGGCTGGGTAAATAAAATATAGAAATCATCTTACTAGGACAAAGAAAAAAAAAGAGAAAGGCCAACATTACAGTGACAGACAAATGAATTAAATTGGAAGAGAAAGAAAGTGAAAACTTAAGTTAAATGCATAACAAAAATTAATACAAGTTCTACGGCCCTCAAATGGAAGCAGCTGATGATGCTGTCATGAAAATCGATATGAACAAAATGGCCACTCAAATTGTATTGAGGTAAACATATTTAGGAATTTCTTATCCATTAACCTCTTGGACAGAATGAAAGGAAGACCCACAAGCACAAGGAAACAAGAATAAGAGCAAGAAAACACATAAAGTTAAGAAAACTTTGTTTGTTGAAGGGCCATCTTCATTGTACATGAACAACTCCATCAGTGCTCTGATCTCCTCCGTTAGATCACACTTGGAGGATCTCAGCACAGTGCATGAACTCTGTGGCACTGGCAAGGATCCCAATGTGTGTGTATAGGAATCGCACATTCTATAAATATTTTTTTGGTGGGTAGGTTTCCTCATTGTTAAATTTTGCCAGGGCAGTGGTCCTATGGCCTACTCTTTTTGATTTCCAACTGCCGATGGATTTTTAACGTGAACACATTGCATTCGATCTCATTACCTAGGAGATCAGGGAAGAGCATGACATCATTAGAAACCACTGGTTCTGGACGAATTTCCATCAATTATATTCCATGTACTGGGAGTGAACTCAGTAAGACAACTTATAACTGTAGGAGGGTCATTGGAAATATGACTTTGAGAGAAAAGACTGAAAGTAATGTACTGAGATGAAGGTGAAAGTTGCAGAATAAGGAGGTTTGGCACCTCAACAGTTTGTGAAATCTGTTATTTTAAAATTATTGTGCATGTCTGTTTATGTGTATTAGTTTGTGTGCAAATTTGATTAAGTGTATTCTGTATTTGTCTTTATGCAAAAGTCAGCCTTTAGCAGCATTGGCATTTTCAAGACTATAATCCTAGTCTGCCATAAAGCCAGATTTTTTCCCTTCATAATTTAGATTGGAAACAAGCAGCACAGAGAGAGAAGTTTGCAGACTTTGTGATTATTGCGACAACTGATCGTGATCATAAGGTAATATTATGAAAGATAACATAGCAAAAAAATGTAAAACTGGACATGTGCTTTGGCTCTCCAATCAGCAGCTAAAAATTTCTACAGAAACCATCATTGCCTGAACACATGCAAAGTACTTTGTTGCAAGCTTCCTGTCTTTATGGGACTGTGCGTGTTCTTGCACTGGTGATTTTTGTAGCACAGATGCACATACATGCACTCATCAGTGCTTGCAGGAATGCTTACATCATCATCTCAACCCATAACCCGTCATGGGTCGTAGGGGTGCCATGGTGGAAGCATCAGCAGACAGGGTCCTCCACTGCTCTCTATCCTCAGCAATGCGTACAAGTGTGGAAAAACCGTGCCCTGCCCATTCTTTGATGTTATCAGCCCAGGATTTTCTTTGCCTTCCTCTTCTCCGTTTACCTTCGACTGTTCCCTGGAGGAAAGTTTTTGAAAGGGAGTCATGACAAGTTACATGCCCAAACCAGGCAAGCTTTCGACGTTTCACTACTGACAAAAGTGGTTCTTGGTGGCCTGCATAGGTGTTTATTTTCTCTCTAACATAGACATTTGTTTTGTGCTCTTTATAGCAAATGCGCAAAATTCTTCTGTAACATTTATACTCGAAAGCCTGAATCCTTCACTCCGTATCTGCAGTGAGTGTCCAGCTCTCACACCCATACAAGAGAATATATAATACAAGTGATTTGTGTAATTTGATCTTCACAGGAAAACTGATGTTACTTTTCCAGATCACATTCAGCCTTGTCATGGCAGCTGAGGCCGTCTCAAGTCTTGTCTTGATTTCTTTACTTGATCTTCCATCACTACATAAAGGGGACCCCAGATATTTAAAGGTGTTCACTTCTTCTAACTTTTGCCCATTTAACGTAATGTTGGTCGGAACATGTTTCTTATGGCTATTCACTAGTATCTTGCTTTTTTCTATATTAATTTCCATCCTATACGTTCTTGTTACTTTCTCTAGTCTAAAGGTAAGGTCTTGAAGCTCTGATTCTGTTCCAGCTATAAGATCGAAATCATCAGCAAAACATAGATTGCAAAGAGGTCGGCCTCCAATCGATATGGTTGTTTTATAATCGTAGAGAGCCTCCTGCATAATATGTTCTAGATATATATTAAAGAGCACTGGGGACAGGATACATCCCTGACGAACTCCTACAGTTGTTTTGAAAAATTCTCCAATGTCATTGCTTGCAAAAACAGCACTGCTTGCGTCCTTGTATAGTGCTTCAATGATATCTACGATGTTGGTATCAAAATTGAATTTTCTCATTACCTGCCATAAGCCTTCATGCCAGACTCGATCGAAGGCTTTTGTGAAATCGATGAAGCCATGGTATAAATCGCGTTGATGCTGGAGACGTTTTTCGATCAGTAATCTAATATTAAAGATTTGTTCTGAGGTACTTCTTTTTGGTCTAAAGCCAGCCTGTTCCTCGGACAAGATGTCTTCTGATTTTTGTTTTATCCTGTTCAAAAGTATCCTTAACATCACTTTACTTGGATGACTAATAAGGCTAATGGTTCTGTAATTCTTGCACATTTTTAGATTTCCTTTCTTTGGAAGCGGTATTACTAATGACTGCGCCCATATGCATACACGCAAACATAGAATCTTTTTTATATAAAATACATCAACATCTAATGATGTGATATAATAAAATACACCATACCATATTGGAGAATGATTAGAATTTACAACAGTTTTTAAGACATCTCCAGTTGTTCAGTATGGGTGTCTTTTTACATAAAATCTTTTCATTATATATCTAAATATCAGCATCTTTATTCTCAATAAAATACATAGACATCTAGTGGTGTGATATGCTAAATACAGCATACCAGACGCATGCACTCATACACACATATAATCACAGACATACATTCATGCCCAAATGGTTTTACCATAGACTCAGCTCAGTGAGCAATGTTAAGACCGTCCATGTTTTTTTTGTGTTCAGTTTTAGCACAAATATAAAGCACCTTGTAATTAGTGGAGCTTCCAACAGTGTTGTCTGCCTGCAGTGGAAACTTTTTTTCCCCTTTATATCATTGCAGGAGCCAGCAGTTGCATTTGCTAGACTTGGATATCACATCTTGTTGGAGAAACCAATGGCAGTAAGTATTCTATACTTTCAGTTGGATTTACTATTTTGTAACTTTATTTGATTTAGAATCACAGTTTGTTTTGTTTTCTTTTTTCAGCTCGCATAAGTGTAAGATAATTAATAATAAACATAAAACAAAGTGTTTGGTTTTGGTTGTGATTTTAAGGACTGTCTTCATTGCACATGGACAACTCCATCAGTGCTTCGATCTCCTCTCTTAGATTACACAAGGAGGATCTCAGCACAGTGCACGAAGTCTGTAGCACCGGCGAGAATCCCAATGTGTGTATACAGGAATGACACATTCTATAAACATTTTTGTGGTGGGTAGGTTTCTGATTTTTTTATTTTGCCAGGGCAGCAGCCTTATGGCCTACTCTTTACGATTTCCAACTGCTGTGGGATTTTTTATGTGCGCAACTTGCACACGGGACCTCCTATTTTTTCGCCCTTATCCAAGAAGGCTAGGCATCTGATCTCACTACCTATGAGACCAGGGGGGAGTATGACATCATTAGGACCACTGGTTCTGAACAAAATTTCTATAAATTATATTCCCTCTCCTGGGAATCGAACCCAATTCCTTTATAATTCGAGGCAGATGCCATATTTCTTAGCCGCTCCAAATCCTAAAATCAAGGTAAAAACAAAGTAATTATCATTAGCATATGCAAACTGGAAAAAAACTGGTTTTAAATCAATTAGAAAGAATAGAACAGCTGCTCCCTCAGACATATCATACAAGGCAACGTAAATGAGGTTGGCAATCTCATCATGTACAACACAAAGTGCTCCTAAAACCACAACTGCAAGAGCATGTCAATGCTTGGGGCAGGCTCCACCATAACATAAGCTGTCATTCAGGAAGCCTGCACTAAAGCACTGATGTGCTCCTGCTGTGTGCAGTTTCTGTAGCACTGTGTTTTGCATGGTGGGGGTTGCCAGGCCTATGCAGAACGTCACCTCAATCATCTCTTACCACACGCGGGGCCGGACCAGTAGAGACCTCTCCTTCCCCCCCCCCCCCCCTCCAGGAACCATTAAAAAAGGGTAGTCTCATAGCAGATACTGTCGTAGGGAAGGGAAGTGTTAGAGATACTAGGTCCAGCATTGAGAGTTGGGGGTGACCAGTTTCCTTCCTTGCTGCCTTTTCCTTCCCTAACTCGAGAGCAAAATCAGGTACCCATTTACAACTGGTTAGATGAGCATCTCAGTACTGTGAATTGAACCCAGCACCTTTGCTGTGAGAGACCAGAGCTCTAACCACTCTGTCAATCAGACACTCTCCAGGAACCATATGAAGCACATTATGATAATACACATCTGACATAAATAGAGATGTATAGATAAGGAAAGTTCATAAAGCTAGTCAAAAACTTAGGACATCATCATCACCCTTCAGCTACCCACAGAGCATAGGCTTTCAACAACTTCATAGAAAGTCATCCTGTCCTGTGCCACCCACTGTCTGTGTCTCCTTAATCTCTTTCATTTATGTCCAGTTCTCTTCTCCAAGTGTTTTATTGGTCTGCCTCTACATCTTTTACCCTGAAAGTTCCAGACAAGTACTTCCTTGTTGGGCTATTTACAGATTTCCTGAATGTGTGTTACTGGTTACGAGGGCCAAAAGGAGAACAGTAACACTATAACCTACCAAGCATGACTTAAAAGGGATTAATGGGATTGAACTTGGGGCTAGCCACCACCCTGTATTGCAGAAACTTTAAGCGAAAAATACTTTAGCAAATATGACACTATTTTTTTGGGTACTTAGTTGGCAGTAGGATTAGTCAGGGCTCACTCCCTTAGTGAGGTGGTGGTGCCATTCACATGGTCCTGGGTCGAGTTCCCAGCAAGCCTATCAGTACTGTTGTTTTTCAGTTGTCTAGTTTTCTGCTTCTTTATTTCTCACAAGTGCCTGCATCATACCCATTTATTTGTTTACTGTTGACATGTCTCAGGTTTCCCCCATTATTTATTTCATTGAGCAAATTTGGAAAGGTTTCCCTCATTATTTATTTCATTTAGCAAATATGGAAAGGTTTCCTACTTTATTTATTTACTGAGCAAATGTGGAAAGATTTCCCTCTTTATTTATTTCAATGGGCAAAGGTGGAAAGATTTCTTTCTTTTTTATTTCATTGAGCAAATATGAAAAAGTTTCCCTCATTATATATTGTCATTGTTGAACAAATCGAGCATCATTGCACTCCAGGCAAACTCATAGGTGCTCAGTCTCCCTCAGTATGTGTCAAAGAGTATGAATACTAACTGTTCCTGTAGCTCGCTGGTTATATACACGACGGATGCATCCTCTCATATTTCCATCTCTGCTAGCCTTATGTGTGATGCCAAATTCCAACAGTTTTAACCTTGATGATTCATCTATTGCTGTGTCATTCTCTAACAGGTGACCATTAAATGTTCTCAGTATCTCTTCCTTATCCATTTCCAGTGTCCCTGCTATGGGTGCACTTGATGCTAGTACGTCAGCTGTCTCATTACTGCATACCCCAGCATTACCAGGACAGTAGATCCACACCAGCTCCTGCAGCCTCAAAGCTTCTATAAATGTTTTCTATTCATGCTGTGACCAACCATTTTGAACCTTTCGAAGCATGGACTGAGAGTCTGACAATGACTGCCTTTGTTAATGAAGTTTCAGATATCCATCTTAAGGCTGCAGTAACTGCCTCTACCTTCATTCTCATGCTAGAAGTTGTTATCTTGTAAGCCTCGCTATGTTTGGCGAAAATTTTGTCCTTTACCCTAACAGAGAAGCCCCAACCTGATTTCTCACCACAGATCACAGACCCATCTGTATACACAATGACATTATTAATCCCTGGCATGATCACGGATCAGTTGATTAATTTCCAGTTCTGCTTTCCCATTGCTCCAAGTTCTACACTCTCTGCCAAGGCTGATGATGACCTGCTGGTAGTTAATCCAGTTCTCATCTGACATACTCCATTCTTCCCCTTTGAATATATTTTAAACTGTGGTCACCTGCTTGATAATTGTTTCTACTTGTGCCAAATCGTTGTTTCTGCTTGTGCCATCCATGACAATCCTCACTTTATTCTTGCTCCCTTAATTTCAGCTATGTTTCCATGCAGAGGGTGCCATTTGTCTTTGGTTACTCGCATTTTTGCCTGGGCCATCTCATATCTGGATCTAATCAACAGCACTCCAAGCATATACCTCATTGACACAATGGGGGTATCTCGTGTACATTGAAAAAATATGGACAAATGAACCAAAGTAAAAACTTATACTGAAAGATTAGCATTTTCTCTATATAAAAAAAACAGTATCGGTCATATTGCTAAGAACTGGGTAATTTCCCAATGACTGTCGCCGAACGTTCCACAGTGAATATGTGTATTATATATAGAGTTTGGGTTAGGGTTAACCCTAATCCTAACTCAAAAATCCCCATATTCACTGCGGAGCGTTCGGCGACAATCATTAGGAAATTACTGAACTGAATTTATTCTGTTAAAATTTAAGGTATTGTCGTTGTTCTTTTCCTTTTGTGTTCCTTATGGAGCATAGGGCCACCCATTGCAATAATTCACATGCAGAAAGCCTGCATCAAAGCACATGTGCTCCTGAAGTGGCTGTTTCTGTAGCAATCTGTTTAACACCATGGTGTTTCCAGTCCCATGCACCTCACCTTAGCCACCCTGCCGAAATGCACAAAGAGAGCAGCAAGCATTTTTTCATCAGAGATCGCGAGGGGGCAAAAATAATATTATGTAACAAGTAACTTTGTTAGTTTTTTGGGAGGGTGTCAGTTTAAGTAAAAATACCTGGGCAGTAAAGCTCATTGCTTCACTGGAGCACTTAAGTATAGCCATAATTGTTTTACAAAAATCATCATTATTTGCCCTTCAGCTCCCCAAGGAGCATAGGCAGGCCCGGATTAGGCCAAAAAGGGCCTGTAGGCTTTGTGGTGTTTGGGACTTCCTTCACCTAATAGGCAGTAGTTTTAATTGTTTGTTTCAACCCCCTTAGCATGGTGCTGGTGTAAAAATAAAGGTAAAGGTAGTCCCATAGCAGATACTGCCGTAGGGGGTGAAGTGTTAGAGACTTCGCCATACTAGGTCCAGCATCGAGAGGTGGGGGGTGACCAGTTCCCTTCTTTGCTGCCTTTTCCTTCTCTAACTCAAAGTCAGGTACCCATTTACAGCTGGGTAGACTGGAGTATGTCGGTACTGTGATTCAAATTTAGTACCTTTGCTGCGAGAGACCAGCGCTCTAACCACTCTGCCAGTCGGACGCGTAGCTGATGGTATATACTAGTATTGTTAATAGACTGCTATGTTAATTTCTTAGCATTGCTTATCTCTTTTATTAGTAATTATGTTTTATTAATGTTTATTAGTATTATTTTTATCATTATTAAGCTAAACACAGTAAACACATTTATTGAAAAATCTGCATTTTAAAATTTTTTGACTGCAAGCTATGAACCCCTTGAAAAATTATTTGTGGCTTTTTAGTGCATTAAAAGCCTGTGTTTAAAATATTAATTTTTTAATTTAACATATACACAGGTCCCCAAGAGCTCCGGGCCCCTGAGCATAGGCTGTTAACAAACTTATGTCAGGTCCTCCTGTCTCGTGCCATCAGGTCCTCCTGTCTCGTGCCGTCAGGTCCTCTTGTCTCGTGCCGTCAGCTCAAGGTCTTTCAGTATCTTCCTCATCCCTATCATTACTGTCTCCAGTTCTCACCTCTGTGTTGTTTGTCAGTCTCCTCTTACCCTGGGTGTTCCAGAACAAGGATTGTTTTACAGAAATAATTGAACTTTAATCTCCTGCTTTTTTTTTCTTCTCTTGTTTGAAGGTCACAGAGGAAGACTGTCGAGAGATTGTGGCTACTTGTAAAGAGAGTAATGTTAGATTGGCTGTTTGCCATGTTCTTCGCTACACAGCCTGGGTGAGGAAGATCAAGGACATCATTGATTCTGGAATAATTGGGGATGTTGTGAGCATCAGACACACGGAACCTGTAAGTATATCTTGCATCTGTGTTTTTTGGTTACATTTAGATCTCCACGCTGCTAGCTAAGCATAAGACATTTACATTTGGCTGTCTACTGGTTTCAGTGTTAATTGTTTCTGCTCACATCTGCAGAAATAGTATCTGTTTTCACAAGATATGTTATATGTTACTGGATACTTGATTTATGTTTAGCAAAACTATTGGTTTGGCTGAAGCTAAAATGACCTCCTTAGTGTGTGGTAATAGTGGACTTTTGCAAAGACTGTAATGTTCAGGTACATAAAATATCCTTGAAGCTATGTATGAAAAGGAAGATAAATGTATGTAGATTAGTGGTGGTAGTTAACGTATAAATGCTTTCATTTAGAATGTATTATTTATGCAGGGTAAAGTGAATACTTAAAGAAGATGAAACAGCAATGCAGAAACTATACTTATCATGATTTAAAACACTGCCTCCAGGTCAATATCCAAATCCATATTGTCACAAACAGATAAAATTCAGCATTTTCCTTTTTGCTCCTTATGGAGCATGGAGCCACCTCTGCAGCTGACAAAATTCCACAGAAACTTCCACTACAACAGCATGTGAATGTTTGGTGCAGGCTTCCTGTCAGGAGACTAGCTACAGTGGTGGCATCATGCTCTATAAGTAGTACAGAGGAAAATGATGATGATGATTGTTTTCTTTTTCTTTGTCTTTTGTCCTCGTAAGACGAATCACCTTTTTTCTATTTTTTTTCATACCCATCCATTGTTGATAGTATCGTGCTAACTTTGTCATCTAAGTCTGCATCTTATGGAATTTCTTTCATTATGACGTCAATCTTATCAACTTTTGACAGCCATCAGCAACCTGAAGGAATTCTAGCATAAGTACAAACAATTATCGACAATTGTGAATGAGCAAAAATAAGTAAAATACATATATTAATCGTGTACATCTTTTATTTTGAGTCTGAAAATAAAGATTTCAATCAGATGTTGTTTGTTTTAATTCTAATTTGAAGCATGTGAGAAGGCGGCAATCAACAAAATTATGGTCAAGTCTCTGACCGCTGCATAAGCAATGCGTTGTATTGGGTCTACAGCATAAATCTTTGTTATCCATTTGCCTTGTTGCTGTCAACCTTCTTGACGTTATGATTTTAACAGTAGTACGAGGGATGGTCAAAAAGTAATGCCTCGTAATTTTTAATTTCATTCAATATGCATGAAAACAGATAAAATTCACATTGAAATGTAGCCCCAAGTCTGAACTTCAAAAATTTATTTCTCAATGTAGTCTCCGTTATTTGTTACAGTTTTTGTCCATCTTCTCACAAGGGCATGTATCCCCGCACGGTAAAAATTTGTGTCCTTTTTCCTGAACCACTGGCGTACGGCGCGTTTAAGGGTCTCAGTGTCCTCAAAGTGATGTCCGCGAAGATCTTCTATCAGTGGTCCAAACAGATGGAAGTCAGAAGGTGCAAGATCGGGACTGTAAGGGGGATGTGGTAATAATGTCCAGCCAAATTCTGCAATCGCATCAATGGTGCGTTTAGTGGTGTGTGGCGTGGCATTATCATGCAACAGTAGTGCAGTTCTCTGATCTTTTAATGGGTAAAGTCGCCGAAGACGACCTCTAAGCTTCTTCAAAGTTTCAATGTAACGGTCTGCATTCACCGTGTTTCCCTGTTCCAAGAAGTCGAGAAGAATCACACCCTTCTCATCCCAAAACACGGAGGCCATAACTTTCCCTACAGATAGTGAACTTTTGAACTTCTTTCTTGTTGGCGATGTTGTGTGATGCCATTCCATTGACTGCCTCTTGGATTGACCTTCTTCAGCTTCGTCACAACGGTGTACCCAACGTCGGACAGTGCTAACATCCACTGTTGAATCTCCATAAACATTCTTCAAACGTTTGTGGATGCGAATTGGGGTCTTGCCTTCAGCATTGAGGAATTCTATGACATAACATTGTTTTAACCGAACGTCTTTGGCAGCCATTTTTAAACTGTTACAGTGGTGCCACCTGTTACTGAAACAGGTTGGTAATGCTATACAGTGCAGACGAGTGTTTGAGGAATCCTGCTAAATTTACAAATTGCACACCGATGCAGTATTTACATACATAAAAAATAGGAGGCATTACTTTTTGACCTTCCCTCGTACATCAATCTATACATCAGCCCAATTTTAGTTCATTGTTATCTATTTCATTATTTCTCTATTTCTTTTTTTTTTCAGGACCTCCGTATTTATATATTTGCGTGAAGCAAGCTTCTAATATGTTGATAACAATATCATCATCACCACCTTTCTGCTCCCCGAGGAGCATAAGCCTTCAACAAATGTATGCTAAGTCTTCCTGTCTTTTGCCATCAGCTCAAGGTCTTCTCCATGTCTGTCTCTAGTTCCATTCTCCATGTCTGTCTCTAGTTCCATTCTCCATGTCTGTCTCTAGTTCCCTTCTCCATGTCTGTCTCTAGTTCCATTCTCCATGTCTGTCTCTAGTTCCCTTCTCCATGGGTTCCTTTGTCTCCTATCTCTCTTACCCTAAGATTCCTGAACAAGGACTGCGTTGAAAGCATTAACCAACTAATGTTTTTATTTTTGGCTGCATGATATCCAGTTTGGCAGTTTTATTGAAACTGAAAGCAAAGTTTGGTTACTGTTTTTTTTTTTTGTTTCTTACGGATTACTATTTCAAATAGAGCTTTAGAGTTATTTCTGAGCATTTGAAAACCTGTGATCTCAATCGTTCATTATTTTTATTTCTTTTAAATAAAATTTTGCCTCGTTTTGGCAACGCGAGTCCCGTTCAACCTATTCGGTTATATTAGGAGCATCAGATATTTTCATCTAGAATTCAGCCCTGGGCCCCATTAGTGCTTGGTGGTCCAGTGCAAGACCTTCAATGGATACTGCTGTGTTTACTCATAGAGGACAGTCACAGAACTTTAATATAAGTATTCTATGTGACCAAATTTCTGCAACCATTGTGAGAAGTCAAAAGAATCAAAGCTTATTAACTTTGTGTAGGGATGAGACAACAGTTCTGAAACATTAGACCAGACAAGATATACTTAAGTGATAAAGGAACATTTGGATGAACAATTTATGCTATTCAGAAGATTCCAGAAAGGACTTCTTATTTAGTGTAACTCAACTATAAAGCAATTTTGTAACTAATTTTTATTTATTCAAATTTCATCATTTTTCATCATTTACTTTTGCACAAGGAAAAAAGATAGATGTACATAATAAATTGATTCAGTAATTGTAATCAGCTGACTTATTAATTTTATATTGTTGTATTGAGTTTTGCTGAATTTGTTTAACTATCATAGGTTAGTTACATAGCAAGGTGGCAACTTAGGCTCTATCTTTAACCTGAATACTATCTGAAGTAGAGACCTTCACAGCCGTGACTCTCCTGTGATACCAGTGCTCATCTCTGACACTGGGACTACATTCTTGTCAGACTAAATTCTTCTTCAGTTCTTTTCAGTAACTACTACTGAATACTACACTCATAAAAACCTTTCGCTACACCTGTTTAGTTGGCTGAGTGATTATGTAACTGATTCTGTTGACTGATAATTATAATTATTTCCCTTGTTATTATTTATTCTAACTGCTTGTTAGTTACTTCCTTTGTTGATGTGTTGCCATGTTAGTGTATTCCCTTTGTAGCTTGCTTCCTTGTCAGTGTGATTGCTTTGTTTGCTTGTCAACAGGTTGGCTTCTGGCATTTTGCCCATTCTTATGTTCGAGGGAACTGGCGGAATAAGGCCACTAGCACATTCAGCCTTATGGCAAAGTCATGTCACGATATTGATCTAATTAACCATTGGATGTTGCCAAGAAAGTGTGTCAGTGTGTCATCATTTGGAAAGCTTACTCATTTCACCAAGAACAACAAGGTACCACATGACTTTATGGCACTTTCAAATGTCTTTTATTTTTCAGGTAGGTTACTGGCATTTTGCACACTCTTTTGTCAGAGGCAACTGGCGAAATGAAGCAACCAGTACCTTTAGCCTCATGTCAAAGTCCTGCCATGATGTTGACCTTATTCACTATTGGATGTCACCAAGGAGATGTGTCAGTGTGTCATCTTTTGGAAAACTGACACACTTTACACAAAAAGACAAGGTAATCTTTGGTGGTACGGCAAGCAATGTTTCAATCAGCTACTGCAACAGATGAGTATCTGATTTGTTGTGTCCTTGCATCTCATGGCTAAGTTACTGGGCTCTGCAGATGGAAACCTACAAGCATAGCACTCCAGTCTTCTTCTTCTTCTTTGATCCTTAACCACCGACCGTCAAAGCAGTCAGTGGCCATCACGCCTAGTGGCGTCTTGTAGGGCAACAACAAATTGATTCCACTTTGCACGGTCGGTGGCCATCCTTCGTACAGTGCCCCAACTCTGGTTCATTCTTTGCATCTCAGCCTCCACAGTCCTCCGCCAAGTTGTTTTTGGTCGGCCTCTCTTTCGCTCTCCCCCAGGGGTCCAAAGCATAGCTGTTCCTGTGATGGCATCGGGGTCTCCTCTGAGGACATGACCAACCCAGCCCCAGCGTCTGCCAGCTATGATGGTATGCATGTCCTCTTGCTTGCTACGAGTAAGCAGATCTTGGCCGGCGATGGCACTCTGCCAAAAGATTCGGTGAACTTTTCCCAGGCATGCCGTGTGAAAAGAACTCCAGTCTACCTAGCTGTAAATTGGTACCTGGCTCTGATCTTAAGTTATGGAAGGCAGGGGCAGTGTGGAAGGGATCTGGTCACCCAACCTCATAAAGCTGGACCTAGTAAAGTGAAGTCTCTAACACTTCACTCCCCTACAGCAATATCTGATATAGAACTACCTTTACCTTATTACTGCAACAAATAGTGACTGAACTCAGAAGATGTCATTTTTTTTATGAAGGTTGCCAGGCTTAGAGGTCAGATGTTGTATCTGAGGCTGGCGTTCTAAAGTTAGCACCCACATTATGTTTCGGATTTTACTGTTTCCAATGGTTGCCATGCCTGAGACTCTGGGTGGTAAAATATAATGTTTGGGTACTATGTGCTTGTTATATACATTAAAATCACTTTTTTTTCACCCCTGTTGCAGTTATGCTTTATGGGCATATTTGTGTAATTCTTGATCAAACTAAATGGTTTTCGTAAACCGTTGTGCCATTTCCTTATATCTTTCAACTACTCAATCATGCCATCTCTGCTTTGAATGGTCCCCTATCTTTCATTCTCTGCCACTATTGCAATTAATAATCATGAAGAGATTCTGGAGCACAGTTCAGTACAGAAACCAAGAGACTTGATGATACAAGCTAACAAGATACATTTTTCGTATTTTTCTATCACAATAGATGTTAGATCACTCAAACAAGTCAAGAAATGTATTACCTAGGGTGCCTGCTGCCAGATAGGGGATCCCGTTGCACGCCCATTGAGGCATATTGGGAATATGGTGTTAGGCCCATATTTTCTTGACCATCAGCACACTAGGGGTGATGTTGTCAGCATCACGCCGGCCGCCTTAACCTTCCCAGAGTTGCTCTGGTACCCAATTAGGGCTGGATCGACCCAAGAGCCGTTTGCGGCCTAAAAAAATCCCACCTCATCTGGGGATCGAACCATAGACCACTGAGCTAGGAAGCCAGTGCACTAACCACTATGCTACCGCGGCTCCCCTGCCAGATAGAAATGGCAAAAATACAGAAGTAAGATGCCAAGGTTAATGCAGTTGCTTTAGAGATAACACCCCTGCTCTGGCAGTCCTATATTTATGTGACAATGAAGTGGCAGCAAATAAAGCAGCACATTTATATCAGCTCTTAGCTATCACTAAACAAACATGAACACAGTAAAACACATGAGAAAATCACATCATATAAGATCACCATCATCATTACCCTTCAGCACTCCAAGAAGCAAAAGCCATAATTAGTGGTATTTTTCGTTAGGCATTTGGTTACCATAGTCTGTTGATTTCCTTTTGCATTAAATCTATTTTGTGGTTTTTTTAGGGAGTTTTCTTCAAAGATTTGAACGTACAATTTTATTATCTGTGCTTTGACACAACCACATTATTTATATATAATATACACATATATATATATACATATATATATATATATATATATATATATATGTATATGTATATGTATATATATATGTATATGTATATGTATATATATATATATATATATATATATATATATATATATATATATATATATATATATATTCGAGGGGCGTTCAGAAAGTAATGCACCACATCGTTTTTCTCAGCTAATTATAAAGATAGAAGCATGAAATTTTGCACACTTTAAATATGGCATGTGCCAATTGTGTGCATCAAATTGCACCGCAACCGGCCAAATAATGCGGCTGCCCTAAACCGTTGAAATGGAGCGTGTTAGCAACTTGCGTTATAAACAGCGAATTGTGATAGAATTTCTCGTTGCAGAGAAGGAAACTGTTGTGAATATTCACAAGCGTCTATGTGATGTGTATGGAAGTTTTGCAGTCGACGGGAGTACAGTCAGTCGCTGGGTTCAGAGAATCAGGAAGTGGAGATACGGAGCTGCTTGATCGGCCGCGCTGTGGACGTCCTGCCACAGCCACCAACGCAGAAATGTTGAAATGTGCTGAGGGCATTATTCTTACTGGTAGGCGAATCACTACTCAACAATTGGCCTTACAGCTGTCAGTCAGCATTGGTAGTGCAAATGCAGTTATAAAAACTCTCGGATTTTCTAAGGTTTGCGCAAGATAGGTTCCTCGAAGTCTCACAAATGACTACCGATTGCAAAGGAAAGCAATTTCTTCTGAATTGTTGGAGCGTTTCAATGCTGATGGAGAGAACTTTTTGACTAAGATCGTTACAGGTGACGAAACCTGGGCACATCATTTTGAACCTGAGACAAAAAGACAGTCAATGGAGTGGCATCATCCGCAATCTCCAAGAAGAAAGAAATTCAAGACAATTCCTTCAGCTGGAAAGGTCATGATCACTGTCTTTTGGGACATTGAAGGTGTGATTCTTGTGGACGTTATGCCATGAGGAGAGACAACCAATTCGCAAGCTTACATTAAGACATTGAAAAAACTCAATCAACGTTTTCGCAGAGTTCGGCCGCACAAGAATCCAGCAGACCTGTTTCTCCTTCACGACAATGCGCGCCCTCACACAAGTCTGGCAACACGGAAAGCAATCACCAAATTGGGTTGGACTGTACTACCCCATCCACCCTATAGTCCCGATTTGGCACCCTCTGATTTTCATCTATTTGGTCCACTTAAAGATGCACTCCGTGGGACAAGGTTTGAAGATGATGAAGGAGTGATTCATGCAGTGAAGAAATGGCTACATGATCAAGACAAAATCTGGTACGGGCTAGGAATACATGCACTTGTTTCGCGCTGGCATAAGCCGTACAAGTTGATGGGGATTATGTTGAATAATACCGATGTTTACATGACATATCCATGTATATTGTGTATAAATTTCATGCTTTTTGAATAAACAGCTCCTGAGAAAAACGATGTGGTGCATTACTTTCTGAACGCCCCTCGTATATATATATATATATATATATATATATACTTCTTCTTTGATCCTTAACCGCCGACCGTCAGCAGTCAGTGGCAATCACGCCTTGTGGCGTCTTGTAGTCAACAACAAATTGATTCCACTTTGCTCGGTCAGCGGCCATCCTTCGTACAGTGCCCCAACTCTGGTTCATTCTTTGCATCTCAGCCTCCACAGTCCTCCGCCAAGTTGTTTTTGGTCGGCCTCTCTTTCGTTTTCCTTCAGGGGTCCATAGCATAACTGTTCTTGTGATGGCATCGGGGTCTCTTCTGAGGACATGGCCAACCCAGCTCCAGCGTCTGCCAGCTATGATGGTGTGCATGTCCTCTTGCTTGCTTCGAGTAAGCAGATCTTGGTTGGTGATGGTATTTGGCCAAAAGATTCGGTGAATTTTTCTTAGGCATGTTGTGTGAAAAGAGGACAATTTCAACATTTCCTTCTCTGTAACTCTCCAGCATTCCACACCATAGAGAAGCACAGAAAGCATACAGCTCTGATATAATCTTAATTTTGTGCTTGTGCTGTACTGAGAGGACTTCCAGATGTTGTTTAGACTAAAAAAGGCTGTTCTTGCTTTGTTCATTCTGTTGTTGATGTCTTTGCTTGCTCCCCCGTCTGGTGTTACTATGCATCCTAGATATGTGAAGGTGTCTGTCTGTTCCAGTTGCTGATTCCTTACTGATATGGGCTCAGGGTTGCTCACATTGAGCGTCATGACCTCTGACTTCTTTAAAAGCCCAGGTTCAAGCCCACCTACTGGCTATACTTACTAAGTCTCTCTCTAGATATATATATATACACACACGTAGGGGGCAGCGCAGTGGTTAGTGCACTGGCTTCCTGGCTTGATAGTCCATGGTTTGATCCCCAGTTGAGGTTGGATTTTCTAGACCACAGACGGCTCCGGAGTTGACCCAGCCTCAAAAATTGGGTACCAGAGCAACTCTGGGAAGGTTAAGGAGGCCGGCATGATGCTGACTACATCACTCCTAGTGTGATGATGGTCAAGAAAATATGGGCCTAACACCATATTCCCAATATGCCTCAATGGGCATGTAACGGGATCCTTTACCTTTTATATTCATATATATATATATATATATATATATATATATATATATATATATATATATATATATATATATATATATATATATATATATATATATATATATATATATATACATATATATATATATATATATATATACAGGGTGTCCATAAAGTCTCTTTACAATTTAACAAATTTATTACAAAGGCAATTGATGAGATATCTTAATCAGATTTGTTCTATGTACTCAGTGGTTATCGAAGTTTTTTAATCACATACCTTTATCGTATTTCAGGTACCCTGTTGACGAAAGAGGTACTGTTAAATGAACCCCTACAAAAATGGCTACTCCTCAAGAGAAGGCACAATGTGTATCATGGTTTATTGAAACAAAATCGGATAGGCAAACTCAGCGAAACTACAGAACTAAGTATGGAAGAGATCCAACGTCACGTCGGTCAATTCGTGCATGGCACAAGAAATTTATGGAGACAGGGACAGTGTTGGATAAAGGGAGGAGTGGACGACCAAGAACATCTGAGGAAAACATCGAGCGTGTAAGATGTTCTTGGTCGTCCACTCCTCCCTTTATCCAACACTGTCCCTGTCTCCATAAATTTCTTGTGCCATGCACGAATTGACGGACGTGACGGTGGATCTCTTCCATACTTAGTTCTGTAGTTTCGCTGAGTTTGCCTATCCGATTTTGTTTCAATAAACCATGATACACATTGTGCCTTCTCTTGAGGAGTAGCCATTTTTGTAGGGGTTCATTTAACAGTACCTCTTTCGTCAACAGGGTACCTGAAATACGATAAAGGTATGTGATTAAAAACTTCAATAACCACTGAGTACATAGAACAAATCTGATTAAGATATCTCATCAATTGCCTTTGTAATAAATTTGCTAAATTGTAAAGAGACTTTATGGACACCCTGTTTATATATATATATATATATATATATATATATATATATATATATATATATATATATATATATATATATATATATATATATATATATATATATAGTACTTTGCAAAAAAAATGGCAGTCATATTGCTCAGCTAAATAAGCTGAAATCTAATTAAATATGTATGTTCTGCCCCAAATTTGCACTCCACTGAAGTGAGCAAACACTACCAAAAGTTAAAAAAAAATTAGCGTAGTGTAACGTCCCTTGATAATAGAGCAGACGACAATTTCTAATGCTAGTGGCAGAAAATGGATACAAAGTCAAAGTGTATGTTAATTTCACAGCTTTGGAATGAAGGAAATCGAACATGTTCCAACATTTCTAAAACCTTGAACATTCCTGAGCGGACTATCTACAGAGTTGTGAGTAAATTAAAAGCAGGTAATGGAATCGAGCGAACAGAAGGTAGTGGGAGGCCAAGAATTTTGGACACAAACGACCATCGGCGTCTCGCCCAAATCGTTCGGGCTGGGTCAATGAAGAGTGTAGAAAACATACGGCAGCGCATGATCGAGTTGGGAAGCCCAGAGGTATCTAATGCTACTGTCAACCGGGAGCTACACAGGATGAATTACACAAAAAAGCGGGTAATTTCGTCACCATTGCTCACAGAGACTCACAAACAGATGCGCTTGAACTGGTGCCACGAACACCAAAATTTGTCATGGGACAATGTGATTTTTTCAGATGAATGTTCTGTTTGGTCTTATCCTGCTCAAATAAATATTTGGACGAAAGGCTCTGTAATGCCTGTGTACCAGCGACCGAAACATACCTAGAAATTCCATCTTTGGGGAGGGGTGTCAGCAAGAGGTGTCACCCCACTGTGTGTTTTCACAGGAATTCTCACGAAAGAAAGGTACATCGACATACTAGAGGGACACCTTCTGCCATTTATGCAGGTCATGTACCCCGATGGATGCACATTTCAACATGACAATGACCCAAATCATACAGCTCATACCACCAAAGCATGGCTGCAAGAGAAGAATGTGATAGTGCTGAAGTGGCCCAGCAACAGTCCCGATCTAAACCCAATTGAAAACGTTTGGGCACTACTCAAGAATCATTTAAAAAAGAGTGGACTCAGAGACGTTGAACAATTGAAGAAGGTAGCT
Organism: Oreohelix idahoensis; assembly: GCA_024509875.1. Classification (NCBI taxonomy): domain Eukaryota; kingdom Metazoa; phylum Mollusca; class Gastropoda; order Stylommatophora; family Oreohelicidae; genus Oreohelix; species Oreohelix idahoensis. Next base: position 100,001 of record JAMPIV010001841.1, read on the forward strand.
GAAAAATACTGGGACAGTCTGACTCACAATTACCTACAAACATTTGTGGGAAGTATGCCTCGCCGCATCCAGGCTTGCCTTGCTGGAGAAGGCAACATTATACTGTACTGAAACCAGTGTTAATAGATAGGGGAGATACCAATCTTCTTCTGGACATACAGTTTTTATTATTATTTGCTTCTATGAGTGTGCTGCGTTGCAAAAATATGACTGCCATTTTTTTTGCAAAGTACTGTATATATATTTATATATATATATATATATATATATATATATATATATATATATATATATATATATATAAATATATATATATATATATATATATATATATATATATATATATGTAAAAGAAGCCAACAGAGATACACGTGAAGAAAGTAGTTAGAGACAGAGACATGGAAGGGATGACAAAGACATGAAAAGACCTTCAACAGATAACACTTGACAGGAAGGCTAGGCATGAATTCATTCAAGGCCTGTCCTCCAGACATCAAACTGAAGGTTAATAATTGAATGTCAGTTATGTATTTTTTATCTATATACCAACTGTATTCTCTGTTTCAGCCGCCTAGGGCCACATCAAGATGTCTTGACTGCCCTGAGGAACCAAGTTGTCCATATTCTGCCAAAAGACTTTATCTGGGTTCCGTCAAAAGAGTATGAGACAATTTTTTTGGTTTTTTTTAATAAACCTTGGTAGATTTTTGTTTGTTTGGCCGTTATCTCATTTTCTTAATTTGTAAGAGAGGGCTTGCCTCTCACTGCGCAGTTACTGGGTTCTGATATTGTAACCTGGAAGCATCATGCTCCAATTTACCAAGCTGTAACTGGGTACCTGACTCTGCTCATGAGCTAGGGAAGGCAAAGGTAGTGAGGAAAGGTACTAGGTCTCCCCCACCTCATAAAGCTGGACCTAGTCTGGTGAAGTCTCTAACACTTCACTCCCCAACAGCAGCATATTCTATGGGACTACCTTATATGTCAGATATTTGTATTGTACCTGTGGGTGTCATAACAGTTTTGAATTGTAACAGGATTTTACTGCTACACTTTATCTTTAAGTTGGGATCGTGCTAGGTTCTTTAGAATTATTTGCAGACCTGGAATTTTGGATTTGCTTACAAATGTATTCTCATCTTGCTTAATGTATGAAGGGCTACTCTTCTCATATTGCAAACAGGATTGATGAGAAAAATTATAAATAACTTGAGGATTCCCATTTGAAGAATTCAGCTGTCAAATTTTAATTTCTAAACATTTCATATAATTGTAGATGCACAAGTGAATAGGAATCATGTAAATGTTCTTGATCTAGTAGACACTCTGAATTAATTGTCTGGCCTTCTTAATTTCCTTCAATTTATTCTGCTGATTTTTTTTTTTTTTGGCATATGCCCGCTATTACTCGAGGCGAAATCTCAGGTTTGTATGTCTAACCTGAGGCTGATATTTACGTGAGTATCCCTTTTTTTCGGAGACAGGTGTCCCTCGCCATTCACGCAGATACTCGCTGATTTCGGAGTTACTCATTAGAGCTGGGTCAAATGTCCTCGCCATGGCTCAAGTTAATCCAGTCCAAATCCCGGTCGACGAAAAATCTTCAAATTTCCTCGCTCAGGTTTGATCCTGGGTCACCCGGTCACCAGCGCAGTTTGGTAACCACTACACCAGCGGGGCTCCCTTTCTGCTGATAATTCATAGTGTTATCAACATCATCATCATTACCCCTCAGCTCCCCAAGGAGCATAGGCCTTCTACAAATTTATGCCAGGTCCTGTGCCATGTCCTGTGCCATCTGTCCTTTTCCATGCCTTCTTTATCCCTTTTGTTTCTGTCCCCAATTTTCTTCTCCACATATTTGTAGTCTCCCTGTACCTCTCTTACCGTGGGGGTTCCAGAACAAGGACATCCTATTATCTATTATTGTATTGTTATAAATTTTTCTTGAAATGCTTTTCTGACTGCAGGTTACTGACATTTTACAACGTGCTAAATTTGGGAGCCGTAGTACTGCAGTGGTTAATGCACTGGCTTCCTAGTTCGGTGGTCCATGGTTCGATCCCCAGTTGAGGTGGGATTTTTTTTAGACCGCAAATGGCTCCGGGGTCGACCCAGCCTCATGAATTGGGTACCAGAGCAACTCTGGGAAGGTTAAGGCAGTCGGCGTGATGCTGGCTACATCACCCCTAGTGTGCCGATGGTCAAGAAAATATGGGCCTAACACCATATTCCCAATATGCCTCAGTGGGCATGTAATGGGATCCTTTTAAATTTGAAATGTAACATAAATAAGAAAGTTCAACAACAACAAAACAACAAATCTATAGCCATACTGATTTACTCACTTATTCTTAAAATACACACAAAGATAGACATTGAAAAGGTTTGCCCATAATGTTAGGGTGTGACATGAACAATCAGTAACATGACCTTCTGTTACCAGGACAACACGATAAACAGTATGGAGATGTTTAAAGAAGAAATGGTTTGATGTGACTTGTAAACTTATAGGAAAAATGACTTCATGGATAACCCAAGCCACCTTGATTAAGAATGATCATACATTTCACTATGAGTGACCATTGGGCAGAGTGATTAGAGTGCTGGTTTCTCATGGCAGAGGTCGCGGATTTGAATCATGGCTTCATCACACTGCAGTCAATCCTGCTTTCAATGGGTACCTGAATCTGCTCTTGAGTTAGGGATGGCAAAGGCAGTGAGGAAGGGAACTGGTCACCCCACCTCTTGAAGCTGGACCTAGTACAGTGAAGTCTCTAACACTTCACTTCCTTACGACAGTATCTGTTATGGGACTACCTTTACCTTTACCAATGGTGCTGCCAGTGTTAGCATGGTGCTGCCAGTGTTAGCATGGTGCTGCCAGTGTTAGCATGGTGCTGCCAGTGTTAGCATGGTGCTGCCAGTGTTAGCATGGTGCTGCCAGTGTTAGCATGGTGCTGCCAGTGTTAGCATGGTGCTGCCAGTGTTAGCGACGAGAAATTGTGTTCAACTTTTACCGACCTGTAAAATATTCATGAAAAGCAATTAAGAAGAAGATCCATAGACAGCGCAGAAAAGGAAAATAAACATAAGAGAAATGTGATTTTGACATTCAAGACAAACTATCATGCGTAGAGAGGAATGGAAACGAATCATGTTTGTAGCAAAGCATCTTGTATTTGAACTGCAAGAAAGGACAGTTATTCAAAGTAGCCCTTATTTAACTCACAAAGTGAGGATACTGCAGCAAGAATGTGTCAAGAGGTAAGGTGAATTGAAATAAATAGCGTGAGTTTTACTGGTATAAACAATAAAGAAATTGCTATGTTTCTGACTTAGATTTATCATTGTAACAGCAGCGATCATCTTCAGCAATTCATGTCATAATTTTTTTTTTTAGCGTTTACATTAGTGCACATTTTCTTTTCTTCACTGTTTTTATATGCTTTGTCACTGATGAAGACCTTGTGGTCTTTATCATCGTCATCATTTTCCTTTTTGTTCCTTGTGGAGCATGGAAACACCACCATAGTAGGTCCTCCTAGCAAGAAGCCTGCACCAAACATTCATATGATCTTCTAGCATGGATTTCTGTTTTACGTGATGAGGTTGCTAGCCTCATACAGATCCACATATTAGTCACATGGTATAACATGGCAGAGGGGTCAGTAGTCCTATTCTTTCTTTGTCTCATCAGAGACCTGTGGGAACTACACGTATGTGGTCTTAACGTGGTCCATTTCTTTGTCTCATCAGAGACCTATGGGAACTACACATATGTGATCTTAACATGGGCCATTTCTTTGTCTCATCAGAGACCTGTGGGAACTACATGTATGTGGTCTTAACGTGGTCCATTTCTTTGTCTCATCAGAGACCTGTGGGAACTACACATATGCGGTCTTAATGTGAGCCATTTCTTTGTCTCATCAGAGACCCGTGGGAACTACACGTATGTGATCTTAACGTGGGCCATTTCTTTGTCTCATCAGAGACCTGTGGAAACTACATGTATGTGGTCTTAACGTGGGCCATTTCTTTGTCTCATCAGAGACCTGTGGGAACTACTTGTATGTGGTCTTAATGTGGGCCATTTCTTTGTCTCATCAGAGACCTGTGAGAACTACACATATGTGGTCTTAATGTGGGCCATTTCTTTGTCTCATCAGAGACCTGTGGGAACTACACATATGCGGTCTTAATGTGAGCCATTTCTTTGTCTCATCAGAGACCCATGGGAACTACACGTATGTGATCTTAACGTGGGCCATTTCTTTGTCTCATCAGAGACCTGTGGGAACTACACGTATGTGGTCTTAACATGGGCCATTTCTTTGTCTCATCGGAGACCTGTGTGAACTACATGTATGTGCTCTTAATGTGGGCCATTTCTTTGTCTCATCAGAGACCTGTGGGAACTACATGTATATGGTCTTAACGTAGGCCATTTCTTTGTCTCATCAGAGATCTGGGGGAACTACACGTATGTGGTCTTAACGTGGGCCATTTCTTTGTCTCATCAGAGACCTGTGGGAACTACACGTATGTGGTCTTAATGTGGGCCATTTCTTTGTCTCATCAGAGACCTGTGGGAACTACATATATGTGGTCTTAACGTGGGCCATTTCTTTGTCTCATCAGAGACCCGTGGGAACTACACGTATGTGGTCTTAAGGTGGGCCATTTCTTTGTCTCATCAGAGACCTGTGGGAACTACACGTATGTGGTCTTAACGTGGGCCATTTCTTTGTCCTTAATGTGAAAAAGACTCGTACGGCCTATTTTAGGTCACCTCACCTTATTTAACTCATAAACTTTGAAAGTGTTTGCTTATTTTATATCTGAAGGCTTTTAAAAAAAAATGTCTCTTACTGAAGGCATTAATACTTTTTCATTTTATGATAATTTCAACAGGGTCAGACTGGTTGGCCAGTGAATGTGATCACAGATGTAGTGGATATTGAGAATGTGACTGAAGCCTTGCGAACTGGTCCTTATGGCAAATGTGTTTATGATACAGACAACGATGTTGTATCACATCAGGTATTACAAACATGCACACGTGCACACACACACATCTGGATTAGTTTATATAATGGCAAAAGTAAATAATACAAAGTTCATTCCAGGTAATTAGATCTTCATCACAGAATACAAAGCACTATAATAAGATGGACAAATGTTTAAAAAAAGTGTTGATGAAAAGAAGAAAGAAAGTAATTGACCATAATTATAAAATGTTACTGCAGCAACTTTTGTTACTGCATCAGGTTTCAAGCTTCTCTCTCTTTTTCTCCTTTAGCCATTTCTCGCCCTTTAACAACTTCTAAAACATGGTCACTTTGTCTGTAGCTGTCTAGATTGTTCTCTCTTTTAGCATATTTTTTCTTTGTCTCACCTTCTGATTCTTGATCTTCCTACTTAGCATTTTTATATCCTTGTTCTGTCTTTCTTCTTTAGCCTTTTTATCCAAATATTTTGTCCTTTTTTATCCTGATATGTTTTGAAGATGTCATGCTGTTAGAACCATTTTAGTGGACACAACATTATTTTTGCATTTCCCGTGACCTAGTTTAGTTCCCAGGGTCTATTATGAGAGAAAAAAAGAAAAGAATTACTGCTCCCTCAGGCATGTCATACAGAGCTCTTCTGTTTGGAAGACAGTGATCTTCATGATTCATTCAGAGGCCACATTGGTGTAAATGTAGCTCTTTTCCAACTTAGAGTTTATTGCCTGATGTTCCTTTTGGCGTGTTCTTTCCTCTTCTACTTGTTGTGAGAGCTTTGTTTTGCGCAATCTGAGGTGGTGCCATAGGGAGCATCGCCACTTAGTGCAATCAGCAACTTCATCCTCCCACGCTGCTGGATTTATGTCCAGTCCCTTCATGTCTCTTTTGCATAAATCTTTGAACCTCAGCTGCTGTCACCCAACTGTTCTTTTGCCATCTGCCAGTTGTCCATTGAAAATATCTTTGGGGATGCAACCATCTTCCCTATGGCAGACACGGCCAAGCCAGCATTGTCTGCGCTGTCTAATCAGTGTATACATGCTTTGAAGGCCAGCACGTGAGAGCAGCAATGACCTTGCTACTATTCTTGATTAAGATTTGTGTGTATTATCTCTGCCGCTTTCCATTCTTTCCACATATCAAAACTGTTTCAAGTTGTTAGTTGTTTGGATTTTAATTATTATTGAACATTCTTACTAATGTTATCTTGAAAGGGTTATTATGTTCTGTTATTTCAACACTGCAGTAATAGAGCTGTATCCTCCTTAGCTGTAGTCTATATCTCAGAGCCATAGGTCTAGTTGTATACCATGCCTCCTAGCCATAGATTAGATGTGATCCATGTCTCAGAGGTGTAGCTGTACTCTATATCTCAGAGACATAGGTCTAGTTGTACTCTATATCTCAGAGACATAGGTCTAGTTGTACTCTATATCTCAGAGACATAGGTCTAGCTGTACTCTATATCTCAGAGACATAGGTGTAGCTTGTTACGCACAAATAATTACTTTTTTCCAAAGTCTTTGTATGATCGTTTTTCGTATGTATGATCATTATTTGACTGAAATGCATGTTATATATATTTTATGGTCAAAGGGACAGAACCCGATATATCGATACTGCTATTTTTTATGAGTTTACCTCCTCTTGTATAGAGACACGTTCGGTCTATAATGTCTTGAACGAAGCGTGACCATATCTCCTTATTTGGTAGTATCAGTCAACTGTTGTAGATGTTTGAAACCTTTCTTAACGCTTCTGTTCATGTCCATAAAAGGCGCGACTGTGTAAGACTTTTATCTCGAATGTTCTTAGAATCGTCTTATTGTGAACAGCGACTCAGAGATTGTCACTCTGCGCATGTCTCGACTGGGTTGTCGTTTTGTTGTTCCGCCCAGGTCGGGGAGTTGAGAAATGGACTGATTAGCGAGCGGACGCGACTGCGTCTTGTGATTCTCTGAGGGAAATACATTGTCTTTGTGAGTTAGTTAGCTAACTAGACTATTTCCCCGTATTATTCAAGCCTGCCTGGAGGCATATGTTCATGGTTGATTTTCCGAAATAAGGTAATTCCTCTTGTATCGAACTTTAGGCTATCATCTAGAGGTTCGTCATTTTGTCGCCTTTTTGCTCGCCTGTGTGATTCAAAATGGAGAGGTACTTTGACTAGGATTAAGTCACCGGTATCTTTATACCTGAACTAGTTATATATCTATGGGTCGCTCTAGACCAACAAGACTATTGTCTGTGTTCCAGGATTCGTTATATCAGAGATCACGTCCAAGTCAGATGGTTAGACTTAGGAAGGTTATAAAGGTCGAGCTGACCTGTAATCCATGTATGCTACTCACTTGCAGACAGTAAACGGACGTATTGTATACATCTGATCTGCTAGCATCAGGAAGGAATAATTATTATTGTCTATGAACATTAAGGATCTGCAGCTGACCACGGTTGCAGAAGTTATATGTATTATTTATCAAGCTTCGCTATGATATTTGTTTTCCATACAACTATTGAGTATTGACTTCTACATGACTGTCAGTTAACATGAGTTTGAATGCTGCATTCGTTGTGCTATGCCGATGATAACATAAGTATCATGACTGTTTTGTGGCGTGCAATAAATGGTATAAACCTAAAGCGAAGTTACCATTTTTATGACTCTACACGTCATGTTGCCTGTGGTGTACCCTGTGAACTGTTCTACTGCAACACACACAGCAACAATCTAAACCAGATAAGACACCCACATCTTGCATTGTAATACCTGGTGTCGATAGAGGTGGTAATTCGACGGCATCCTAAAACCACCCTTATCAATTCATGGTGGCCAGTGTGGGGACTTTGAGTATATCAAGTCCTGTCCTAGATTGGGAGCGGATGATGTCCACATCTTCTTCTATTGAATGTTTTATGTCATCGAAGATCAACACATGTATTACTTATTAGTTACTGATGCATTACATAATGTAATAAAATAGTGCGGTATATTAATATATTACACCGCTATTTGCAACACATTGTATGATATCATAATAATATATTTGATTTCATATATTGGTATGAGAATAATTTGACTTTTATTATGATGTTGCCAGCATTGTGGTTTGTGTTGGTGGCACCTTCCTGGGATATATACGCGTATACTTAGATAAATTTTTCTCTAAGGACCTGGGATATGATCTCAGTTTCGCTCCAAGTGTTGAGCTATTTTGTTAGGTATATCCGCGCATCATACGTGCGTTAGGAGCCTAGATTTTTCCGGCTCCAGGATTTAAAAAAAATGTTTCATTTTTTTTTTCCCGGGAGGGTGCGGTAATGTTACGCACAAATAATTACTTTTTTCCAAAGTCTTTGTATGATCGTTTTTCGTATGTATGATCATTATTTGACTGAAATGCATGTTATATATATTTTATGGTCAAAGGGACAGAACCCGATATATCGATACTGCTATTTTTTATGAGTTTACCTCCTCTTGTATAGAGACACGTTCGGTCTATAATGTCTTGAACGAAGCGTGACCATATCTCCTTATTTGGTAGTATCAGTCAACTGTTGTAGATGTTTGAAACCTTTCTTAACGCTTCTGTTCATGTCCATAAAAGGCGCGACTGTGTAAGACTTTTATCTCGAATGTTCTTAGAATCGTCTTATTGTGAACAGCGACTCAGAGATTGTCACTCTGCGCATGTCTCGACTGGGTTGTCGTTTTGTTGTTCTGCCCAGGTCGGGGAGTTGAGAAATGGACTGATTAGCGAGCGGACGCGACTGCGTCTTGTGATTCTCTGAGGGAAATACATTGTCTTTGTGAGTTAGTTAGCTAACTAGACTATTTCCCCGTATTATTCAAGCCTGCCTGGAGGCATATGTTCATGGTTGATTTTCCGAAATAAGGTAATTCCTCTTGTATCGAACTTTAGGCTATCATCTAGAGGTTCGTCATTTTGTCGCCTTTTTGCTCGCCTGTGTGATTCAAAATGGAGAGGTACTTTGACTAGGATTAAGTCACCGGTATCTTTATACCTGAACTAGTTATATATCTATGGGTCGCTCTAGACCAACAAGACTATTGTCTGTGTTCCAGGATTCGTTATATCAGAGATCACGTCCAAGTCAGATGGTTAGACTTAGGAAGGTTATAAAGGTCGAGCTGACCTGTAATCCATGTATGCTACTCACTTGCAGACAGTAAACGGACGTATTGTATACATCTGATCTGCTAGCATCAGGAAGGAATAATTATTATTGTCTATGAACATTAAGGATCTGCAGCTGACCACGGTTGCAGAAGTTATATGTATTATTTATCAAGCTTCGCTATGATATTTGTTTTCCATACAACTATTGAGTATTGACTTCTACATGACTGTCAGTTAACATGAGTTTGAATGCTGCATTCGTTGTGCTATGCCGATGATAACATAAGTATCATGACTGTTTTGTGGCGTGCAATAAATGGTATAAACCTAAAGCGAAGTTACCATTTTTATGACTCTACACGTCATGTTGCCTGTGGTGTACCCTGTGAACTGTTCTACTGCAACACACACAGCAACAATCTAAACCAGATAAGACACCCACATCTTGCATTGTAATACCTGGTGTCGATAGAGGTGGTAATTCGACGGCATCCTAAAACCACCCTTATCAAGCTGTACTCTATATTTCAGAGACATAGGTGTAGCTTTACTCTATATCTCAGAGACATAGATCTAGATGTACTCTATATCTCAGAGACATAGGTGTAGCTGTACTCTATATCTCAGAGACATAGGTGTAGTTGTACTCTATATCTCAGAGACATAGGTGTAGCTGTACTCTATATCTCAGAGACATAGGTGTAGCTGTAATCTCTATCTCAGAGACATAGGTGTAGCTGTACTCTATATCTCAGAGACATAAGTCTAGTTGTACTCTATATCTCAGAGTATGGATCTAATTGTACTCCATATGTTAGAGACATAGGTATAGTTGTACTCCATATCTCAGAGACACTGGTCTAGTGTTTCTCTGTGACTCTGGTCCATGCAGGTTTAGTTTAAGTTCATGCTTTAGAGCCATATTGAAATGTGAACCTATTGTTATTGTTGATCAGAATCGACGTCATTGCTCTCTGGGCAAACACACGGGTGCTTAAGTCTCCCTCAGCAAATGTCGAAGGGTATGAATGTGAACCTAGGTTTTTCTATATTTGTTTTTAAAGTTTTGCACTGAGAAGCTTGAATGTGTTAAATATTTTCCTCAGAATCATAAGTTTTGTTCTCATCTCGAATAATGGCAGGTAGCTTTTTTATGTTGTATTTCTAGATGTTTGTATTTTTATGTTCCTGTGAACAGGTTGTCAACTTTCAGTTTGATGATGGTGCTACAGCATCCTTCAACATGGTGGCCTTTACCAAACGTATCTGTGCTAGAGAGGTAAAGGTCTATGGTACCAGAGGAGAAGTCGTTTTTGAAGATGGATGGGATAATGTCACAGTTTTTGACTTTCTGACAGAGCGAACCAGTAAGTATACTGGATTGATCAATATAGGTTGTAACCACATTGTTCATTACTGATCCGTATCCTTTTTCCTGAACATCCGAAAACCGAAATAATCTCAACATCTAAATTTTCTTAGAACTACTTTAGGTAGACTTTGGTCGATTTTTAAACACACTCTAGGAGATTTTCAAACAAATTTTGGCCGACTTCAGTCTACTTTTCGAACATGATTTGGGCGACATCTGGAAACTGAAAAAAATCTGGTTTCTGAAACACAGTTGCCCCCCGACGATTTTGGATAAAAGTTTACGGACCTGTAACTTACTTATTTTCCATTTATTGTTGTCATTCCACTGTGTCTAACCTAGTGTGAAGCTGAAGTTTACATTCTGGAACTAAGTGTGTTGCATAAGTTGTAGTGACCCTTGTGGTGTAGGATCTATGGGATGTCTGTCCATCGCCCCACTTAGTTCCTGGGGACCTCGGATGAGACAAAGAAATTATGCAATGTAAATACCATTGGGTAAGTAACATCAACAAAGGAAACAACAAAAACAACAACCAAAAAGCTACAGACTTTCATATATGAGCGCTTGCATGGAGTAGAAGGATTGAAATAGTGTGACAAAGACACCAGTGTGAAACTGATGGCAAGAACCAGACAAGTGCCAGTGGAACGAGAGATGAAAAGAAGATGCTGGCAATGGATGAGACACAAATTGAGGAAACCTGTCTTTGTTCTGAAATCCCCAGCATAAGAGGCAGAGGTAGACCAAAAATTACATGGAGAAGAGAACTGGAGGCAGAGGTAGACCAAAAATCACATAGAGAAGAGAACTGGAGGCAGAAGTGAACATGTTGAAGAAGACATGGAAAGAACTTGAGCTGATGTCACGTGACAGGAAGACTTGGCATGTATTTGTTGAGGGCCTATGCTCCTTGGGGAGCTGAAAGGTATTGATTGATTTGAGTGATTGATCAACAAAGGAAGAGAAGCAAACAATAATGTGAAGACCTTGATTAACAAAGCTAAATTTACTGTCGAGTCTGCTTTGTGTGGACGTCTGCAGTTTTCTACATCAACAGTAAATTTAGGTTGCTCAACACAGATACAAAAATACTGTTCTACAAGATCAGTTTTAAACATGGCATACATTATTATTCTCAGCTAGACCAAAAGATCTATTATATTTGGACATTTGTCATCAGTTCCACATTGGTGAATTTTTTGTACCATGTCAATCCTTCTTTTCCATGCAAGCACCCATTTATGAAAGTCTGTAACTTAATGGTTGTTGTTCTCCATTCTTCTTCTTCTTGCGATCACATCTTTGATGTTTACACCGTCAGACGAGTTCTCATGATGAATTCGACTATTGTTTGAAGTTCCTCTTTAGCTCCATATAGCTTTGAGTTTAGTGTTGAGTCATTGGGCCAGTATATCTTTCTTAACTGGTCATACAGAGGATAATCCTGTAAAACATGCTCAGCAGTTTGTTCGTTTAATCCACATGTGCACAGTGGTGAAGCAGACAATCGTAGCTTGTGCATGTGTTTATTCAGTTTGTTATGCCCTGTCCTGAGGCGAAAAATAGTTATCTGTCCCTGCCGGTCAAGAGTGTGGTAGTCGTCGTTGGGTTGGTTCTGTTCTCTTCTGATAGTCTGGATAGCTCTCTTTTTCTCAAAGTATGTGACTTCATTATCTTCTTGTTCACATTCTCCTCCCTTTTTTGCAAGTTTATCTGCCTTTTCATTTCCGCGCTAGCGTAGTGGTTACAACACCGCTCTGGCGACCGGGTGATACAGGATCAAACCCGGGCGACGGCATTTGAGGATTTTTCGTCGACCGGGATTTGGACTGGATTAACTCGAGACATTTGAAGGAGTGTCGTCACAGCGGCTCCTGAGCCGACCCAGCTGCAATGGACCTCCGACGGCGAGTATTTGCCTGACGAGGGACACCTTCTCTTTGAAGATTTTTATTTTTGTGTGCGACTTGATTTCTTGTTATTTCCATACAATACTTAACACAATGAAAGCTCTTCTTGCCTTTTACATTCTTATTTTGATATCACTGTCCATCCCTCCAACTCTGTCTATATTGCTGCCAAGATGTATGCATAATTCTATATCTTACATGGTTGTTTTTCAAGTACAATTTTGTTATTGTTTGCTGCCATTATTCACATTATCTTAGACTTTTCCCAGTGTATTTTCAGTCCTACTTGCTGTGACCTCTCATGAAGTATTATCATGTTGTCTTGCATCTGGTTATGGTTATGGGACAGAGTCAAGTCTAGATCATCAAGCTGTTTAGTCAGAGCCTACTGAAAACAAATCAACGCACCAAAAAAGATTCAAGAGAGAAGTAGACACTCTAGTTTGTTACGTTTATTAAAATATTAATAGCTCATATGGTTGCCAGCAGCCTCTGGGACAATAAGAAAGATATCTCTTCTGGCATGTCATGAGAAGTGACTATTGTGAGGTTGTGCATGAAGCTGGCAACTTCATGTAACACAAATTGCTACAGAAACAGCAGTGGGGACCTTATACTGCTTCAGGGGCAATAAATTGAAATGATAGTGATAAATAATGAGAACTATCTGAGTGATTGCTTAAACCTTTTATGTTCTACAGCATACCATGACATAAAGAGCAGTCACCCTGGTTTGATGGGAGGACATGGGGGTGCAGACTATCATCTGATGAAGGCTTTTATAGACACGTTGAAAGTAAGTAGCTAAATAAATGAACGCTTATGAATGAATGGAGAGAAAAGAAAGGATGTTTAGTTAAAACATCATTTATTTTTAAAATAAATAAATTTTGTGTGTGTGTGTGTGATATGCGCATACAGAACAGCAGAAGCGAAAACAGCCGGTTTCTTCCTCAAAAGGGACTAGCGACAGCAGTGCTGTCAGTCTTCTCCTGGTATGAATCCGACATTCTCATAGAAAATGTTCTACTGTATGCTTGTCTTCTCCACATGGACACATCAACAAATGCAAGAGATGACGAATATGAGGGGAAAAGTTGCATAGGCTGCTATGTTAATGTTTGGAATATAATGATAGAAGCTGTGCAACAAATCCGTGTCCATAAATGTAAGGAGATATCTCTAGTGTTACAACAAGCCAATACTGTTTTATGGAAGCAGATCATGGACAGTGGTGAACAGACAAGAAGACCATCAGCAGCCATGATAATTGATTGTAACAAAGAGTGTTAGAAAACAATAAGACATATATAAAAGACTATCCAAAATGTCATAACAAGCCAGTGTTCAAAGAAAGGGACTTCTTTTACCTTGTTATCTTTATGCAAAGGAAAATGACTATAAACAGATCAGAAAGAGGCAGTTCACTTTCTTTTAGCATGTTTTGAGAAGAGAAAAATAAGGAACTCATTGTGACAGCTGGACAAATTGCCGGAAAAAAGACACAGAGGATGGCAAAGAGGGAAGTTACTGGACAGCCTAATATCATCATCAGTCCTTGTCATTCTCTATGCAGCCAGCTAAAAAATTTTTTTTTTTTGCATCTCCTGTGAGGCAACTAATATGAAGGTGTGCATGTCCTGTGAGGCAACTAATATGAAGGTGTGCATGTCCTGTGAGGCAACTAATATGAAGGTGTGCATGTGGCTGGCAACCTCATCATGTAAAACAAATTGCCACCTCTGCAAGAGCATTTAAATGCTTGGTGCAGGCTTCCTGCCAGGGGACCACCTACAGTGGTGATGTATCCATGCTCCGTAAGGAGCGCAAAGGAAAATAATGATGACTATTACTACTGTAACTGCTGGTGGCACTTCTACCAGTGCTATTTTCATGGCTGTGACTGCTGGTGGCACTTCTACCAGTGCTATTTTCATGGCTGTGACTGCTGGTGGCACTTCTACCAGTGCTATTTTCATGGCTGTGACTGATGGTGGCACTTCTACCAGTGCTATTTTCATGGCTGTGACTGATGCGGAAACTACTATAGCTGTTTCTGTCATTGCTTTTAATACTGTCTTCTTTTGCTACCTGTCATCTCTCAGTGGAACATATTCAACAAATATACATATATATAAATAAAAAATAATATGGTATGAAATCAGTTTTACAAGTAAACGGTACACATGAAACAAGGGACGTTTCGGGTTTTACCCTTCGTCAGCCACAGTTACGAACAGGTGACAAGGACAAGAACTACATATAGGTGCTACAAAAATCAACGATGATGAGGAAATCCCCAAATGAGCGATACAAGCAGATGAAATGACGGGGATGAGCGAAACGATAACAGTAATAACGCAAGAAAATCGTAAAACCAGAAAGACATGTCGAAACAGGAAAGTAAATAATCGACGAAGTGAAGACAGAAATGAACAATACTATTAAAACAAGTAAAAAATCACTTAGCTGGATCCCAGAAAGAAACATTCAAGATGGCTGAAAAAATGCGGAAGTGACATATGAGCTAGAGACGGCTGAGAAAAGATAATTGAGGAAACGAAACGAACCAAAGCAAAAACAAGGATAGAAAGGAAAATAACGACAGAAGAAATAAAGTATGAAACAGAGGCAGAAGCCACCAGAATTATGCAAAATGATGCTGGACATTCAAGCCAGCAGGAGATAAAACGCCCATTTGAAAAATGAGATGATTCTCCAACGAGAAGCGAGTTCGGTCATCGCCAGCACATGACAGGAGGGCAGTGACATGAATGTCAGAGTTACCTGAATGATCAGGGCTATTGAAGTGAAGGGCCACCGGTAAATGTTTGTCATGATAGATGTCATTAAAGTGCTCATGAAACCTGTTTGCCAGATGTCTGCCAGTTTCACCAATATAGGTCATGTCAGACCTCTTGCAGATGATAGCATAAATCAGGTTTCTGGATTCGCAAGTGAAAGACTCCCCAATGGTAAATTTACCATTAGGAAAGGAGACTGACTGCGTTTGGAGTACAAAAGGACAGGTCTTACATATGCTGCGTTGGCACAAGAATATCCCTAAAATTCTTATCCCTGCAATATGCCACCAAAGGGGTATCACGAAACAACTCTCTGGTATCAGGATCGGAGTGGAGAATAGGCAGATGACGAAACAGAATTTTTCTCACCGCCAAACAGTGAGGGTGAAAAGTTAAGACAAGTTTGAGTTGGTCAGATGTAGTAGTAGGCTTAGCAGTAAGTGCAACCTGACGAGTAACATGACTAATGCGATTAAGGGCATCAGATAAAACTCTTTCAGGATAGTGGTGTCAGCGAAAAAAATTGAGCATTTCTTGAGCTTGTTCACGGAAATCATCTTCATCGTGACATATCCGACGTAAGCGTAGAAGTTGAGAGTAGGGAATGGAATCTTTACAGCTGAGAGGGTGAGAAGAGGTGTAAAGAAGGAAACCATGAGCATCAGTAGGTTTATAAAAGACAGAGGTAGTAAGGCCAGTA
The DNA here is from genome assembly GCA_024509875.1 of Oreohelix idahoensis. Classification (NCBI taxonomy): domain Eukaryota; kingdom Metazoa; phylum Mollusca; class Gastropoda; order Stylommatophora; family Oreohelicidae; genus Oreohelix; species Oreohelix idahoensis. The sequence goes on from JAMPIV010001841.1 coordinate 115,947, forward strand.
GGAGTAATATTGACAGTGAGGTCAAGGAAGTTAACTGAAGTGGTAGAAATCTGAGAAGTGAATTTGATGGCAGGATGGAAATTGCCAACATAGTCAATGAATCTACAGAGGTTAACTTCAGACATGTCTGTGACTCCAATACCGTCGTCGATATAATGACGGTAAAACTCAGGTAATGGTCCATCGTAACTTTGAAGCACCAAATAGTCAAAGTGACTCATGAAGAGGCAGGCATAACTCGGGCCCAACTCTCTCTCTCAACAAATATACGTCAGGCCCGTCAGTCCTGTACCATCCATTTAAGTCTCTCTCTGTGTCCTCTTCATCCCCATCATGTCTTTGCGAAATTGCCTTCTCTTTGTGTTTGTTGTTGTCGTTGTTTGGTTTCCTTCTGTTTCTCTTACCCTGGGGATTCCAGAATGAGGACTACCTTGTAATGCTATCAGCTGGTCTTGACAGAGTGTGTCCTATCCACCACCAGCATTTTCTCCTCATATCTTCTTCCACTGGTATTTGTCTAATTCTTTCTATCAATTCCACATTTGTGATCTTGTCATACCATTTCAAACCTTCCTATTCTGCCCAAGATCTGATAAATGAAATTCTATATCTTTACGATTGTCATTTTTGTTGTTCTCCAACTTGTATTACTGCTGTATTAAAGTAATATATTGCTATTATTATCACTGCTTAACTACGGTGCCGTTAACTATTCTCGCTGCTTTCCAATAATGCAGTAGTGGCAGCTGAAGCAGGAGCTGTTGCTGCTATTCCCTTTTTCCTCTCTTGTTCTTGCATATTTCACCTTTTTTCCTGGTGGCTGAAGTGGCTTAGAGGTATGGCGTCCACCTTGAATTATAAAGGTACTGGGTTTGATTCCCAGTAGAGGGAATATAATTTATGGAAATTAATTTTTTTTTCAGAACCAGTGATCCTAATGATGTCATCCTCTCCCCCCTGGTCTCCTGTGTAGTGAGATCAGATGCCTAGTCTTCTCAGATAAGGGCGAAAAAATAGGAGGTTCCATGTGTAAAGTTGTGCATGTTAAAAATCCCACGGCATTTGGAAATCGTAAAGAGTAGGCCACACGGCCGCTGCCCTGGCAAAATTAAAAAATTAGAAAACCTAACCACCACAAAAATATTTATAGAATATGTGATTCCTAGGCCGGTCCTAAGCCCGGCTGAAAAAGGAGGAGGGCGGCCTGCATGGAGGCCGTAAGGAGGCAGCCCCTCCACCATGCAAAGGCACAACAGGCCAATCACGTGTTTGCTTTAAACTTTTGATTACGAGAACTACAAGAGAGAAAACCGGACTGATTCTAAAGGCGACGAACTGGAACGACATCCGATAGGATAGTCTGGCACTCTCTCTTCCAAACCTCTACACCTCACGGTAGAAGGGGAACGACTAAGTAAGTAAGTGATTCCTATATACATACATTAGGATTCTCGCCGATGCTACGGGGTTCGTGCACTGTGCTGAGATCCTCCTTGTGTGATCTAAGGGAGGAGATCGGAACACTGATGGAGTTATCCATGTGCAATGAAGATAGTCTTTAAAACCAAACCAAACTTTTTTCCTTCCTTTTTAAATTTCATCTTTTGCACTCCCTGAACAATAATACAGGGTGTTTATAAAGTCGCTGTGCAGTGAAATATACGCCCGGGCGAGACTACGTCACCAAAAACACCCTGTTTTCAATGGCTAACACCATTTCCTTTCAGCAATGAAACCGTGAATATAACAACGACTTGATGTGTAATGCTGCAAACGGGACGGGATTGTGGAACACATAATATCATGACGTAAATTTGCATCATACATGACGTAATTGCTAAAATATTTTTCAAATTCACTGCACAGCAACTTTATAAACACCCTGTATAATTATTGGTTGAAAATCATGAGGTGATTAATAATGCAGTTGTTGAATGAATCTAGCTCAGTCTTTATTGACTGTTTGTTTTATTGTTTCAACCAAATTTGCGTGACTCTATTTTGCTACCACATTTTGACTGATTATAAATTTACTCCTTTAGGAATGAGGTAATTATTGCTATTGTCATTTTTATTCAGGGTACAAGTCAGACGGTTGTTACGGGACCTGAAGAGACACTTAACAGTCACTTGCTCGTGTTTGCAGCTGAAAAATCACGACTTGAAAACCGAGTTATTACGATCGGCCCAGATGGTTCATTTTAACACCAGTTTTGGTATAGTTTGTTAATCATCATTAACAAATTGATGCAGCTCTGATTGAACCAACATTCCAGACTTACACATGGTTTCCTGTGTGTTTGAAGCATTCTAGATTTTTAGATACACAGTTGAATCACATAACCAAGTATATGATTTGAATAATTTAAGCAGACAATTTTGCTCACAGACATTTCACTCTTTTAATCCCATGAATCTAATGGTGCATAAAGAAATGGGACATTATTCTCCCAAGAGCCACATGCTGTGCCTGTTTGTTTGCAGTCTGACATTTCTCACTTTGATGTCACAAAGAAATTCAGCTCATAAACACTATCAGACAGAAATCATTTGAGTTATGTCACCAAGGAAAACATCTCATAAGTATTATCAGACAGAAACCTTTTGAGTAATGTCACAAAGAAATTCAGCTCATAAAACACTATCAGACAGATTAGTATTTAGCAACATTGACATTTTAACATTATGAATAATTATTTTAATCTTCTGGGTTTGGTTTTTTTTATAATATACTTGATTATTCAGTCATTCATGTACTTATAATCATTATCTGGACTTTGAAATCATGGACACATTTGAGTGTTTGTATAAATACAGAATGTTTTGTGTCAGTTAGCAGAGTGAAAGAAAAGGAAGGTCAGGGTCAACAACAGTGCACTAAACTTTCTAGAAAGCTATGTTTGCCAGAATTTGCCGCAGACAAGACAATCTAACGTACTAATATACATTTGACAGGGTGATTGAAAAGTTACTTCCTAAGTTTACATTAATATTTCTTCACTCCTGTCCAATATATATATATATTTTTTCTTTTAAAGTTTTGGCGAGGCGCGTCCCGTTCAACCTAGTCGGTTATATTAGGGCGCATGTCCAAAGATAAAAGACCCCTAGATGTTTTTAGGATATATATATATATATATATATAAACAAATGTAAAAATAAAGAGGATTAAATGCTATTTTATTATACAAGATGCTATGTTACTTTAAAATTACAGTTTAACCGTGAGATCCAAACTGTTCAACACATGACTTCATGGTGGGCAGCAATTGTTACTGTTTCTTGTAACATCAGTTTATTTGGCCATTTTAGGTTTTATTTTAATTTGTTTCTGGAAATAAGTCAAAAAGGCAGTTATCTCCCCTTGTTTTAACATTTGTTTCATGTGGATCCAATAGGTACAATTGAGGATAAAAAAATGAATTTACTGTTCAGTCACCCTGTAGACAGACTTACTTGACAAGCATGTAAATGCATTTACTTATTTTTCCCTCTGCCCTCATACACCCCCAATCCACCCTAATAAATATTAATGTTATTTAGCGTGAAAAAAAATTTTTTAACTATACTTTATTACACTTTTTGTTGATTTCTTAATTTTTTTAACATCTGAGGATGACAGCTATCTCTGATTTTGTAAGTTATTTTTTTTTATTTGAGAAGTTGAAAATAGTGACATAAAGCTATTTATTAGTGAATATGTTAATCATATTTCAAAGCAAATGAATATGTTGAATCTGACAGCATATAAATCTGTTGAATGTTAAACCATGTAAATATGTTGAATGTTACAGTTTCTGATAATGTTGAGTGTTGCAGTTTGTGACAATGTTGAATGTTGCAGTTTGGGATAACGTTGAGTCTTACAGTTTTTGATAATGTTGAGTATTGCAGTTTGTGATAAAGTTGAGGGTTACAGTTTGCGATAATGTTGAGTATTGCAGTTTGTGATAATGTTGAATGTTACAATCTGTGATAATGTTGAGTATTGCAGTATGTGGTAAAGTTGAATGTTACAGTTTGTGATAATGTTGAGTGTTGCAATTTGTGATAATGTTGAATGCTACAGTTTGTTATAATGTTGGCTGTTATAGTTTATGATAATGTTGAATCTTACAATTTGTTTGTATGTTTGTCAGTATGTCATAGTTTTTTTTTTTTTTTAATGTGTTGCTTGCAGTTTTTTAAGTGTTTTGAATGTGACATTTTTAAATATTTAATGTTGCTGTATTTTTTTTTTAATGTACTGAATTTCATATTTTAACTATTTGAAAATAAATTGTATGTTACAATTTGTTTATATTTGCTGTGACAAGTTTTTAAATATTTTGTATGTTACTATCTGTTCATATTTACTGTGACAGTTTTTTTTACACACTTTTCTTTAACTTGCCTTGTATGTCACTCTCTTGTCACCTTCAAATCTTGCAATCAATTTTTCAATCACTTCCAGATGAGCAATAGCTCTGAAACTTGGCATAGATGTGTATTACCCATGACAATACAATAATCAATCGTAAAAATAATAAAATAAAAATTAATAATCATTTTGTTTGTTTGTATTGTATCAGCACGGAAATGGGCGATAACTGCAAATAATCTAGGTGTATTCTTTCCAACAAGACTGTCTCTCTTCAGAGAAATGTTGAAACTTCCCCCCCCCCCCCCCCCCATCCCCCTTTTTCACACACACACTATCGCACATGCATGCACAGACACACAGACATACACACAACTGACAAATACATTTTAAAAAATGTAATTTACAACTCCTATCAAAATAATAAAAAATATTAACTTTCCGTGTAATATACTGAATAATGAAATCCGCCTCCTGTGCTCTGGACTCGTTTATCGCAAACTGATGATGTCATTAGCGGATCGATTACATTTGACTTAAATTAAAAAATAACACTAAAAAGAAGAAAATAAAAAATATTTTAAACACATGCTTTTAATGCACTAACAAGCCACAAATAATTTTTCAAGGAGTTTATAGCTTGCAGTAAAAAAATGTAACATCAAATTGACAAAAAGCGTGAGGTGCTGATTCTGCATGGAATTAACTTCTGCTTTATACTTCATTAGACACTTATGGATAAAATATATGATAAGCGCCCCACGCTTTTTGTCAATTTGATGTTACACTTTTTTGCTGCAAGCTATAAACTCCTTGAAAAATTATTTGTGGCTTTTTAGTGCATTAAAAGCTTGTGTTTAAATATTTTTTATTTATATTTAGTATAATACAATTTGTTATTTACATGCAGTGTTGGGATGAGCAACCTTACTTTCAAAGTGAAAACAGGTGTACGACAGGTTGCCCTCATCAACCATTCTAGTTTTTAACTGTCATAGACTGGGCGATGTGCCAGACAACAGAGGATACCCCTTGAGGAATAAGATAGACAACGTTTACCACACTGAAAGATCTAGAATACACAAATGATATTGCATTACTCTCGCATTCACATCAGCAAATCCAAGAAAAAACAGACAGACTGAATAAATACAGCCAACAAGTGGGACTCAATCAATCTGATGAAGACAGAGGTCATGACATTCAATGTAATAAATCCTGAGCCCATAAAAATAAGGAACCAAAAGCTGGAACAAACAAATACATTTACATATCTAGGAAGCATAGTAACACCAGACGGCGGAACAAGCAAAGACATCAGTAACAGAATGAATAAAGCCAGAACAGCCTTCGCAGATCTAAACAACATGTGGAAATCTTCTCAGTACAGCACAAACACCAAATTAAGATTATACGAGAGCTGTGTACTTTCTGTACTTTTGTATGGTGCGGAGTACTGGAGAATAACAGAAATGGACATGTTCAAATTATTCTCTTTTCACACAACCTGCCTAAGGAAAATTCTTTAAATGTTTTGACCGAAAACCATCTCCAACCAGGAACTGCTTACACGGTGCAGTCAAAAAGGCATACGCTGTGGGCAGGTGCTGGAACTGAGTTGGCATGTCCTCAGAAGGGACCCTGACACCATCACCAGAACTGCTATGCTGTGGACCCCAGAAGGACGGTGAAAGAGAGGCAGACCAAAGACAACCTGGCAGAGAACAGTGGAGGCAAAGATGTAAAGCATGAACCAGAGTTAGGGCACGGCACGAAGGGTGGCCACTGACCAAACAACATAGGGACAATTTGTTGTTGCCCTACAAGATGCCACTAGGCGTAATGGCCACTGACTGCTTTGTCAGTCAGGGGCTAAGAATCCAAGAAGAAGAAGAGTTTTTTATTAGCCTCATGAAGGTCCTGGGAGTTCCTGGTGAGTCTCAGAAAAACTACTCCCACAGGTAACTGATATGAGACTGTTCCTGGAGCAGCTACCCCATTATGTCAAATATAGAGATGACCAGTGCAACAGACTTCCTGAAGGAGGTCGTCTGCAGTGATGGGTCCCTGCTCCATGAGGAGCAGAAATAGAGATGCCAAGAAATTAATTATATTGACAATATATTTTTGTTGTTGCTAAAAGTATGTTAATGTTATTAAGAAATGAAATTTGCTTGACAGTGAGACCACCTCAGATGACCAGATTACACCCTGTTATATGGCTGCCTACAAGGTGTTTATTATCTTAGAGAATTTGTTACAGCTACAATACTGTTTTATTCACTTTTATAACTGTTACAAGAAGGTCATTGTTACTTTGATAGATGGTTGTATTTGTTGAATCCTTCATCATCATCATCACCTTTTAACTCCCAAAGAAGTTATGCCAAGTCTTCCTGTCTCGTGCCAGCTGCTGAAGGTCTTTCATATCTTCTTTATCCCCTTCATGTCTGTTACCAGTTTTCTTCTCCATGTGTTCAGTAGATATTTTAAACATAAAAACTTGTCGAATCCTTAATATAGATTTATTTTTGGTTATTAAAACATGTAAAGTGTCCATTTCAGAAATGGTGCATACAGGTATGTATTTGGATGAATTTTTTTATGAAAGTGAATTATCAGTCATAGGAAATAATCATAGGGTGAGAAAAATACGTTGGCAATAAGTAGGACACACAAAACCTATTAGTAGTATTACAAGGTAGTCCTTATTCTGGAGTCACCAGGGTAAGGGAAGTTGAGGGAGATCAAAAATATAAGGAGAGAACTAGAGACAAGACTGTCAACAAATGGCACTTGACAGATGGTAAATAATAAGGGGGGGGGGGGGCGCTGTAAAACTTAGTTTTAAAAATAAAGAATAGGTATAGAGACAGTTTTTATAGTTGAAGGATACAACAAAAACATGGGGTATTTCAGTATTTACTCTTTACCAGTCACAGTTGCAAACAGGAGACAGAGACAAGCATAGACAGATTCAAAGACACAGGACACTGCAAACATGTGGAAAATAGATAAACAAGTCACAAATTGAAATAAGGTACAGCCCAAAGTACAAATAGGACAACACAAAAACAAGGAAGTAGCATTAGATGTAATACACTATGTGTAAATAATAGGGGGGGGGGGAGCTGTAAAACTGCAGTAAAAACAAACTTGAAAAATAGGTATGCATTCAGTTTTATAATTGCACAATATTTCAAACGTACAGGACGTTTCAAGATTTATGATTCGACAGGCTGCATTCACAAGCAATTCTGTCCTGTTTTAATATTTTGTTGTTGTTGAAAGAAATGGCGAATTATTAATTACAAGTAATGATAACTGGAGTTTTTATTCTGTGTAATAGAATGTATGGAAGTTGTATCTTCTGCTTTTTAGTGCATTTGATAACGACATTAAAAGTGGTCCCTAAAACTTGTTCCTTGTTATTGTTGATCAGAATCCACCTCCTTGCACTCGGGCAACCCCATAAATACTGGGGGCGTGTCTGCGCTGTCGAGAATCACAAAGTGTAGGTAGGTCATGTTACCCGGATCATATTTCGTTTCTGGGTGAACAACTCTTCAAACACAGGCCACTTGAAATATAACCTTTTTGTATTAAAGTAAGTGTTTGCACGCAGACCTGGGCTAGATATAAATAAACAAGATACGTAAACAGTTATCAGTAGATAATAATTCAGCAAAAATAGAAATTACATTGTTAATAAAATTTAAGATAAAGTGAAAAAAGTTTAGAGATGGACAGAAAAAGACGTAGTGTAACAACATAAAGAATTAATGGGACTAAAGTAGAAATAATATTTTAGAAGTATCCAATACAGCTAGAAATGGATATTATTGGTAGTCAACTTCACGATATAAAATCATATGGAGCTAACGAAAACTGAAAGGCATTCCGTGAGCATCAAGAGATAAAAATCTGTGTACGACAAGATTGTGTGTTGTCACCTGGCCTCTTCAGTCAAAATTTAATGAGGACATGCCAGGTTGGAGAAAACAACTTGAATAATCTGAGATTCGTTGTTGACGCAGTTTTGATAGATAAAGTGATGAAGACCTACAAGCAATGTTGATACAGTACTGAATGAAAGTATTAACAAAGTACTGCACCAAAATAATAATAAAAAGAGAGCTAACGGTTTTCTCAAAGAAAAACGAATACCAGTGCAATATAAATAAGAATGGGACAAAGCTGAAACAAGAAAAATTCATAGACTTGGGCACAGTCTCAATTTCAGATTTAAAATGCCTGACAGAGATAAAGAGTTGAACAACCCAGGCAAAAGCAGCATTCTTGAAAACTAGAATCATCATCATCATTACCCATGGGCACTCTAAGAAGTGTAGGCTGTCGACAAATTCATGCCAAGACTTCCTGTCTTGTGCCACCCGTTCCACATCTTCCTATGTCTTCTTTATCCTTGTCATATCTATATCCCTTCTCCATGTGTTTTTCATGTCTCTCTTTATTTCTTTTACAGAGATGATTTCAACTCAAAGACAGCCTTTTAGTGCTGTCTGCTAGTTTCCTACTCCAGCGCTCTGTCGTCAGCCACTGCTCCAGTGATGTTTGTCTGGCTCTTTCCGGTTGTTTCCCATTGGTCATCTTGTCATACCATTCCAATCCTTCTATTATGCGCAAGCATTCTTTTATGGTGGTACTTAAGGGGGTCGGAGTGGCTAAGAGTTATGTCATCCGCCTCGAATTCTAAAGGTACCGGGTTCGATTACCAGTAGAGGGAATATAATTTATGGAAATTTTTCTTTTTTAGAGCCAGTGGTCCTAATGATGTCATATTCACCCCCCCCCCCCCCCCCGTCTCCAGGGTAGTGAGATCGACCGCCTAGCCTTCTTGGATAAGGGCGAAAAAATAGAAGGTCCCGTGTGCAAGTTGCGTACGTTAAAAATCCCACAAGAAGTCGTAAAGAGTAGGCAGTAAGGCTGCTGCCCTAGCAAAATTTAAAAATTTGAAACCTACCCGCCACAAAAATATTTATAGAATGTGTGATTCCTGTATACACTCATTGGGATTCTAGCCGGTGCTACGGAGTTCGTGAATTGTGCTGAGATCCTGCTAAGTGAGGAGATCGGAGCACTGATGGAGTTGTCCGTGTGCAATTAAGATAGTCCTTCAAGCCAAACCGAAACTTAAGTATATAAGATGTACCTTACCTTTAGCAAATTATCACTTTCTTATATGTATTTTGTTCTTTGAATCTACTTCTACTACTTAGTCGTTCCTCGTCTAACCTGAGTTGTGGCGATTTGCCAGAGAGAGCATCATGCTATCATATAGGCTGTCTTCCTCCTGGTCTAGTTCCAATCTAGTCCTCTGACCTTCAGAGACTGTCTAAAGTTGTCCTGCCAACGAACTCTGGGTCTTACAGAAGGTCTGGATCCCTGGCTCATGGTGTCCCATATTTGCCGTGGTGTTCTTTAAATCACGTTTGGTAAGCTTCTTCAGTTCAGAATATCAGTTTGCAAACTAAACGACAATTGAAAAACAATATATTCTTAACAACTCTTTGCTATCAGTGTCATATATGATCCCTGACCAGAGCTCAAGAATGGAAAATTACATCGCGCGAAATGAAATTCTTAAGAGCCATTAACGTTACCAGGAGAGGCCGAATGAGTATTTTGACATCAGAAGAAATGTGGGAACGACATCAAGCATCACATAAATGAAAAAGGTAGTACCATAGTATAAACTGCCATAGTAGAGTGAAGTGTTAGAGACTTCACCTTGACTGGATCAAACATCGAGAGGTGGGATGAACAGTTCCCCTCCTCGTTACCTTGTTCTTCACTAATTTAAGAGCAGAGTAAGGTACAGATTGGAACGTGACGCAACCGTGTTTCGAGAGCATCAACTTTACCGCGAGAGGCCAGCTCTCTAACTTTTCTGCCTATCGGACGCTCATCACATACATAACACCAGAAAACGCAGTGGTTAGGCCATCTCCCGAGAATGGACGCCCAATCAATTACCACTAAAACTACAGCAGCAGAAGATATAGATTTACGGCACGGGGAAGACCAAGAAGCAGATAGATAGTCAAGATTGCAGATATCCTAGCGTAACACGTGCTATCAACAGCCAGTGCCCACATACTTGACTCCAGAACGAAAACCTCATCTCCCCGCGACGCTTCACAGCAAGAATGAATAGAAAATGTAAATCGAAAAATAAAAGTAAGCAAGGTTTCCCAGTTGAAAATAAATTTAACACAGTGCATAATTTTAAACCAGAAAGTATATTCTAAGCACAACTGGGTGTTTGGTTGTGATGTTAGAAATATGTTCTTTTATTCTCCGTGTTTAATTTTCATTTGTGATGGTGCATAGAATTACCTTATAAGAGATTGACCTTATTGGTAACGTCATGTCCCCTTAACAAAGTTTCCCACCAAACTTGCAATTTTTTGACGGCGCAATTAAGTGCGCAATAAGTGAAAGAATGCGCATTAGTTTACATCCTTAATAATGGCGGATGTTTCATTTTTTAATATAATTTCTTGAATTTTTCCCATTTGCATTATGGATGAGTATGAATAAGTATCTTAAATGTATATTTAGCAGTAGATAATGAAGGGAGTTCGTTACATTTGCAGTAACTCGGCGACTGAGTCGCTCAAGTCGGTGCGCCCATAAACAATAAATTGGAGACGGAGTAATAGAAGGTTTATTGTGAATTTGAGTGTGTATGTGTTTTTTAATACGTGCCAAGGCGAGATAATAAAAGATATCCGAACATTTACACAATATGTCGCAGTAAAACAGGTGTTAATTAATTAGTCACTTTTCATTCCATTTTGTTTTTTCATTTCTCCCCAAGACCATTTTTTACCCGTTACTCCATAACTTTATAATCAATGCATGCAGATAAACGACCACAGGAGAATTATTGACGTCATGGTGACGTGCAGCAGAAAAAACACAACAAAATTATTTCCTGCCATGTTGTGGCGGATGACTTGCTCGTTAATGAAAATGACGGACTTTGAATAGTTATCAAAACAAATTAACAAGCGTGAAAGGCTTGCAGACACGTTACAGAATTGTTATCAATTTATCTTGACAACAACGTAAAAAGTGTTAGCTATTTTTAGCGCATTTTATGGGTCAAATGTATATCAACATGATGAGGTGATAATTTGACCCTTATGCGTAATACTATCTGTGGTAAAGTGGGATGGTATAAATATTTATAGGGGACTTAGTTTACTGACTGAGATCAGCTGTGAAGGTATCTGTATCTAATAAGTGTGGTGTATTACAGATATCCTTACTTGCTACCACATTTATACCTCAGTCAGGCTTATTCTGGAATATTGTAATGACTACGTTGAATGTCTAGGGTTATGAAAGTGATGAAGTGTATGTTCACAACAACCAACAGACAGATAAACAATTTAGTTTAATCCACAACACTTTACAACACTGTGACACTCACATACATAGAACACTCTATAAGACTATCTTAAATGAGTCAAGTATTAAAGTTTAAAAATATATATGTATTAATTCCTTCAAATATTAGATATCCTGATTCAACTACAAAGTGAACCAGGAATCACAATCAAATGTAATCACAAGTTATATGTACATAATTTATAGATAGAATCTTTGTATTGACATATATTATTATTGCAATATGTGTGTAAGTTGTACTCTGAGGTAATACTGGCTTTTCAAGCTAGGTGGTTGTGTGTCATCATGACTTCAAGTGTTTGTTTCTCGTGGACATAATATTGGGAAAGTTCACAGTTCCTTTTTATTTGAAACTAATAAATGTCCCTCTATATTTTAGGTAAAGTCACTGTTAGAGGGGGTATACACAAGATTGAGCTGCTCTGGCCACAGAATCTTAACTTCTGTGTGGGCGGCAGGAAACAGTCTCCACTGCTCGCTTGCTTCACCGTGTTCTTGAGACACCACACAGGTCGATATATTGACTAAGGAGTCTGCTACCAGCCTCTGGATTCAGCAAAACTCAGACCAGGTGCTGCTTTTAATATGTTAGTACCATTGTCCCTGAAACAAGAAGGTTGTACCTCCTACTTCAGAACTAATTTATAATCTATTTCCACACTGAGCACAATACATAACAAACACCGAGTTCAGCGCGGTAGGCCAACTGTTAGCTTCTCATGTAATAACATTCACCAGTATTCCTCTCCTTAATGATTACAACGCCTCTGCAATTTCAGCTGTAATTCCTTCTATACAATAAGATAGGTATCATAGTACTATTGGCAATCCCATGCAGTTATACTACTCTCCGACAAGTTTTGTTCAGGTTGGAGCAATATCTAGGCATTGCCTCATGTTTGCTACTGAACCACACACATATACAGACATAAATTATCAATTCACATTCAATTTTCATCTAAAAGATATCAAATATTTCTAGCTTACCACAATTCATGGAAATAATACACAAAATACGTTGACTGGCAATGAGTTATGGCACAATTCCGATCTGCCTCTGTCCCAGGCTTTCATAAGAAAAATATGAGCTGGATCTCAACGCACTTGCTTCTCAGTAAGTTTATTTTAAAAATGTGGCACTGAACAGACGCTCCTAATTGACTATATCAAATGGTCTAACCAATAGGACCATGTTTACAAAAGTATTTGAAAAAAAGTACCCTTCCTACCGTTTCCCGTAACAACCAAAAATAGTATCTGCAATCGACTAATCATGTTTAGGCTTACATATTCTTCTAGCCAATGAAATCGGATTTAACTTGTTGGCCTATTTCCCGTAAAATAGTGGTTTCAAAACATGCCACTGAGCAATTATGATTTGGTGCTGTCAGACAACCTCACTATTTTATTTTGGCTATAATTTGTTAATTCCTAGACTATTTGCGTAACACTTAACATATTCTTTGTCAGCAAGTCCTAAGGAACCCAAATATATAAATTTAATGTAGCTAAGTGGCTGCGTTCAAAATATGTATTTTCTTCTACCTCCTGTTCACTTCGATACGATGGGGTGTCATCTGTACTGTCAGGATTTCAGACGTAAAACAGTATAATGTCATGTTTCCTAATAAGCATTAAACATGTTTTTTAAAACCTAACCGTGTATTGGTAGTGTTTTTTATCACTGTCTATTTGAAAAAAAGTTAGTGCTTCATGCCTTTCGCGTTGGGGGTGGCATTAATATTAATCGCGAGACTGTGGTAGTATTGCATGCGTTCCTCCTTCTCTCTCTCTCTCTCTCTCTCTCTCTCTCTCTCTCTCTCTCTCTCTCTCTCTCTTCTAAGCTCGTCTGTCTTTTCATTACGCAGTGTATAAAATGAAATTAATGCTAGTATTTTATCTAGGTCATTAAGCAGTGTGCGTATCTCAAGGTTTTCTAAGAAACACAGTACCGGTTTTATTTTTTTTTGAAACGCGTGTATGCTGCTGTAGGCTTTACTATCAAACGTGAAAGCGTTACACTATGCAGACGAAGTAGAAAAAGGGGGATTTTTGTACGCCATTGAGACAGCACTGTTCTTTTACCATTCCTCTTTCCTTTTATTGAATTAATGCGTTAGGCTTTACATTTACTTTTTAATTTATATATGTGGATTTAGAATTTCACGACACTATCGCTGCCCTAAATTCTGAGCCGCCCCTGCAGAGATAATTTCATTGCACTAGAATTACTATACATGCCCCGGGTAACTCCATGGTGTCTCTTATAAGACAAAGAAAGAATAAGATTACTGCTCCCTCAAGCATGTCGTACAAGGCGACAAATATAAGATTGTACACGTGACTGCAGCGTTCGATTGGCAGAGTGGTTACAGCGCTGGTCTCTTGCGGCTAAGATGCCAAGTTCGATTCACGGTATCATAACGTTCCAGTCTACCCAGTTGTAAATGGGTACCTGACTTTACTCTTGTGTTAGGAAAGGACAAGACAGCGAGGAAGGGATCTGGTCACCCCACCTCTCGATGCTGGACATAGTATAACGAAGTCTCTAACACTTCACTCCCCTAAGGTAGTATCTGTTATGGGACGACTGTTACCTTGTAACATGAGACTGGCAGCCCCCATTATGTAAACCAAATTGTTACAGAAGGAACCACAACAAGAGCACGTAACTGACTGGTGCAGGCTTCCTGCAAGAGGTCCAGATGCAGTGGTGGGTACATGCCCCATATTTAATGAAAAGGAAAACGATGATGACTATACATATAACTAGTTCGTCATAAGCCCGTCATAAGACCGTCATAAGACCGTCATAAGCCAGTCATAAGATCGTCATAAGCCCGTCATAAGACCGTCATAAGACCGTCATAAGAACGTCATAAGCCCGTCATAAGACCGTCATAAGCCCGTCATAAGCCCGTCATAAGAACGTCATAAGACCGTCATTAGACCGTCATAAGACCGTCATAAGACCGTCATATGACCGTCATAAGACCGTCATAAGCCCGTCATAAGACCGTCATAAGACCGTCATAAGACCGTCATAAGCCCGTCATAAGACCGTCATAAGCCCGTCATAAGACCGTCATAAGCCCGTCATAAGCCCGTCAAAAGACCGTCATAAGACCGTCATAAGATTCACATGCACCAATACCTAACGGCTTGGGGCTGGTAAAAAAAAAAAACTTTACCAAAAAATACTACAACAAACTACAAGTCAAATATAAGATATATATTTCAACTCAGCCGCCCAAGACAGAAGCAGGACCTCTGGAAAAGAGGCGCAAGAAGCAACCCAGAGAAAGGTGAAAGGAGTCTGGGTTGCCGACGAACTTTTTTCCTCTAGGAAAATCTCCAGGATTGGCATTTGGAATGTTCGTACTCTATATGAACCAAGGGAAACAGCACAGGTAGCAGTAGAAATGTCAAATTACAGGATTGATATCCTGGGTCTCTGCGAGACACGGTGGAAGGGCATAGAGAGGAAGAAATTGATCACCGGAGAAATGGTGTTGTCCTCAGGACATGAGGAGGAAAGTGCCCACCACAGTGAAGGGGTGGTTCTAATGCTCTCTGGAGAAGCACAGCGGGCACTTATAGAATGGGAAGCAAGTGGACCACGAATTATAACAACAATGTTTAAAACAGCCAAAAAGAAAATAAATATAAACATCATCCAGTGTTATGCACCAACAAACGATAGAGAAGAATATGTGAAAGAAGAATTTTACGCCAAACTACAAAATGTCTTGGACAAAAAGAAAAGAAAGGACATCACAATTTTGGTGGGGGACCTAAATGCAAAAATATGAACAGACAACACCGGCTTTGAAGAAATCATGGGAAGGCAAGGATTAGGTACGATGAACGAGAATGAGGAACTATTAACTAACTTCTGTGCTTCAAATCAACTAGCTATGGGAGGTAGCATATTTTCACATAAAAGAATACATAAAGCAACATGGATATCACCAGACCACAGAACTGAGAATCAGATTGATCACATATGCATAAACTAAGAAGTTTAGGTCATCATTGCATGATGTACAAGTATATAGAAGAGCAGATGTGGTATCAGATCACCATCTTCTATTAGCCAAAACAAAATTAAAACTCAAGAAATTTGCAACAGCACATAGCTATAGACAACAATATAATGTGGGATATCTAAGAAATCAGGAAATAAGAGAAAATGTTTCAATTACAGTATCCAACTAATACCAATACTCCACCCAGCTGGAAGATGAAGCAGATACGGAAGACCACTGGCAACAAGTAAAAAATATATGGAATGGGACACGTGGAGAAGTACTGAGAAAAAGAGAACATCAGCACAAAGCATGGATAACAACAAAAACCCTAAACAAGATAGAAGACAGGAAAAATAAGAAAGCAGATTTAAACAGAAGCAAAATCAGAATCTCCAAAGCCAAGGCTCATAAAGTGTACATAGAAGCAAACAAAGAAGTAAGAAGAAATATCCAAAGAGACAAGAGGAAGTATATTGAAGAGTTAGCAAGGGAAGCAGAGGAAGCTGCAGCCGGAGGAAATATGAGGGACCTGTACAACAACACAAAGAAGCTAACAGGGAAAAATAAGCAAGCAAAAGGCCTCATCAAAGACAAGCATGGAAAAATGCTTAGTAATATACAAGAACAAATGAAAAGATGGAAAGAACATTTTGAGGAACTTCTCAATAGACCAGCTCCAACCAATCCCCCGACATCCAGCCAGCAGAAGAGGAGCTACAAATCAGCTGTGAACGACAAAGTAGAGAAGAAATAAAGAAAGCCATAAAGCTTCTGAAGATGGAAAAGCAGCTGGTCCAGATGGCATTCTAGCAGAGGCCATCAAAACAGATATTGATACCTCTACAGAGATATTATACAAACTACTTGGCAAAGTCTGGGAGAGAGAGAGAGAAAATACCAGCTGAATGGAAGGACGGTTATCTGGTCAAGTTGCCAAAGAAGGGAAATTTACATGAGTGCGCAAATTATAGAGGAATAATGTTACTATCAGTGCCGGCAAAAGTATTTAACAGAATCATCCTTGAGAGATTAAAAGAGTCAAAAGACAAGCAACTGAGAGATGAACAAGCAGATTTTCGACAAAACAGATCCTGTACAGACCAGATAGCCACACTGAGAATAATAGTGGAACAAAGCCTGGAATGTAATTCACCGATATACATCGGATTTGTGGACTATGAAAATGCATTTAACACTGTAGATAGAGAATCGCTCTGGAAATTGATGAGGCATTACGGAGTTCTGTCGTAGATTTTTGATAGGGGAATAAAGACTTGGGTTGGTCCCTTCTGAATAGATTAGAATGAGTGATAGCCACAGTGAGAGATAATAGTAGAAATAGATTTCCACGAGTGGGATGGTAGACTGTGATAGAGGCTGTCTCTGAAATCGAGAAATCTTCTCTCTACGACAGATTTAGAGGAGTCAGACAGTCTAAACACACACACACACACACACACACACATATATATATATATATATATATATATATATATATATATATATATATATATATATATATATATATATGTAATATATATATATTCTATCCACTCACGTGCACGCACATACAAGACGACAGTTAGACGTACAGACGTGGGAAAACTATAACAGATGATTATATAGATATTCTAGAACGAGCTGACCAACACGCTGATTAAGTTTAAGGGCAGTTTTAATATCATCTAAAATCCCATCACAACACATAAAATTACATCAAAGCATATACAAATAGTCATAAAAATCAAGGAATTTCTACAAGAAATGATAGACCCACAGTTATGATCTTCCCTCGATGTTTAGCCCACAGTCCCGTTAGGAGAACGATGATAGCCCAAAGAGTCACAGATATATATGATTTGGGTCTAATATTTTCCCCTTTTGAAGGTATGAACTGACTTTGATAGCAGTATCTATTCTAAGGAAAAATATAGTTTAGCAACAAAATCTTGCACAAGGAAAGTTACAAAGTGAGTGAATCAAACGAAGAACATCCTTCGGTCTACTTTTACTCGGTTCTTTCATCAGGGCCCTGACTCACACAACCTTACCTACAATCGTGCGGTTGTTCGCCATCTGGCGCAAGCCTTAGTGTACACTTCGTTTAATCTGTCTATCTGTGGATGAAGCGGATACCCAGCTCGGCAGATATTGGTTTCATTCACCGTGTCCGGGGAGCGTCCTCTTCAGGCGATCGTTTTTTCTTTACAGATTTAAGTTAATGTCACTTATGCACGAGGTAAGAGTTAGGGTTTCAGCGGGCATACAGTGTCAGAACACGAGGTTTCCCTTAATTAGGAAGATGACCGGTGGACAACTTCTCTCAACAGATAATCTTGGTTCGCCACACACTTGGTCAAATAATGTCGGAAAAGTTAATGTTTTTTCTGTAATTATTTCTCGCCACAAGGCAGCATGTACATTAGAGTTTGTGAAGAAATATGATCTGGCTCAAAGGCCCAGTATAGCATTTATTCTTTAAAAAAAACCATTAGTGGGATTTGGTATTCGGTCTATCTTTTGAAGGCACACGCCCTGTCAGACAGGTGTTACTTGAAAACCCACGTGGTTAAAGATATAAAATGTTTATGATTCTCACAGGTATGTCTCTGTACTAAACGCCGGCAAAGTTGGGTTACTCCAGTATTCACTGAATAAAGAAAAAACACATATGAAATATTTTACATATTATGTACTCAATATAACTTACATTTTGAACTGCAAGCGTAGAGCTTGAATTGACGTTTAAACTTTCCCGTGAAATAAGTTATATATAAAAATCAATCATCATGAATTAGGAATACATACGTATTCCGTCAACACTCATGAGGCATCTAGCATTTATAAGTTAGTTTAGAAAAATTATTCTCGTCTGATTACACTGACAAACAACATTTTTCTTTCTTATATAAGAATAAGTGTTCTTAGGTCAGTTTCTTGCGCTGATTTCAAATCTGAAATCCGTTTATCTCTATCACGTCGGGTTCTTAAGATATTTGTGAATAAATATATTTTTGGGAAACCGTTATTTGCTCCGTTTCATTTTTACTATATAACTTATTAAAAATTAATAAAAGCAACATAATTCTACTTTTTATACTGCTAAAAGATGCATGACATATGTTACGCGATTTTTCAAATAGTTACTGTATTTTGAAATAATTCTGAGCAAAATATGGCTTCTAGAAGTTGTAGAAATTCGGCTGATCTGTTCTGTTACGTGTGCGGATATTTTACCGATCGTGTTGACCAGAAAAACGTTATACCATTACTAAAGAAAGCATATGAACTTTATTTCGATTTGAAAGTTGATGATGCAAATAAATCTTGGAAGCCAAATGCAGTTTGTTCGATACATTGGCAGGTTGGTTACGAAAATCGCCGAAGCATAAGTCGATGCCTTTTGGAGTGCCAGTAATATGGCGTGAACATACAAATCACACTACTGATTGTTACTTCTGCTTGACAAATATCTATGGTTTCACTTTTAAAACTAGAAAGTCTGTGGTTTATCCAAATATTGAATCGGTTTCGAAACCAGTGCCTCATGATCCAATCACGTGTCCGATCCAAGTACCACCAAAACAATATCCGTTGGACGTAAATGAACCATCAGAAAGTGATAGTTTACCTGCTTTAGAAACTAATTCTGACTCAGATTACATACCGGTGAATGATGGTGTTTACTTAATTAACCATTCAGAACTTTCAGATCTAATACGTGATCTCGCTCTTACCAAAGGACAAGCGGAATTACTCGGTTCGCGACTCAAAGAATGGAATCTTTTAGCGCCCAATACTCCGATATCTAAATTTCGTCATAGACACAGAGAACTTGTTCAATACTTTGAGATGGATGATGACATTTGCTATTGCAAAGATGTAAACGGTCATGAGCACATAGTCAACGAATGGCGATTTTTCATCGATTCTTCCAAGACTAGTCTAAAAGCCGTGTTATTGCATAACAGAAATTTTTTTTCATCAATTCCAGTCGCCTACTCTGTTCATATGAAAGAAACTTATGACAATATGGCTATACGTTTGGAAAAAATAAAGTACAATGACTACCAATGGCGGATTTGTGGAGACCTAAAGGTCATTGCAATTCTCACGGGCATGCAGACTGGGTATACTAAATTTTGTTGCTTCCGATGTGAATGGGACAGCCGCAACAGACAGGAACATTATGCAAGAAAGGTGTGGCCTATCCGGGATCGTATGCAGCTCGGGCATAAAAATGTAATACACGAGCCATTAGTTAACAAAGACAGCTTCATTTTACCACTGTTACATATAAAGTTGGGGCTCATGAAGAATTTTATAAAAGCGTTAGATAAAACGAGCAAAGCTTTCACTTATCTTCGAGAAAAGTTTCCGCAAGTTAGCGATGCAAAGATAAAGGAAGGTATCTTTGTAGGACCTCAGATTAGGAAAGTTATTGCAGACAAACAATTCGAGAACTTGTTACATGGTAGTGAACTTCGCGCATGGATGGCATTCAAATCGATCGTCGATAACTTTCTGGAAAATCACAAATCTGTCGACTATGTTGCATATTGTTAAGCAGTGCATAGATGCATACAGAATTATGGGCTGTAACATGTCCCTCAAAATCCATTTGCTCGATTCGCATCTTGACTTTTTCCCTGACAACCTTGGCGAAGTCAGCGATGAACATGGAGAACGATTCCATCAAGATATCGCCGTAATGGAGTCACGTTATCAAGGACGGTGGAGTGTGACCATGCTTGCCGATTATTGTTGGATGCTTCATCGCGATGTACCACATGCCATT
This sequence comes from Oreohelix idahoensis, assembly GCA_024509875.1. Classification (NCBI taxonomy): domain Eukaryota; kingdom Metazoa; phylum Mollusca; class Gastropoda; order Stylommatophora; family Oreohelicidae; genus Oreohelix; species Oreohelix idahoensis. The sequence continues at coordinate 136,576 of JAMPIV010001841.1, forward strand.
CACCGACGAAAGTCGACTGCAAAGAAATTCAAGCCTACATAACTGTTATACTTCTTGTACGAATGATGTTGTAATACTGTATGCGTTGTTAAAAAACTTCAATTGCGTATTTCTAGAGATCCCGACCTGATAGAGAAAAACGGTTTGCAGATTTAAAAACAGCGCATTAAAATTGACCAGAAAAATATAGAAATGTTAGAGAAAGAAAAAAAAAGTTTTTTTTTGTTAGTCAGTGTTATTTAGCAGTTAAATTAAATTCATTATAGCTACATGATTTTAAGCTAGAAATTATAATTTATTCTGTTTTACCACTGTAACTCGTCGACTAGAGAATATAACAGACTTATTTTAATTCACTCTGCACAAAGAACTAGTGAAAAATAGGCGATTAAATACTTAATCACTCACAAAATATTAGCTACTTAATGTAATATTTACCTCAACACAGAACTACGGTATCACAACGAAACTAAGAGATTTCACTTATAAGTTTAAGTATCTAGAACGAAGTGACCACGTCTACTGCAAATGGAGAATGAGTGAAATCAAGTTTCAAACTCTGGTTAATATCTTAAACCAGACAAAGGGGTCCCAACGTATTTCGCAAAACGAAATAATCTCCCCTTTCCGTCTTAGCACCTACGTCTGCTTAGACGCTGCTCATAACTGCCAAACGTGCGTCTTCACACCTCCGTCTAACTGTCTGACCGTGAGCGCGCGTGTCAGAGGCGAAATGCCAGACACTCTGTCTGCTCTGAGCGAGCATGTCTGGCGCGATTCACACCTCCATCTAACTATCGGACAGTGAGCGCTCATGTCAGATGCGAATGCCAGACGACCCGTCTCCACTGCAGAGGGCAATTTTCACACTTCGCCGGGAGCTAGCCTGACGAAAAACTCTAGTGACAGCTGCAAATGTAGACAATTTGTCTGCTCATCATGTCTGATAGACTGAAATCCCACCTAAAATTATCTCGTGCAAGGGACTGACATGTTAGGTAATCCACTGCGTTTCTAAATGAGAAACTGAAACCAGGCAAAATTCTGAATTGGAAAATAGTAATGTTTATAGTCGCAAACGTACGAATGCGAAAAACACAGGAAAAAGATAAAGAGTGATAATAAAATAGAGGACACGGGTAGAAAAAAAGAAGAGAATATAGAAAATTTATTGATCATAATCTCTATGCGACAAGTTCCCATGAATATCACTAATTTAATAAAGAAGATCTATGAAGTCATGACATGCAGAGTTCTTCATGTACAACTTACCGAACCTTTTGGGATTACAACGGGAGTTCGACAGGGATGTCTCGTGTCTCCATTTCTTTTCTAACAAGCAATAGATTGGGTTATGAAAACATCGACATCAGACAACAGAAATGGAATTCAGTGGAATCTGACTAAACAGCTTGATGATCTGGATTTCGCAGATGACTTGGCTTTTCTGTCCCATAACCATAATCAGATGCAAGACGAAATAAAAATACTTCATGAGAGGTAACAACAAGTGGGTGTGAAAATACACAGGGAAAAGGCAAAGATAATGAGAATAAATGCAAGAAATGATAACAAGGTCGAACTTGAAGAAACACCACTAAAAGATGTAGAATCGTACACATATCTTGGAAGTAATATAGACAAAGTTGGAGGGACAGACAATGATATCAAAATAATAATATAAAAATCAAGAGGAACTTTCATTGCATTGTGAAACATTGTGACGGTATTGCCTCCCCTGCTTTGCAGTAGTGGTCCAACAGTGGCAAAAACTCAAGAGTATATAATATGAGCTTCAAAGGTATCTACCTTCGCACGATTACTCTTGGCAGAGATGTAGGTAGAAGGGTAATGACACTTCTATTACAAAGGGAGTCTTCACAAGATATTCAGATAAGCGAAAACACTGCTGCTTTGGCTGAGCACGTTAATTCTAGAATCTGCCGACAACTTTTGTGAATAAATTATGCACTTATTAATTTCAGCTCGTTCAAGCCCCAACCCCTGATTTTGTCAGTGGAATTCTTATTATTCTGGTACAGCTCTGTTTAGAGTGGTTGTAGTAACTTGACTGAGACAAACACGCGGTAACTTTAAAATGATTAAATCGAAGTTAAATTTGTAACATTACAAATAACAAAATTTAATAATCACTTAAGTTTTAACAATTTGAAAATAATTTGAATAGTTTAGAAGAAAAGTTTCAACATTGATTTATAGGGGAGATGATGGAAAAAATTCACTTTGGCAGCGTAAATTTTTCACTTAGCTGCCAATAGTAGTTTCTGCTCCCACTGATAGGTTCTGTGTACACTACTGTCGCTCGTTGCTGGTCAAGGTTAAAGGCGCTGCACGTTCCTAGAACGTCAAGGAGTAACGGCCAAGCTGGTGTCATGGGATTGCCTCCCCTTGCTTGGCAGTAGTGGTCTACTAATGGTCACAACGCAAGCGTATCTAAAAGTAGGTCGTCCAAGGTATCTAAAAGTAGGTCGTCCAAGGTATCTATCTTCGCGCAAGATTACTCTTGGCAAAGATATAGATAGAAGATGAATGGCGATTCTACCTTAGGGGAGCCTTCACAAGAAATTCCCAGAAGTCAAGAACAAACGCTGCTTAAGGGCTGAGCAAATTTGTTAACTTATTATCTGGTCCGTCGCCTTTTGTGAAGGGGTTATGCAATGATTCTGGCCCGTCAAGCCCACAGTTACAGTAATCCAACGAATGCCCTCTTATAATTAATGGCTCTCTCTCTCTCTCTCTCTCTCTCTATATATATATATATATATATATATATATATATATATATATATATATATATATATATATATATAAAGAAAAATTGGCTCACACGTTTGCTTTCGTACATATAAACTGAATCAACTATTAATGTTTAGTTTAAAATAACATACAAAAAATGTAAAAGTCAATTAGTCTTTAACGTGGGAAAATAAGTATGGAAAATTTGGTGAAAATTGAAATTAAAGTTTCCTCACTGAGGTTTTGGTAGGGCGTTAATAATAATAATGTCCGTATTTTTGCTGTAGCCTGTTATATAACTTAGCTCCAGATGCGTCCTGCAGCTGTGGTTTCCGTCACTTCTTTTTGGTGATGAGTACACTTCTCCACGTAATTCATCCACTGTAGGTGGTTGGTGGTGATACTCTTCTCTCACACTAGTGGCGTAGGAACTTCAGTACTTAAGTCTGATGTCTTGTAACCACGAACTGTGACAAATTAGACATAAACAAATGCCTCAGTACATTTGTTCTCCGCAAACTAACAGGCCCATTTTCATACGCTCCACCCACGAATGTTAATCTCTCGAAGAATTAAATTCCCGAGCACACAATGTAACTCAGGGAATATGATGAAAATTCACCAATATGCTTCTGGGTGTCAACTAGGAAATTGCGTCTGGAGTGCGTGAATAATGATCTGCCTGAATTACAATTAAAACAAAGTATATAAATCTCACAACATGATTCTACACACTTTAGGCACAGGTGATGTAATCATCACTCATTACTCATTCTTACACTCGTCTGAGTTTTGGGGTCATCTCTGCTGTCGGGTTTCCCACACGACTAGTCAGAAACAATCACCAGTTCTTGCAGTAGTGGTTCATGCATATTCTATTTTCATATGTTGAGGTCGCCAGCCTCATATATAACCACTTAGCAAGAAACCTATAAAATTCACATTAGTAAATAAATTGTTTACACTTACCCCAAAATTTTGGGAATACGCACTTCTGGCACAGATTAGAATGGACTCACAGCACTGTAGTTAGATGCTGTTCGAATCACTTAAGTCTGGGAAACTTTTCTTATGACGGGTGAAACACTTGGTCTGGAAATCTGTAATTCCTCTTATGACGGGTGAAACACTTGGCCTGGAAATCTATAATTCCTCTTATGACGGGTGAAACACTTGGTCTGGAAATCTATAATTCCTCTTATGACTTCTTGTGATAAAATTTCCAAGTTTCCAGTCTTGTATTAAAATTGCGGGTTTACTTGTAAATTCCAAAGTTGCCCAATACTCGATCTGGTAATTATAGTTGTGGAATTGTAAGTCCTATCCTCTTTCTTCTGGCTTGTAGGAGGTGTTTAGTTGACGCTGCGATGCAGTCTGTCTGTTCTGTGTGACTCCGAGACTGTTAGATTATATCTCACAATCCTTAGTTTCAAATCCCAGTTGTGTTTCCGCCGAAAGTTCCAATCAAATCATTGTAGATTCTGGCGAACCAATCCAATCTATCTAGCACAGTTTGGGTGGGGAAGTTTATCATTACTCATCCCACGCGTATTTGAAAATATTAAATTTAATATATACACGTGGCCTCTTACACAGAATGTCACCTCTTTTTATCACCTTTATCTGCGTGTCTACGCCAGACAGATGTCTGGACAGACCGTGTGGTCTTCTTTCATCTGATCACAATACCGGCTTGTGTCAACACGATCAGCCGCTTCCCAATGAGGTCAAATGTTTGACGGCCACGTTTCCACATGTGGTCAGACGGATTAAGCGATAAAATATTATCGCTGGCCGGGTCACCAAACCTGGCGAATCGTACCAACAGTCTGGGAGTTGAGTGTGAAACAATAAGATACGAATTTCTTCCATAGCAATTACTGCCATAGGGTAGTGGCGTGTTAGAGAATTCACTATGCTATGTCCAGCATAGAGCAAAATAGTGAAAATAACGAATGAAAAGGCATGATTTATGCCAAATAAAAGCAATGATTGAGAAAAATTAAGAAAAAGAAAGGATACAGCCGGAGGGTTGAAGGTGTTAGAGATCACACAAAAGGACACGTACAGACGTGTCGTCACAGCTGGTCCTGCGTCTGTCTATAAGATCTTCTTATGATGACGTCTCGCACAACGTCAGTCCACTTCTACCTTCACTTGGTTCCAGAGATAGTTCTTTCTGCTGGTACCACCAATAACTATGATGAAGAATAGAAACGAAACGCTCTCCTCAGTATTGCGTTTCCCGACACATACTTACGTGCCCCCTCTTCTATTCTGCCATCCCATTTTATCTCAGAATTTATCCTCGATGAGAATTAAATGTAATCCCTCGGGATAAAATTTTCTTTACATTTAAATTGAAAAGCTTTACATTACATTACATTTAAATGAAAAGGTTAATAATACAGATTGAGTCTGTTTACATTTACATCTCCACTAATTGAAAAGTGTTCACAATATAAATTGAATATGTTTTCATTTATGTTTACACTGATGAGAAAAGTTTGAAACTTCCATTAATTTAAAAATGAATATTTTCACATAGACATTTTCACTGGTTTGAAGCTTGAAAACTTACATTAATTTTAAAGTGATTATGTTTATATGGACATTTACACTGCTTGAAATTGTAAGTATTATCATTAAAATGTACATCATTTCTTTCATCTTTCCCTCCCTGCTCCGTATGGAACTTGGGATTACTTTCTGCTTTTAGTTCTAATTAAGAAACAAGCAATAAAGCAATCACCAGCCCGTGCAGTGGTGGTTCATGAATCATCATTCTATACGCTGAGGTTGCCAGCCTCAAATGACTTGGACATCCACTAGCGATTTTCACATATTAAAATTCACATTGCAATATATATGTTAGTTCACATGTTAGTAATGAGAAATATAGAATGTAAAATGACAACTTACGCCAATCCTGGCTCACAGACTTTTTGCTCAGATGAATAAAAGAGACTTGAATCGGCCTCTTCCACGCGTCTGGGGTGTCGTTAATTTAATAAGGGTTTTGACTTGACTTGACTTCAGGGTTTTGACAATTTACTATAGAACCTGGAACAAGAGGTATCGAGTGGCTAGGCAATGTCATGGAGACCTATTACATCTTAGGGTGTGATGAGATGAGGATGTCATCAGATGTCTGCATGTATGATAAATAATACATGGCTGTGTATGATTTAGATATAGGGAGACAGACTGGTGTCTACTGCAAAACATTGTATCAAATATAATAATACATGAATAATCAAAACAATATGAATATATGGACAGGATGCAACCTTTTCTTTCCTCACCTACATGCCAAGTCAGTACTGGTCTTGCTGCTTAGTTATAGACCCAGACAAAACCACAATAGATATATTTAGCCCTGACAAGGACTGTGGTGGTTATATTTTAGGTTTTTCAATCTTCAGCAATCATATCCACACAAACAATATGTCCGATACATTCACAACACACTAAAATCTGAAATAAAATTGATATTGTTCACATAAATATTATATATATATATATATATATATATATATATATATATATATATATATATATATATATATATATATATATATATATATATATATATATATATATATATATATATATATATATATATATATATTAAACCTACACATCCTCTAGGATCAATTCCAAGCTCTTATGAAGACTGTAATCTGTGAAGAAGATCTGCCCTTCATGCAGTGGCAACTGACGTAGTCTAGACAGAACTCTACTTGTCTTCTGGCTGGGTTTTAGTTGTGTGTGATTTTGAACTGAGCGTTCTCGCCTTATATATTGTGAGCGCGGCCGTCTGAGGGAGCAGGTAGGGTTTGCCTCTTTTCAGCACTGAAAATCTCTATCATATTGGGTATTATGTACAACTGTTCCATCAGTCGTTCCAATACACACTCAACCAAGTTTATCCAACACGTTGTCTTATATTTCCTTTATCTTCCCCTATTGGAAGCTTCCTTTTCATACACTTAAACCTACAATCGAGTATGGCATGTATTTACTACTAATTTATTTATTCTAGCACTAGGTTAGACCTGGGTTGTGAAAGACAAATAAAATATTAAATATCTAAATATATACATACGTCTTACAACTTTCCTTTCGGATTTCCATTCCTGCATATCCTTTCTGTGAAAAGCTATCACCTTTTTTATAATTCACTGCTAAATGGTCTCAGTTCACAAGGAATTGTGTCCTTAACCTTCGACACTTAGCTACGCAATTGTGAATTTTCCATCCTTGCCTTTCTCAATAACATAAACGAATGCGCATGCGCGACCGCTACTATTTTTAGAATGCTTAGTTACCTTGTACAGTTCAAGGCTTTCACAATTATATTCTTCCGTTGTCCGTTCTCTCAGTCCATTAACTAAGCGTGTTTTTGCACACTTTGCTACAATATCACTGAAACGTGTCAGGTTATATTCCCGGTCTCCCACGCATCTGTTTGTTATGAAGTTAAATAAACGCTCCAATCATTTTCAAACAGGCAGGTGAGGGTGTGGTACTTTCAAAATATTGCACGTAAAATAAGGTGCGTACAGCAAAAGGTCACGTATTACCATATATGTGATAAGGGTGAAATTAGGATGCCGTCGAATTTCCACCTCTATCGACACCAGGTATTACAATGCAAGATGTGGGTGTCTTATCTGGTTTAGATTGTTGCTGTGTGTGTTGCAGTAGAACAGTTCACAGGGTACACCACAGGCAACATGACGTGTAGAGTCATAAAAATGGTAACTTCGCTTTAGGTTTATACCATTTATTGCACGCCACAAAACAGTCATGATACTTATGTTATCATCGGCATAGTACAACGAATGCAGCATTCAAACTCATGTTAACTGACAGTCATGTAGAAGTCAATACTCAATAGTTGTATGGAAAACAAATATCATAGCGAAGCTTGATAAATAATACATATAACTTCTGCAACCGTGGTCAGCTGCAGATCCTTAATGTTCATAGACAATAATAATTATTCCTTCCTGATGCTAGCAGATCAGATGTATACAATACGTCCGTTTACTGTCTGCACGTGAGTAGCATACATGGATTACAGGTCAGCTCGACCTTTATAACCTTCCTAAGTCTAACCATCTGACTTGGACGTGATCTCTGATATAACGAATCCTGGAACACAGACAATAGTCTTGTTGGTCTAGAGCGACCCATAGATATATAACTAGTTCAGGTATAAAGATACCGGTGACTTAATCCTAGTCAAAGTACCTCTCCATTTTGAATCACACAGGCGAGCAAAAAGGCGACAAAATGACGAACCTCTAGATGATAGCATAAAGTTCGATACAAGAGGAATTACCTTATTTCGGAAAATCAACCATGAACATATGCCTCCAGGCAGGCTTGAATAATACGGGGAAATAGTCTAGTTAGCTAACTAACTCACAAAGACAATGTATTTCCCTCAGAGAATCACAAGACGCAGTCGCGTCCGCTCGCTAATCAGTCCATTTCTCAACTGCCCGACCTGGGCGGAACAACAAACGACAACCAAGTCGAGACATGCGCAGAGTGACAATCTCTGAGTCGCTGTTCACAATAAGACGATTCTAAGAACATTCGAGATAAAAGTCTTACACAGTCGCGCCTTTTATGGACATGAACAGAAGCGTTAAGAAAGGTTTCAAACATCTACAACAGTTGACTGATACTACCAAATAAGGAGATATGGTCACGCTTCGTTCAAGACATTATAGACCGAACGTGTCTCTATACAAGAGGAGGTAAACTCATAAAAAATAGCAGTATCGATATATCGGGTTCTGTCCCTTTGACCATAAAATATATATAACATGCATTTCAGTCAAATAATGATCATACATACGAAAAACGATCATACAAAGACTTTGGAAAAAAGTAATTATTTGTGCGTAACATTACCGCACCCTCCCGGGAAAAAAAAAATGAAACATTTTTTTTTTTAAATCCTGGAGCCGGAAAAATCTAGGCTCCTAACGCACGTATGATGCGCGGATATACCTAACAAAATAGCTCAACACTTGGAGCGAAACTGAGATCATATCCCAGGTCCTTAGAGAAAAATTTATCTAAGTATACGCGTATATATCCCAGGAAGGTGCCACCAACACAAACCACAATGATGGCAACATCATAATAAAAGTCAAATTATTCTCATACCAATATATGAAATCAAATATATTATTATGATATCATACAATGTGTTGCAAATAGCGGTGTAATATATTAATATACCGCACTATTTTATTACATTATGTAATGCATCAGTAACTAATAAGTAATACATGTGTTGATCTTCGTTGACATAAAACATTCAATAGAAGAAGATGTGGACATCATCCGCTCCCAATCTAGGACAGGACTTGATATACTCAAAGTTCCACAATGGACACAATCTCGCATCTTCAATGATGTGCTGCGAAAATATCAATAACACAAATCTTAAAGACAACTGGTAAATCTCTCAATACAATCCTGAAAATAATTTATTTAAATGTGGCCGAGTGATCTTTTGGCCCGTATATCACTAACTAAGCCTTCTTAGATAATTACATGGTACAATGTTATAAATTCCCCCTCAAAAAAGTGAGAAAAAAAAATCTACTAACATGTCATTATAACATTGGACTGTATATCAGGAAATATATATATGACAGAAGAATCATGTGGAATCGTGTGGGCATCTGGACAGAATGTCCGCCATTACATTATCCGAACCACGGATAGCTCGAACCGAGAAATGAAATGGTTGAAGAGCTATGGCATAACGAGTGGACCTCGAGCTCTTCAAGTTTTTGCTCTGAATAGCAGTAAGCGCTTTCTGGTCGGTTTCCACAATGAAATGTGCGCCTAGAAGAAATCTTTGTAACTTCAGAATAGACCATACCATAGCCAATAACTCACGGTCTAAAACCGAGTAATTCTTTTCTGCAGCATTTAATTTCCTAGAGATATACATCACCGGATGCAGAGTATCAGAATACTCCTGCATTAGTGCTGCCCCAATCCCAGTTGACGAGGCGTCACTTCGAAGAACAAAAGTCTTCTCAATAGTAGGTAACCTAAGAATAGGTGGAGATGAAAATAGGTCTTTAACCTGGTCCAATGAGGATTGACATTCTTTAGACCAGCGGATCAAATTAGGCGACCCTTTCTTCAATAAAGTAGAAAGCGGTGCCATAATGGAGGACAGATTCGGAATGAATCGTCCGTAGAATTGGATCAAACCTAATAGACTCCTTACTTGTTTCTTTGTCTTAGGGACCGAAATGTTAAGTATTTTTGAAACATTGTGGTCCTCTGTCTTTAAAAGACCATGACCAACACGATGACCTAGGAAAGAAATCTCACTAAATCCTATAAAGGCTTTAGAGGGTTTTGCAGTCAAGTTATACTCGCGAAGAGTAGACAGTAATTCGTATAAACCCAAATAGTGATCTTCCCAGGAATCACTGAATAGACAGATATCATCTAGGTATGCTATGACATCTGTACGATATGCGAGAATTCGCCGCATCATGCGTACGAATGTAGCAGGGGCGTTCATAAGACCAAAAGGCATGAAATTCCATTGGAATAAACCCCTAGGTGTAGAAAAAGCTGTAAAAGGTTTGGCACGTTCAGTTAGCGGGACTTGCCAATAACCTTTAGACAAATCTAGTTTGGTAAAGAATCTAGAATTAGAAAGTTTATTGAGTAGCTCTTCTAATGAAGGCATAGGTTCAGCATCGAACTTCGTAACTTGGTTCAATTTGCGATAATCTACGCAAATGCGAATGTTATTATCCTTCTTTCGAACAATAACCATAGACGAAGAGTATGCTGAAGTGGATGGTTCAATGATTTCCAAACGTATCATTTCATCCAATTCTTTTTCGACTTGAGACTGGAAATGGATAGGTATTGGATAGGGTCTGACTCTGATAGGATTATGATCAGTTAGCACAATGTCATGTTCAATGACATGTGTGTGTCCCGGGATGTCTGTAAGAACATCCTGAAATGTTTGCAACATCGAAGAAACTTGTCGATGTTCCTCAGCGGAAAGATTTGGAGAAACGGTCACGTTTTTCCAAGATTCCGTAGAATAAAGTGGGACCATAGAAAGAGGAAGATTGACATCAGAAAAAGTAGTTTCCTCATCCTGTATAACTGACAGAGATGAGTACTGACCATGAGGTACTTGAGAATTGTCCGTTGCCTGGAAAATAGGCTGCAAATAGTCAGGTCTTTCATGAAATTCCGTGAGCATATTTATGTGGAAAGTTTTATGCTTTCCATCAATATCGACAACATAGTCGACATCAGAAATTTTGGAGACTATTGCATATGGACCTTTCCATGCAATTAGAAGTCTGTTCTCCCTTGAAGGAAGTAGAACGAGAGCTTTGTCACCTGGACAAAGTTGTCGTAGACATCTATTCTTATTTGCAAACTGCCTTGCCTTTTCTTTAGCAAATTCGGAAGACGAAGTTGCTAGTTTGCATGCCTCGATGATCTTTTGCCTAAGAGCAATGACGTACTCATAAGAAGATTGAGTTTCATCGCTAATATTATCGGCAGTGATTAGATCGTGAAGTAAAGACATAGGGCCGCGCGGTTGCGCGCCAAAGACAAGTTCAAAAGGGGAAAACCCCGTATGTTCATTGGGGACCTCTCTATACGCAAAGAGAGCCGCGGGTAAGACCCTGTCCCAATCCTGAGGATCATCCTCAGTTATTTTACCAAGTAAAGTTTTCAGAGTCCTATTTAAACGTTCGACCAACCCATTAGACATTGGGTGATAGATACTGCTGAGAGACCTTTTTATATGTAGCATAGACATTACCTGTGACATAGTGTCTGATATAAGTTGAGTGCCATGGTCTGACAATATTTCTCCGGGAAAACCCAAGCGAGAAAATATCAGCCAAGGAGCGTCTGCGATATCAGCAGTTGAGATGCTCTTGAGAGGTATTGCCTCTGGCCAACGTGTGCACATATCGACACATGTAAGAATAAATTGATGTCCTCTAGCCGACTTAATTCTAAAAGGACCGATAATATCTATTGCCATTTTTTGAAAAGGGCGAATAGGAATGTCAGCAGCCTGGATAGGCGCAGCATGTCGTGGTCCTTTAGATTTGACCTCCTGACATACTTTGCAAGAGCGACAGTACATTCGTATGTCCTTGCTCACAAATGGCCAAAAGAAAGCCGCAAGAACCCTCGACTTTGTACGGGAAAAACCCATATGTCCAGCACATTGCGAGTCATGAGCATGTTGCAATATTTGCAATCTCATGCTCTTAGGCACAAGAATTTGTGAATGAGTGGACGTAGTCGAGTCTTGTACCATACGTACAAGTACGCCGTTCTTCATAGAAATCCAAGATTTTCTATTAGTATTTTGATTAGGATCACCTTTTTTTGCTAGAATGAAGAATTTTTGTAAAGAAGGATCTTCTTCTTGCAATTTGATAAATGAGTCACGTGTAATAGTCAAGTGACTATTTTGTTCATTTACTTCATCATTATTAGTTAATGAAGTTTGAGGTGGATCCAGAGCATGTGCTCTTGTGACCACCGCATTGGTAGCTTCAATGTTTTGCTCTTCCCAAACAGCAATCTGCTGTGGGGTACATTCCCTAACTCCGTGAATACGACCAATAATAAGGTCCGCAATAGGGTTTGGAAGTAGACACGCGTGGACCTCTCCCGTGAAGAAAGGAGTAGCAATATGTATTATGGCAGTAGGATATTTTTCCAACGTGCCACCAAATGTGACACATTTGATGACCTTTCCTGTAGCACAGATGGATCTACAAGAGATTGCCTAACCCCGACAGTAGTACATCCAGAATCAAACAACACCGAGACTGGATTACTATTTACAAGCCCCTTATGTAATATAAGAGAACCTCTCCCATCATGAGCAACATTAGCAGGAAGAGCGGGCAAAGGATGACCACAGCTTAGAGTACTAATGGTTTTCGGATCAAATAAAGTACTGCATTGGATACATTTATTTGCCCTACCAAAGTCAAAAGATGAGCATCCGATAGCATTATGGTCTTTATCATTATTAACCTGTTTATCTGCTCCCTGAGATTCTTGTTGAACAGAGTTTGTCTGTTGATATCTTTTTCTCTTATGTTGCGATCTACCGCGACCATTATTGCCTCTGCAATTATCATTAAAGTCCCTACTGTAATTTTTATCCTGGTTTGAGTTCCAGTTTCCATAACTGTCATTACCATCTCTATGCTGTTGAGAACCTCTATTATCTTGGTATTGAGGTCTCTGCAAAAAATATTTTCCTCTATACCGATTACCTTTATGAAAATTTCTAAAGTTACCGGTATAGAATACCGTGTAATATTAGGTTGTCTCCAGTTCTGGGAAGAAGAATCCCCTGAAATTGATTACTATGGTTCTGGGCATAATTACGGTTACTCTTTTTATTGAAATTTTGCTGGCTACCCTGAAATTTACGCATAAAATTCGGGCCATAAGGTGCTGCCGAAGCAACTGGCAGACCTTCTTTTACCTTAGAGTTGCTAATGGTTATGTGAGGATGTGCAGTAACATACTGGCTACAGTATTCTTCCATTTCTTTTATATTTTTAGGCTTACGCTCATGAAGAAAAGAAAGAAAAGCTTCATTAACAGAAGACATAACCTTGTCTCTAAGAAGTAAGTCCATGAGGGCTTCAAATGTACTTTCTGTCTTAGAAAGCTCAACCCATCGTAAAAAAGTAAGACGTATGCCTGAGATGAATTCTGAGAATTCAACTCCAGTTTCTGGTAACATGTTTTTAAATTTAAGACGATATCCGTCTTCGTTAAGTTGGTACTTCTTTAACAATGCCGCCCTGACAACCTCATAGTTGTTCTTGTCAGGCACATCTACCATACCCAACAAAGTCAAAGCATCACCTCTAAGTATCTTGGACAGATGATAAACATATAATGTTTTATCTATATTATGCACCTTACATGCACTTTCAAATCTATCTAGATAAAATGTTATATCATCAATTGAAGCATTGAATGCTGGTAAATTAAGCTTGAAATCAACAGCATTAGACTTATTAGCAGATGATACCTTATTAGCATCATTAGCATTACTAGATAACTTCAACTTTTCTAACTCCAAAGCTAAGAGTTTTTCTTCATGTTTCATTTTTGCTTTTCTCTCATCAGACTCTCTTTGTAACCTTCTTTCTTCAGCCTCAGCCTGTTTTCTAATCTTTTATTTTCAGCCTCTATTTCAAGTCTCTTATTTTCAGCTTCTTTTTCAAGTCTCTTATTTTCAGCTTCTTTTTCAAGTCTCTTATTTTCAGCTCAGCCTGAAGTCTCTTCTCCTGAGATTCTGCTTCTCTTTTTTGTTTTTCCATTTCCATTTGTAATCTCTTTTCATCTACCTGCATCTGCAGTTTTAAATTTTCAGCATCTATTCTCTTTTGTTCAGTTAGTTCTTTCATTTTCTTTTCCTCCGACTTCAATGCCTTGGCATATTGAACAGTCGCAAATTCTTCTAATTTATCACCTGTCTTCCCAAGGGCTTTACCCTGCTCAATAAAGTACTCAAATGTAGACATGATGTCTAAAATGTGAGTACAGAACCTGAAATAATTAATTATCTTATTTCAATCTTAATAGCAACAAGACTTAATAAAGTGCTTGTATAATTACTATGTTTACTCCAATCTCTGTGGGAAACAAGACTTGACACCAATTTGTATTATCAGTTGTACAATAATATCACAAGTCACCTCTTAATTATCAGTGCACTACCCAAATCAGTGCATAACCATCAGTTATTTATCATAACTGCACTACAATAGTGCATAAGGAAAAAACCACCAGCTAGTTATGATAAGTGCACTATAGATCAATAGTGCATGAGCATATATGTAACAATAGTGAAAGCTAACTATGCAAGAACTATGCAAACAATAACAAGACAATGTAAACAATAACAAAGTCACCAACAATGTAAACAATAACAAAGATCAGAGTCAATGTAAACAACAACAAAGATCAAGTCAATGTAAACAATAACAAAGATCAGAGTCAATGTAAACAATAACAAAGATCAAACAATACGAAAACATTCGCATAAGTCAAATAAATAAACAGCGAAACTAAAAAGAATATGATGACAGAATGCGAAGATATGACAAACAAATGACGCTACAGTATATACACAAAAATTTACGTGAAGAACTGAATAATAGAAAAGAGGAGACCTACAAATACAAACAATTGAAATCGAAACTAAAAAACAGAAAGAAAGAGAAAAACAAAAAAAAAATATACAAAAAACGAAAATAAAGCACAACTCGTCACAACTAAACAGATATAGCAACGATTGTCGCTAGCAAATTTCACAGTAGGAAATTCGCACAGTCCCTAACGAAAACGCTAACAGTAGAACCTCTGTGACGTGGTATCATCTACTGAAAGACACCGCCCAACCGAGAAAACCCGCAGAAATATAAACATATAAATACAAATCCAAATAACATATAACATGTAAACATATAAAGAGTGCGAAAAATGTGATAGACAGAAGGCTCAGTTAGAACATAAGGGCACAGTTCACAAACAAAACAGGCCACTTAACTTCTATGTATCCACAACGTCAGCACAGTTCAGAACAGGATGTGATCAGCATTCTTAGGACAATGATCCAACGTTGATCCATATCTGCTCTCGTAAACTGCCATGACGAAGGAAATGAGCTTCTAACAGGAAACAGCTTCTGACAGGAAACAGCTTCTGAACTTGACCTTCTGAATCTGCAACAGTAATTCTGAGACCGGAACAGTTGTTACGGCACTTGTCCTTCTTCTCAACAGATCAGGAAATCCATTCGCTCGGTACTTGTCCTTCTATTTGTAGACAAACTTCAATACCGCCGAGCAGCGCCGGGTAGTTTCAAAATATCAACAACTGTCAGTACTGCTGCGTCTTTCAAAAAAATTTCATCAAAGGTGATGAATAGCAACTGCAATGTTGTCTTGTAGTCTGCTGATGATGTCTGGGTTTGTTGACCCCCTTGAGAGTTGGTACCAGAATAAACCAACTATTGGCCACCATGAATTGATAAGGGTGGAATTAGGATGCCGTCAAATTACCACCTCTATCGACACCAGGTATTACAATGCAAGATGTGGGTGTCTTATCTGGTTTAGATTGTTGCTGTGTGTGTTGCAGTAGAACAGTTCACAGGGTACACCACAGGCAACATGACGTGTAGAGTCATAAAAATGGTAACTTCGCTTTAGGTTTATACCATTTATTGCACGCCACAAAACAGTCATGATACTTATGTTATCATCGGCATAGTACAACGAATGCAGCATTCAAACTCATGTTAACTGACAGTCATGTAGAAGTCAATACTCAATAGTTGTATGGAAAACAAATATCATAGCGAAGCTTGATAAATAATACATATAACTTCTGCAACCGTGGTCAGCTGCAGATCCTTAATGTTCATAGACAATAATAATTATTCCTTCCTGATGCTAGCAGATCAGATGTATACAATACGTCCGTTTACTGTCTGCACGTGAGTAGCATACATGGATTACAGGTCAGCTCGACCTTTATAACCTTCCTAAGTCTAACCATCTGACTTGGACGTGATCTCTGATATAACGAATCCTGGAACACAGACAATAGTCTTGTTGGTCTAGAGCGACCCATAGATATATAACTAGTTCAGGTATAAAGATACCGGTGACTTAATCCTAGTCAAAGTACCTCTCCATTTTGAATCACACAGGCGAGCAAAAAGGCGACAAAATGACGAACCTCTAGATGATAGCCTAAAGTTCGATACAAGAGGAATTACCTTATTTCGGAAAATCAACCATGAACATATGCCTCCAGGCAGGCTTGAATAATACGGGGAAATAGTCTAGTTAGCTAACTAACTCACAAAGACAATGTATTTCCCTCAGAGAATCACAAGACGCAGTCGCGTCCGCTCGCTAATCAGTCCATTTCTCAACTGCCCGACCTGGGCGGAACAACAAACGACAACCAAGTCGAGACATGCGCAGAGTGACAATCTCTGAGTCGCTGTTCACAATAAGACGATTCTAAGAACATTCGAGATAAAAGTCTTACACAGTCGCGCCTTTTATGGACATGAACAGAAGCGTTAAGAAAGGTTTCAAACATCTACAACAGTTGACTGATACTACCAAATAAGGAGATATGGTCACGCTTCGTTCAAGACATTATAGACCGAACGTGTCTCTATACAAGAGGAGGTAAACTCATAAAAAATAGCAGTATCGATATATCGGGTTCTGTCCCTTTGACCATAAAATATATATAACATGCATTTCAGTCAAATAATGATCATACATACGAAAAACGATCATACAAAGACTTTGGAAAAAGTAATTATTTGTGCGTAACAATATGGCA
>JAMPIV010001842.1:0-300000 GCA_024509875.1 Oreohelix idahoensis
GGTAAAGGTTTTGTTAGGATAGGGTTTTGGTTGTTGGGAGAATGTTGTAGGAGAGTTGGGTTGTTGGAGAGGAGGGTGAGTGGGGGTGGTTGAGAATTGTTGGGCTTTTTGGAAGGGGGTGTAGGGGTATTGGGTTGGGGAAGAGTTTATGTTGTTGTGGGGTTTTGTGTGGGTGTTGGGGTTATTTGGTGTGAGTTTATGAAGGAGATTGGAAGTGTGTGTGGATTAGATGATGGATGTATAGTGAAGTTGGGAGTGGGGTATGGGGGGGTGGGGATGGGGGGGGGGGGGAGGAGTGGTGTAGAATAGTTTGGGGGATAATTTTAAGTGTATGATAGGAAGTTTCTTAATAACAAATTCCGGTGTTGATATCGGGATTTAAGGAGGGGTTTTGCTGGTGAGTTTATGCTTTGTGAAGCACGGTTAGGGGATAGCTTGATGGTTCACAATTGGGTGGGGGAATTCCATTGGATTTTGTTCAGGCCTGTCCCTTTCTGTCGTTAATTGTGGGTTAGTTGTATTGGGGGTGCACACAGAAGAGTTAAAATGGGATTACTAGTCTGATAGAACCCACATAATGACACGAATGGATCTCACATCTTGTATCTGATGTTTGAGGTCTGGGGTGCCGAGTTTTTAGAAACTTCTCTTATATTCTTTTGGGTCAGGAGACATTTCAGACCTGTAGTTTAGTGTGACCTGAGGAGCAACGAATTCCAACTCCTTACAACCGATTAGCAGCATTGGTTGGACGTGTAATAGGAGTCTTAATGTTAGAGTTTCTCTCTCAGTCTGTCAAACAACACGGAGTGAGTGCGCTACATATGTTTGCTCTTGCAAATGTGTTTGAGCAAAAAGACATGATCCCATCCAAAAAAGTTTAGTGATATGGGGATTTTGTGTAGAGGTTCCAACAATTTCCTCATCATTCTTGAAAAATACTTGAGCGTATTTGTTCAGCCCAAAGGGTAGTAACATTAAACTCGGTAGTGTCCGTCCTTTATGTACTGAATGCCACAATTTTCCTAACTTCTGTTTCACTGAGTATTTGTAGAACCCTTTGCTTGATATCTACCTTCGATTAAATACCTTATAGCCTTAGCTCGAGTGTATAGAACAGCCGGTTGGTGTCAGGTAATGGGTCCACCCGAGATTCTCTACTCGCACTAAGCTCCCGGCAGTCAACACATAACCTGTGTTCACCACTCGGTTTTCTCACTAGCACCACACTTGAGCTATAGGGAGAGTCTGACTTCGAGATATTTTTCTCCTTCAACAGATAATCAACTTCCTCCCTTAGTGCTTGGGCTTTCGCATAGTGTATAGGGTAGGGTTTCTCATGGCAATACTGGAGGTAGGGTCACGGTATCCTTCATTGTCCGTACTCTAACAGACACGTCCCGACCTGGGCCTATCTGATGGGAGCACATTCATGCATGGCGGTTTCCCAAATACAACACATGCTGAAGCCATCTTTTTTCTGCTCTGGAGTTAAATGTTCACTAATATTTACTTGATCCATAATCCTCTGTAGTTGTGAGTGGGATACTCCATAGAGTGAAGTGGTTCGGCCATGTGCAAATTCTGTTGCTATGGGCTAGGGTCTCATGATATGTGCCACTTCTGATGATTCCTTGTCATAGTATTTTTTAAGAAGGATTGATACCATTACTATAACGCATCTCCTGTTCTTTTCTTGTCAATCTTGATAATTGGTCCTGGAAAGTATACACCAGTATGACATAGGGGTTCCCTGGCCAGTCCAATCTGCAATTTATTATTGCTGCTTGGCAACAGTAATAACACCTTTTCACCTCACCTCCAGTTTTCCCTATCACTTTGCTTTTTTTTTGTTGTAAGTACCGCAGCATTGCTCCCTCCTGGCCTGTCTTTAAGTTATTTCCTTGGGCCAGTTTTTCCCAACCTGCTTTCATTCCAACCGTGATGTCCCAACTCGTTGACGTACTGGTATGTCAGAAGTCCACTGTTTCCTCTGCACCTTTTCATCAGTCCATGTCCCGCAGCAATGCTTGCCAGTGGGACCCTTTTATTGGTCTTCCAAAACAACAATGTAGCTGGAGAGCCAATCCCAGTTTGAGTTGTGGGGTTACTCCCTATATGCAAATAGTTGCAGCTGTTAAGTATGTTAACCCAAGGTATCTGGTTTTTCACTCGTCCCAGCTTTCTAAGGATTGAAATTAGCGTACCATTGAAACTGCTCTACTTGAGCCGTTTCCTTGGGCATGGTAGGGACTACAAGGATAGTGCCTGGCTTGAAATAAATATCCTTGAATACGTCTTGTGTTAAAGCTTTCCCTTAAACTGAGAACCCATTGGTCAAGTCAATAGTCTGATGCGGGAAAACCTAATCGGGTAAGATATTGTCAACAGGGCCTCTTGCCACGTGCTTTGAATTATAAGCTGACTTGGCCAGCAGCTTCTCACCCACATAGAGCAAGTTATCAACCAAGGTTAAGTATGTCTAAGCATTTCACTTATTCTTGGTCCTAGTGAGGGGTACCAAACTAATATCTACTAGCACACACGTCATAAGGGGTTCCCATAAATAGCATTTCTCCCAGTGTTGCTGCGTGCAGTCCTATGCTTAGGGAAGCTTACATCTTTGGCATTCTGGGACAAGATCTTACATATACTTTTTTTGTTCGTCTGTAATGTCATGGCCAAAAGTAGTGAACAGGCTATCCGTTTGTGTCCAGTGGCCCCTATTCCCATATCGGTCCACTGAATGGGTATAAGCATGTCCTAAGCGTCATAAAAAACCTTCTCCCTGTAAATATTTTGGCACCTACAGAAGCTATTCCAGTGCCCTTTAGGTTTCCTGTCCACCATCTTTCTTTATTATTTAGGCCATATACTTCAAATACAAGTTCTTCCATTCTTCTGGAGGGTTTAGGTGCTTTAGGCAATTTTGCCACAAACAAGGCTTCAACGTGCTGTCTGGCTGACTTGAGCCTTTTTCATCCTCTCGTCTGGATAGTTTATTGATAGGATTCAGTCCTCCTCCATTTTCCTGGGAGCCATTGTCCCTGTTTTTGGACTGTTTGCCATTTAACTACAGGTTTTTATAGGTTCTCCTCAAGGAAAACAGATACCTACACCCGCAAAGATTCACAAGGGGTAAAATAGGGTCGTGTCCATCAACTTGCTGCTTTGATTTCTTCTCCTTCCACATATAGCGAGAACTTATGTTTTTGAAATTCGAGCTATGCGTAAGTGTCATGGTTTTCTTGCTTCCCTGGATCGGTACCTCTGGAATTCCACTGTTTCTGTTGTTATTCTGGTCAGGATAATCACTTGAGAAGAGCACACAACTGAATCAAAGTCCAATACTGTGTCCATATTAAACACAGTTACTTGAGTGGCATTCATTCACGGGTCACTGTCCTCACAGGACATGGGGAATGATGGAAGTCTTTCTGACTGACTGCCATTTCCTTCCTTCCCTCATTCCCTGTTTTAAGACATGCAGTATGATGAGGAGGATTCTTCCTTCTGACAGTTCCGCAGCTTAGTGATGGTTACTTAGTAGACAAGTTTTTACACCACTTTCCTTCCTTCCGGTAAGGTGTCCATAATACCGTTCATAGAGGGATTTTCTTGAGTCCTTTTCGGGCAAATCTTTGTTTTTGTTCGTGTGTGGTAAATGGTCCTTTTGTTCATATTTGGTATAGTTTTGTGATGATGGATTTGAAGTTTTCACACCTGCTTCTTCTTATTTCCTAATAATTTCTGCCTGAGCTGCTGATTATCTCTCAGCAACAGTTTTACAATATCTTCCAATCTCTTGCTCCTTGTTCCTAATGAATAAACTTCTCTCATTTCTTGAGGCATGGACTCCTTTCACTCTGGCTACCATCATTATCATTCTATTTTTTCAGATCCTGACACTTTCCTAACCTAAACTACTTCCGCATTTTTCAAATAGGTTACCACCAATCTAGAGCAGAGAATTGGTGATAGTTATTCTCCTGGAAGAATTAGCTTTTAGCTGTTCGGAATTTCCTTTCTATATGATTCTGAGTTCTATCTTTTCGATATCTCTCACTAAAGCAGTGCCTGCTTCAGGGATTTTCATAATCTTCCTGGTCATCTCTTTGAGAGCTTTACAAATACACATCGTAGGCAAATATTCCTCTCAATCCCTGAGATATTTTTTAAGACTATTACATCCATTTTTTCTTTCACTATGACCCATAGGTAGTATTTGGCTAGTCTATTCGTATCTATTCCAGTGTCGACTCAGATGGCATCTTCTTTCTCACAATATGGCGGTCCCAGATGGAAAATTCCATGGCCCACATGAGGTGCTCTGGCTTGTGGAGCTACTCCTTCAGAGTGAGGTGAGCTACACAACCATTATTGCCAGTATTTGCCTGAATTTCAGAGCTCTTTTAATCCTCAACTGAGGATGGTCTCTCTCTGCTTGATAATTTCCTATCCGGTCAGCTTCAAATTTTTCTTTGCCCCCTCGTGTTTATTCAGCCTCCCATTTCTTGGCTATCAATTTCCAGTCTTTCATGAGGTATCTCTCTTCTGAAGAACTATTCCAGGTCTTTTTGTCTCATCTCTCCTCAGCTTCCAGTCCGCCGTTCTTTTGAGCTTAACTCTT
This sequence comes from Oreohelix idahoensis, assembly GCA_024509875.1. Taxonomy (NCBI): domain Eukaryota; kingdom Metazoa; phylum Mollusca; class Gastropoda; order Stylommatophora; family Oreohelicidae; genus Oreohelix; species Oreohelix idahoensis. The sequence continues at coordinate 4,631 of JAMPIV010001842.1, forward strand.
TCAGCTTCCAGTTCTTTTGTCTTCTCTCTCAGCTTCCAGTCTCATTTTGGCTTTCTCTTTCAGCTTCCAGTCCCTCATTTATCTTTTGGCTTCCTACTCAGCTTCGTCCTTGCAACCGCCCTTTCTTTTTCTTCTACCTTAAATCTTACGTTTGCTTCTTCTCTATCACTCGCTAAACCTCTAATTCCTTGCTTAATACAGTCTCTAAATTGCAACTTCTTCTTCTCTTTCTTCCCTATCCATATAGTTTGTCCACTTTACTGTTGTGGACATACACTGAGTTGAGAGCATCACCTGTCTCATTTATTTAATATCCTTACCCATGCTGCATGATCCGCGCAGTGCTTAGTTTAGACACTTCAGCACGTAGACTCTCCGCCATGGCGATTACTTAGATAGGGTGTCTGTTTATGTATAATCTACTATAACCAAATTATTGTAATTAAACTTAATTAAATGTAATAAATGAACAAAAAAATTTCCGTGACAATCTTTGTGAGCATCAACTATTTTACTCGATGTGTAATACTAAATGGTACTCCCTCCTACGAAAATAACTTTTGCTAAAAAATCCTATAATGATATTTTTCTTCTACAAAAAAAAATATTTTATTTCTTCGTATGTTACCTTTGGTGGCACAAGTAGTATGAGTGTTAGATAGATGAAATTTTGACTAAGTATGGCTCAAGATATAACAGAAAGTAATCCCAGGAACGAGCCCCCAGTGTGGCGAGAGGTATTATTTGGCTCTATTGAGAAATCAGATCCTATAAGGAGGCCTCGACAATTATAACAGAGAATTAGAATTTACTATGCAGAAAAATGGTGAAAGTCCCAGTGTCTGAGAGAAACTACTGTATCTCACAAATTAGTTACGGCTGTGAATGTTTCTGAATCGTCGAAACAATAGTAGGAGAGGAAGACCGACATAAAGTGCCACCCCTCCGCTGTGTAACTAACTGTGATTATTAATAAACAAGGAAACATCCTGATTTTTCACTTAACAAAGATAGAAAAAAAAAATTGACAAGTCTCGTTTCAAATACAACTTTCCTTATATTTTATATTTAGTATATACACATATCTACTCTTGTGCTGAAGAGAGGTGCATGTCTTGAAAAATGGAATGTAATGAATTTGTAAGTTTACATATGATTTACAAATATTTATATTTTAATATATATATAAAATATTTTTACACCAAGTTTTGTCCAATTATAGGAAAAAAAAATTTTATATCAAGCTGTGCTGTATAATTAATTATAGTACATGGATCAGCTGTGCTGATATTAATTAAGGATACCTTAAAAATACACAAATCCTCAGCTATGCTAATTTACTTTTTGTCTCTTGCTATGAGTTAAGTTCAACGTGTTTCGTTTCTTCATTGACAGCATTCTATGCTCACAATGCCGACAGAAATGGTACTTAATGTGTAGCTCATCACTCTCTTAAGTCTCTGTTCTTCTTTTTTGTTTGGTTCACTAGGACCACCGGCAGCTAGTATCTGTTCCTTTAGGCCCACGAACCCAAGACTGGGTGGGACCAAAGATACGTTAGAGTCTGGTCAAGCCTCTATGCTCCCTGGCAGCGGAAAGTTACCAGGCAGCTGGGATTGACTCGACAATCCACATACTACGACCTGATCATCAGGTTTTTTAGGACACAATTAAACCTGTAACAAAGCAAAAATAGGGGCTAATTTCTGTCCTCAAGCCCACCTATTTCTAGTGTGAGTGAAATGAGCGTGTCTCCGATGTATGCATGTGGGATGAATGATAACATGGCTCAGTATGATTTAGCAATAGCGAGACAAGACAGGTGTCTACTTGCAAAACATTCTTTCTGATAAACTAATACATGGATACATTCAATAATATAGATTCAATACATGAATACATTTAATACATGAATAAAGTTAGTTGCTTATCCTTTACAGGACGTGGCAATCAACCCCAGCGTTTATTGGCTGTTTGTGATTTTTCTAGGCAATTTTTTCATTCAGTAGTTTGCCATTGCTTTCTGAACGGTACGGCGCTTATACCATTGTTAAAAATCCACACAAAGCGATCTGCTACCAAACCGCCTGCAGCAGGTTTCGAACCTGGTATATCTGGATTATGAAACTGCGTTCTTATCCATTAGGCCACAGACGCCGACTAATACATGAATACATCCCATAATATAAATCAATACATGAATAAATCCAATAATATGTACACCTAGGTGTGATACAACAATGTCCTTCCCCCTATACTAAACATATACCACGGCCTCAGTTCTGACTAAGTGCTATACTACTGGTTAACATGATATATTCTAACAATATTGTTATGAATTCTTATGATAGAGTATATGCGACGAGGACTACAGTGTTTTGGTAGTGATAAATCAGGTTGGAGTTATAGGAGAAAAATAGATTGGAGTTAGATGTGACAATAGATTGAGTCCTGACAAGGACTGTTTTGGTTTATAATGCAAGTTTGTCTTATGTCTTGAGATACTGAAATAGATTGAGTCCTAACCAAGTGACTAGGTGTTTGGTATTTATATTTGCAGATTGGTATTTTATTCTGAGACAATAGACTGAAGTTTATAGACTGACAAGTTAGATTGAAGTATAGAGGGACAATAGATTTTATGAGGCCTAACAAGGACTTTGACTTTTGGTTATATTTTGCAGTTGGTTGGTTTATTATCTGAGACAATAGATACTGAAGGTTATTAGAAGACTTGACAATAGATTGAAGTATTGGAGACATTAGGTTGAAGTATGAGTCCAATTAGTCTTCGTCTATTCAATTCATCATAGGAATTAGCAATCTTTATACTTAATTTCCCCATAGATACCATTCAGTAACCTGGATAGGTTGTATATATGGAACACACAACAAAATACCGAACGGTTATCGTGAATAATATATTTACCATCCTCAAAAAGATTTTTAAAACATGGCCCCCAGTTTTTTGGTTGACACAGCGCGAACTCATATGGCGATAATGTGACGTGTTGCGAGGTCGATGCCCCTCAGAGGTAAGAGTTCGATAAAATCCAGAAGTCGAACTGACTTCTTGCCTCTTCAGCTCTGGCGCTCGGATCAAACATTCGGGATTGACGGGCGTGATAGCAATAAAAATCCCCGCCTTGATATATAGAGTCATTGTAACTACTTGATGGGAAAGGCTTTCGGATGTTCTATTCCTGGCTGAGCACAACATGATTTGCTGATTCCTCGGTTTTGTACATGGTCTCATACAGCCTTATTTTCTGCAGTTTTCGTAGGCCATCATGTCTTTCACTCACTCAACCACTCCAACCACTCACACGAAACCCCCCCCCCCCCCCCCCCCCCCCCCCCCCCCCCCCCCCCCCCCAACACACAGATAGAGTAATGCGTGCGAACCCACAGCATAATGTGCATACTCAGGCCCGTTGACTAATTTAATAAGCTGACACTGTTCAAGAGAACCTGGTGAACGAGTTCTGCGGATCGATTGGAATGGTTGACCATGCAAATCTGTACATCTCCTACCATAGCATTAGTGATTATAACTTGATTTCACAACTCAACCCAGACACGAGGCATTACTATTTTGGACCGTCATCTCGTACAAATCGATTCTCTCATATTGTGGACACTAACGAAAAGGCATTTGAACAGTGTAGGACAGTCGAATCTCTATTGGAAATTATGAGAACTTGAGATAGACACATTATGTAGAACCCCCTGACAGATCCATTAAATTTAATAAAGAAAAAATATGAAGACACTGAACTCATACTCAGACTTTATTCTTACATGAAGCGGACAGGCTGTAACAGAAACGCATTTTCTGATGGCTATCAACAATGTAACAAAGGAGCAGTAGCGACAAGGGTGATTGACCGTCTCTGTTCATCTCAAAACAAATATCCTTTCTATTCTTATTAGCGCAATCGGAACTGGGTCCTAAATTAGAACATCGCAAATCAACCTCGATCAACCAGCCACACCAGCGTCAGGTAAAATAGGAGAATCTCAGAGGGAGAGGCTCTGACTAAGCTGTATTTGGGTGATTCTAGGATTCTTATGAGTGACTGATAGACTTGTCTTACTTCTATACAGTTCCATCGAACCCAGCTAAATTCCAACACGCAATAGCATGGGACAAATTTGGAAAACCAATCGATGAGAGGTCACAGCAATTGGGTCTGAAAATACCACAGGGAAAAGACAAAGATAATGATAATACAATGCAACGTTATAATCTTGAAAAACAGGGTATCAATGACAGAGCCTTAATTGAGATAGAAAGATGCGAGTGACCATCTACTTATATGGCTAGTAATGAATCGGTACATTAACGGTATAACATTCGGCCCAGCAATATAGGTACAAATGTCATCTTGAAGGGACATCGATCGAGGAGTGAAACACATATCACAATAGCGCGATATAACAAACACAAAGCAAGATAGCGCGGCAGCCCTTTCTACTCGATTGATGCACTAAATCTAGAAGCTGCGGAAAAAATTCATATCCTACAAAAGCAAGATAAATCACAGTATCACAATCACTACAAGAATAAAAATATCCTTCAACTCACAATGTGATAGTATCATGTCCCTCATCTTAGTCATCTTGGAGGTGCACTGAGAGAACTCATGGTTAAGAACAGCCAAAGGCATACAACCACAACCAACCACAAGTCTGAACAGCGAGAGCTATCTCATAAATTTGGCGCGTTGCGTATGCGTAGAAAATAAGGGGGAGGATATAAAAAATTGTGTATGACAAGGTTACTAACATAGGCTGAACCTGATGAACAATAACTAGACAAGTGGCCATAGTAAACACAGATCGATGCGCATAAGAAAGACAAATGACAGACATGGATAGGACACAAACACTGAGGAAAGCGCGTAGTTGAGCAGATTCAAGCAAGTACAAAGGACAAGTCCTTGTTCCTGGAACCCCCAGGGCAAGACACTACAAGCAGACAGAGGTAAGAATCCAAGTAAGCACTATTGGAGAGTAGATAAGAAATGGCAAAACGAGAGATCTAGACACAAAAATGACAACATAATGGAGACAAATAACAAACCGTGGAAAGAACAAATTGAAGATGCGAATGGTCAATGTTACAGGGCAGGAAAACTTGAGAGCGATCGTTTTGTTTCTGAGTTGGAAAAGGCCTTATGCTCACTTGGGTAGCGTCAAAGTGTATTGATTGATTGATGGAAAACCATATTAAAGAGGAATGGTGGCCACAGGATACAGGAAGAGATTATGGCTACTTCTCAGGTAGGCTTAAGTGTAGTTATTAGAGTGATGCTGTGTGATGATATATACTGATAGCAATTTAGTGGTTAAGAAAAATTACCAATGTGAGCCAACCTGGACAATGAATTGTGTTTTTTTTTTAGTTTATATACGAGACCGAATGCCAAGTAATAACAATAATTTTTTTAGTCTGCGCGCGTTGTTAACGGTGTGGATAGGTTAAAGCCAATACTAGTTGCTAGATATGTAAATTAGTCAAAGAATAACACGTGAGTGAACACATATGGTCACCACTTTGGTGTGAATCTTAAAAGCACAATCCATTGGTACATTGACCACTTTTGTGCCTTAATAATCATGAGTCTGCTATTTTTTATATCTCTATCTGAAAACACATTGAAATATCAGTAGCATATAATAATTTGAGTCTTCTCTCTGCAATGTACACTAGATTTATGTTGTGAGTCACATGTTAGCGGATACGCTGATAAACAAAAACTATTAGCTTTTCTAAGTTCATTAGTTTTAGCATGTTGTAACAAATACGTTCACAACGGAGCGTCAGATCTTACATAATCGCCCTTCGACGAACTATAAAGAAAAGTAGTCTTTTGAGTTCTACACAAGCCCGCTCCGCGATGCGGAAATTCATTAATACACAAGAGATTTCCCTTTCCCAGAATGGGTCAGATCCACAAGTGCATTTAAGCCTAAGATGCACACCTATCTCTTCGGATACACCCATGCCACAGGTACTAAAGAAAAAAGCTATACAAGGATGTTTGCTGCCAAAAAAACATGGAGGTTTAAGATACTTCCTCAGGAAACAATACATCAAGAGCGGAACATTTTGTACGCGCTTGTACTGTAATGGAATGTAAATAAACACAGTCGGACAACAGCGTATACAGGTGCATAGATGTGCATTCTTTATATGTTTGTATGTACTTTTACCATTATGGTTATCATTACTTTTACTACAACTATCATCAGCAGAAATCTTCTTAAATTTCTTGCTACCGATATTGTATTGCTGATAGCATTCCTCTAAAAATATCGTCTGGCTGCCTCAATACCGTTGCTTGGTTAAAGTTTTTAAATCTGATGGAATTCTTTTGAAGAGCTATTAGACCTAAAGGTCATTTATATTTGGATATGTGCCCTAATATAACTGACTAGGTTGAACGGAATGCGCCTCGCCAAAACGAGGCAAACTTTTATTTAAAAAAAATAAAATCAGACTGAAAGTACTTAACTACAATTCCAGGCCACAAAGTTTTTTATATTGGGACATGCACCCTAATATAACTGATGCACCTGTGTCCTGGTTGAAAGAAGCGCCTCGCCAAAAAGTTAAATAACAAAAGGCGAATAACATCTAAGATTATTATGAAAATAGTTTGGAATCGCAACCCCCTGAATGGGTCTCAGGGACCCCCAGGGGTCAGCGGACCACACTTTGAGAAACGCTAGTTTACAGTATCCACACAGTTTTTCTTCAAAGGGTTTCAAGTTTTGTAAATAATTTATTCAGACCTGAAGATCTTTTATGTTTGGACATGCGCCCTAATATAACTGACTAGGTTGAACCTCACCAATACGAGGCAAAATGTTTTTTTTTTTTTAAATGATGTTAAAATGTTGAGGTAAATTGTGCAGTTTTTCCATATTTTTGGCATGCTCACTAGCTACTTTATTTATTTATTTAGCTACTTGAAGATTTCCTGTTGTATCATTACTGTTGTGCTCATCATGCATGAAGTTTCCTGAAGGTGTTAAATATTCCTTTTTTTGGCAACAGTACTCTTGTAAAAATTCATTGCTTGATTCTTTGTAATCTTAAGAAAAAGAGATATACCCATTCCTTTTTTGAGAACTCATTATTACCCCTCAATTACATTGATTCTCTCACTATTAAACATACTTTTACAGATTCAAATGGTGAGACAACCCCAACGTTTGGTCTCCCACATGACCTGAATAGTCCAGATTCTCAGATGCAGCAACAAGAAAGTGCTCAGCAGGAGATTATTACAGATTCAGAAGTTTCAGAACTTAGTTCTGTCTTGAGTGGTCTGAAGAATATAGCTCTAGACATCCAGATAGAGCAGGACTCACAGCTGGAAACAATAGACAGTCTTACTGACTCTGTGACTAGAGGCAGTGATCGGCTGAAGGTTATGAACAGTAAAATAAACAAACTTGGGAAGTGATTTTATGTGTCATTCAACATCAGTTACGATATCTGCATTGTGTGCTTTTGTCAAATGATATCTGCATTTTGTGCTTTTGTCGAAGGATATCTGCATTTTATGCTTTTGTCAAACAAGATTACTAATATGATGTTGTGCCTGAGGCTGGCAACCTCATCATATGAAACAAATTGCTACAGAAACCCCTGCTTCAAGAACAAGTGAGTGCTTGATGCTGGCTTCCTGTAAAGGGGGCAACTACAATGGTAGCTCGATATTGAGCAAAAAGGAAAATAGTGATGAATGATGCTTTTATGTCTTCTCCTGGTCACCTGACTGCTGGAGACTCCTGTTGATCTACAGAACAGGTTCATGAACATTCTAGAATATTTCTCATAAATTAGTTGCATTCATTTTTAAAAATATTGTCAGAAGATATATATTGCTGTTACCCGTGTAATTCCTATGGGTCTCTGAGAAGACGAAGAAAGAAAAGGACTACTTCTTGCTCAGACATATCATTAGATGTGACTAACATGAGGTTGTGTGTGCATGGAGATGGCAACTTCATGGTGTCAAATAAATTGTTACATAAACCATCACTGCTATATAAAAAAAATGCTTTGGTACAGGCATCCTGTAATGGGACAGGCTGCAATGGTAGCTCCAAGCTCCAGAAAGAGCAAAAAAAGAGAAATAAAATTATGTAAATTATATATTTCTGTTTATCTTTTGTCACACGTTTATCATTGCTTGTTACTTTTGTCTTTTAATAAAACGTTGTAATTATCTACAACTGTCTTCAGATTGAGGTGGCTGGAAAACATCAGATAAGTGCAGATTAATAGAGAAAAAAGCCTCATGTGGTTCCTGAAGGTCTCACAGGAGATGAAGAACAGGACTATTGATTCTCATGCATGTTATAAGAGTCAACTAATATGAGGCTGGGAGCTTCATCATGCAAAACAAAATGCTACATCAACCACTACTACAAGAGCACTTGATTGCTTTGATGCAGGCTTCCTGTGAGGGGCCACATGCAGTGGTGACTCCATGCTCCATAGGGAGAGAACAGGGAAAAGAGTAGAGCAAAAAAAGGTGTATGATGACAACTTCAAGACACAGGATGAAGGTGGTCCCATAGTAGATAAGGGAGTCAAGTGTTATAGACTTCAGTATACTGGGGCATAGGGAGAAGGTGATCCCATAGTAGATACTGCCATAGGGAGTCAAGTGTTATAGACTTCGGTATACTGGGTCCTGCTTCAAGACAACAGAGAGGAATGGAAAGAGACATTTTTTGTAGCAAAGATTGTGTTAGAATTTGATTAGGCAGCATTCCTATATGGTAACTAAGCCATTGATCCACATAGTTCCAGGGTGTCTCTTAGGAGGCATGGAATGGATATAACTACTGTTCCCTCAGGGATGCTATAAGATGTGATTAACATGAAATTGTGCATGGGGCTGTCAGACTCATTATTAAATTGTTACAGATAACACTGCTGCAAGAGCACATAAATGTTTTGGTGTTGACTTGCTGAAATAGGATCAGCTGCAGTGGTAGATCCATGCTGTATAAGGAGCTAACAATGAAAAGATGATAAAAGATCTGTTGCTCACACTTCTGCTCATTCCATGTGTAGCATAGACCTTGTCAAGTTGAAGAAGAATAATTATCTTCATCTTTTATGGAACAGGAGATTGCCCAGACACTGACAAAATCAGGACCCCCACCTCTCGAAGCTTGACCTAGTATAGTGAAGTCTTTAAATCACTTCACTTTCCTTGGCAGTTTTTGCTATGGGATTGCCTTTACTTTACTTTTTACTTTGATATTGTCTCCACCAGCTTGAAAGGAAATTTGTGTATGGTTAAAAGAGTCATGCTGAAGGAAATGAGGCAAATAGTGTTTAAAAAAAAGTGAAACTTCAGGGGAAAGAGGAAACCTAGAAGTACACTGAGAAGAGAGAGACAGAGGATTACATGAGAGACATGGCACTTGCTTGACGAGTGCAGAAAATGAATCTGATGAAACTCATGCCTGAAGATACTTTATACAGTCTGTGTGCTCAGAGGCATGTAAACTTTCAAGGGAATTAATGAATCATTGACTTATTGATAGCCCTTTAGAATTCATTCTTTGCTTTCCTTGTGACAAATTTTTGTGTTCCTACTAAATTGAATGTGAGCTTTGGCTAAAAATGCCTTATACGATTCCACCACCTGCCTGTGATAATGTAATTGTAATAGTGATGGTCATTGCTTTCTGTTTTGTGGTGATGCTTTACTGTTCAGTACAGATAATGATTAAAGTCATTTTAATGTAAATATATATTTTTTCCATTTTATTGTAAAGATAAATTTGGTTTTTGCAAGACTGTTTCGCTAAATGTGTTGTATAATGCCATTACATTTTTTGTTTCCTATTTTTGCTGCAGATAGTTTTAAATGTATGCACACATAGTATTGCAGATTATTTATGACACCTGATAAGTGTACCATAAGTATGAGTAAGAGGTATAGTAGCCTGTTCTGTGTATGATCTTTTTAAGTTATTAGTCTGAATGGACAGTCAAGAAAAACAGGGCCTCAGTGAAACTGCTGAAAAGACCTCCTGCTGGGTATAGAACAATAATGGGCAGTGCACAGTGTATGATGAGTTTATACACAACACCATTACTAGTCTGACTCCTGTAAAAGTGGCACATACAACCTGGATAAAACAGCCAGTATGAAAACTGAGGTGGTGGGAAGACATCAAATAAATTGAGATTAATAGGCAAGAAAGCCCCATGTTGTTCTCAGAGGTCTCTCATGAGACAAAATAAGACTACTGCTCATCATGCATGCCATAAAAGGCAACTCATATGAGGCTGGCAACCTCATCATGTAAAACATTGCAACTGAAACCTTCATTGCAACAGTATATGAATACTTTGATGCAAGCTTCCTGCAAGGGATCCAGCTGCAATGGTGACTCCATGCTCCATAAGGAGCAACAAAGGACAAGATGAATAGATAAGAAAGCAACAGCAAAAACCTCATGTGGGAAAAAAACTCGGGGGAAAAACTAACTTCTCCCTCCTTTGATGGGGTTCAAATTTAAAAAAACTCGGGGAAGAACTAACTTCTCCCTCCTTTGATGGGTTCAAATTAAAAAAAATTCAGGGCTAAAAGGATGTTCAAGAAAAAGATGGATGGACAACATAGAACTAGAGCTGAAAGAGCTGGAAGTCAAAAACTGACCATCAGAGGCAAAGAGGGATGGATAAAAGACCTTTGTTGGTGGCAAAGATCTTTCACTTATTCTCTCACACTTCTTTTCTTTCCACGTGGAACTTGTAAAGCTGAAGAGCAATAAAATGTAGGTTACCCAGACATACACTAAGAAAATCATGGTATACTCAGGGTATTGTATTCACCATGAGGATTATCTCGACATAACCTTTCTTTGTGAGAGCTGGACTGCACACAGTATACTGAGAGCTGGACTGCACACAGTATAGTATACTGAGAGCTGGACTGCACACAGTATACTGAGAGCTGGACTGCACACAGTATACTGAGAGCTGGACTGCACACAGTATACTGAGAGCTGGACTGCACACAGTATACTGAGAGCTGGACTGCACACAGTATACTGAGAGCTGGACTGCACACAGTATACTGAGAGCTAAATACAACATTTGATAAAGAGTGTAAAGAATGCCAGATCAAATAAAAGAAAATGACAAAGAAAGCAGTGAAGATCTGAAAGGGATTTTTGAAGACACTTTACTGTGTTTAGATCACTATTAAAGAAACCACAATGTTCACTGTCAGACAACAGAGGATAAAACATCAGCAGTGAAGACAAACAATGATGCACATGTGTGTAATGTTTTAATGAAATTCTCAACTACAAAAAAAAAAAACTGATTCAGCAGACCACCATAGACTCAGCAAAGGAATTTCAAATTGTAAACGTAAATCCACCCACAGAACAATCCACCAACAACTAAAACTGCAGACAAATTGGAAGGCTCTATCACTATCTGGTATTCCTCCTGAAGCAATGAAAGCTGATATTTCTTTCACCACTGAGATATGATGCCACCTTGTATAATTATGGGAATAAGAGGCTACCTACAAGAGCTAAAAAAGGAAGGCATATAATTAAATTACCCAATAAAGGCAACCTGACCATATGTAGCAACTGACAAAATGTAACACTTCTGGCTGCAAACATTCTGACCAGAGTCATATTCATTCATTCACTCATTACCTTTTAGGTTCCCAAGGAGCATAGGCCTTCAACAAACACATGCCAAGTCCTGTCACGTGCCATCAACTAAGGTCTTTCCATGTCTTCCTCATTCTTTTCATTTCTGTCTCAAATTCTCTTCTCCGTGTGTTTTTTTGTCTTCCTCTACCTCTCTTTTGAGGATTCCAGTACAAGGGCTGCCTTGTAATGCTATGATTTTCTCAGTGTGTGTCCTATCTAAAAGTCTGTAACTTCTTTGTAGTTCTTCGTGTTCCAGAGCCATAAAACAGGACTGACTTGGCATTTGAGTTGAAGATTCTGATTTTTGTGTTGGACTTAATTTCTCTTGACCATCATATTCCTGTATTTCTCAGTGTAATGAAAGCTGCCCTGGCCTTCCATATTCTTATTTTGATATCATTATGTGTCCTTCCAGTGTTGTCTTCATTGCTGTCAAGATACACGTAACCCTTTTAAGGGATGTTTCTTCAAGTGCAGTCTTGTTCTCATTTCATGCATATATTCTCATTGTATGTGTCGGTTCCCAATGTATTTTCAGACCCACGTGCCTTGATCTCTAATATAGTATGTTCATTTTGTCTTGCGTCGAAAAAAATACGGTTATTGGGTCATTTTGCCTGTGTGAAAATTGCTGCTGATGGATTGTGGACAAAAATCTTAAATGATTATAGTAAATTTCTCAGGGCTACCAAAATCCTGTAGTATTTTCCAAATAACTGTGCGGTCTATAAGAGAGGCCGACCAAAAACAACTTGGCGGAGGACTGTGGAGGCTGAGATGCAAAGAATGAACCAGAGTTGGGGCACTGTACGAAGGATGGCCGCCGACCGACCAAAGTGGAATCAATTTGTTGTTGCTCTACAAGACGCCACCAGGCGTAATGGCCACTGACTGCTTTGACGGTCGGCGGCTAAGGATGAAAGAAGAAGTGCGGTCTATGCTATCAAGAGTCTTTCAAAGTCCACAAAATAGATGTATGAGGGTTTTTGTACATTCTTTTTTTCTTCTTAGCGTTGTATTATATTTAATATGTAAAACTATCTTCCTGTTTGAAATATAGTTAGTTCTTCCCCGAGTTTTTTTTCCGCTAGAGGTTTTTGCTGTTGCTTTCTTGTGGCGAAACACGTGCATTTGAACCTAGGCTAAGTCCGTTGGTTATGTTGGAGCGCTATTGTCATTCGAAAATAAGTGAACTCATAGTCTATCTTCCCTTCCAGTCATTACTGACCATAGGAATTTTGACCATAGGACATTTTATGACTTTCGGTGGCACGAGGTTGGGCAATTGTAGATCAAGCTGTTGCCCATGCAGCGAGACCCGGCCTGGAAGTCAGAGGAACGGGCTGGCCGTTAGTCTGACACCAGTATTTTTTTTTTTTTAAATAAAGTTTTGGCGAGGCGCGTCCCGTTCAACCTAGTCGGTTATATTTGGGCGCATATCCAAACACAAAAGACCCTTAGGTCTGAAATTTTTCTGACACCAGTAGCAACCGCCTGTCATCAGTAGGATACGGAACTTGCCCTCGTAGACATTGGTATGTATTAGCTGTAGAATTGCCACAGTTATCCAAGTAGGATAGTGTCATCTAAGGAACCTCGACTGATTTAATGAGCCATTCGCCGTAATACAGTGTGAACTTAGACATGCATGGCTTAATCTTTGAGACAAGCATATGACTACTGGCAGGACCACTTTCTCATATCGGCAGTTGTTCATATTATTTGGAAATGAAAACAGTATATATCCTAATTATAACCCATCTCTATGTTCCCTCAAGTCTTCCTCTAGGTCTTTTTATCTCCTGGTTCCAGAACAAGGTCTGCCCTGTAACGCCATCAACTAGTTCTCCCATTATGTGCAACAACGAATACCGTCACTCCCACTTTTTATCCGCTTCCATCGTAACTTGTCTGACTGTTTCCACCAATTCTACATTCACGATTCCACCACACCGTTTCCATCCTCCCATATCGCGCAAGCACCCATTTATGAAAGTATGTGTCTTTCTGGTTGTCGTCTATGTTGCCCACTATGATTTAGAGCCGCAGGGCTGTCCTGTCACCTGAGTTGCTTTTTTTTTTTTTTAACTGATGATGAAAAATATATCATTCAATCTCTGATGGGTTATTTTTAGAATATTTAGTGTCTCCATGTTCAAACAATATATGTAAGTATACGCTGAGCTAACTTGTGGCAATAGAGAAGAGGCTATAATTGTTGCTTAGAATCTATATCATTGCACTCATAGGTGTTCAGTCTCCTTCAGTAAATGTTGAAGGGTGTAAATGTTGATTGTTCGTGTAGCGAGCTGGTTGTATACACGCCTGACCCATCCTCTCACGCGCCTCTCCCTGTTAGTTTTACGTTTGATGCCAACTTCCAGCGGTATGTGTCGTGTTAATTCATCGATTGTAGTGTCGTTCTCTAACATGAGATCGGTATTTGTCCGTATTATCGCTCCTATATCCATTGATGAGGTTTCTCTGAAGAATGTCAAGAATCCCATGGATTGCTGAAGGAACTAACTGGAAGAGCTAATAAACAAAGAAATCTAATCACAAAGTTGAGAAAAAGACAATCGACATTCAGTGATGCCATCACAAGAACAGCTATGCTACGGACCCCTGAAGGAAAACGAAAGAGAGGCCGTCCAAAAACAACTTGGCGGAGGACTGTGGAGGCTGAGATGCAAAGAATGAACCAGAGTTGGGGCACTGTACGAAGGATGGCCACCAACTGAGCAAAGTGGAATCACTTTGTTGCTGCCCTACAAGACGCCACCAGGCGTGATGGCCACTGACTGCTTTGACGGTCGGCAGCTAAGGATCAAACAAGAAAGAAAGAATTGTTAATAGTGTACCCCCTTCTATGATCCAAGATTGATCTATCTCTTGCGTTTTGGAGGGTTTATGTGTTTTGTTTTATTGTACCTGTTTCCTTCTACGTACAGGAAAGCTTCATACCATGGAATAGGAAGAGATGGTTATAAGAGATGGGATCTGTAGAAATGCATGATCGATTACGTCTCCCGGCGTAGTATCGATACTGCACTTGATGATGTCATCACAATCATCATCATCTTCCTTTGCACTCTCTATGGAACATAGACTCACCACTGCATATGGCCGCCTTACGGGAAGCCTACACAAAGAATTCACATGCATTTGCAGTGTTTTTCTCTTGGTGATGTAGATGCTGATAACTAGAACACGTTTTGACGACATGCTAAACTGATGGAGAAAGAGTTAGAGAACGATACAGAGACAGATTAACGAAACATAAAGGTAAAGGTCGTCCCAAAGCAGATACTGCCCTAGGGGAGTAAAGTGTTAGAGACTTCACTATACTTGCTCCAGCATCGAGAGGTGGGGTGATCAGTTCCCTTACTCGCCTTTTCCTTACATAACTCAAGAGCAAAGCCAGGTACCCATTTACAGCTGAGTAGACTGGAGTGAATCGAACCTGGTACCTTTGCCGCGAGAGACCAGCACTTTAACCGCTCTGTCAATCAGACGCTCTAACAAAACAGTATGAAATAAAGCCAACGACAAAATCGAACAGCTGGATAGGACTCACATTGAAGAAATCTAGGTCAGAGAAATAGAAGAAGATGTAAAACACACGGAGAAGGGGATTTTAGGCACTTTTTATTTCATGAAGAAACATATCCCGTTATAGTTTGGATATATAGTGCCTCTAATTCCAGATAATATGTTCGATTGGCGATATCTAATTGTGGCACAATTTTTCCATTTCACTTATTGTAAATACAGTAACTTAAAATTGTCAAACTGTGTGGATGTGCGTGTGTTTTGTCCTTTATACGAAAATGGATGTCTCCTCTTACCTGTGAAGTAGTGAGAAGGCGTTTAAAAAAAGGGGGAGGGGGATGGGAAGGCCTGGGATTAGAAATGATACCTAAGTCGCTATTTATTTGTCATTATCAGTAAGTACTACTAGAACATAACCTTCGCTTTCCGCAATATCCCCATTATTCGTTACATATTGTTTTTCTTGTCTTATACTGATTTAATATGTTGTGTGGCACTCACGGTCTGCATATGTTCTGTAGTTTAGGAGACAGACATGAAAGGGATAAAGAATATATGGGAAGACCTTCAACAGGTGGTACAGTACAGAAAGGTTAGGCTTCAATTTGTTGAAGACATGCTCTGCAAGGAACTAATGTTAATGAATCAGAATCGACGTCATTGCACTCCGGGCAAACCCATAGGTGCTCAGTCTCCCTCAGCAAATGTCGAAGGGTAAGAATGTTAATTGTTCTTGTTTTCTTTCATACAAGGAACTAGAGCGTAATGAATGAACGAACTAGAGTTCATCATTGTAATGAAAGGTCATTCCCTACACCAGTGAGAAGGCGCTTCCATGTGATTTTTGCGGATATATACGGTAATATTTTAGATGAGCTTCCGGTTTCAGCATGTGATCCAATATGCCAAATTGTCCGATAACAATAACGCACAAAAATTACTTTCAGTGCGAAAAGTAACTAAAGCAATACATTATAATTGGCAAGATTGGTATTTTATAAACGTTATTAAAAAGAACAAACTTAGAAATTTTTTGGCTGTTGGCTATCTTCGTTTAAAGATAGCCACATTTTTAGTATCGAGGAATTTAGTCAATTTTTAGAAACTTTATTCTTTAATTTTGATAAACACTTATATACCAATTACAGTGAATAAAAATCTTTTGTAATATTGCTCACACTAATTATCAGACTTCAGTATAAACTAATAAACACACCTTTTTGTCTTTCATGTTGACCTCAGAATCACCAACGCTGGAAAACATATTAACATACACGGTTTTCTGTTTACCTAACTTGTTATGTACATTTAATTTAATTACATTAACTAATTAGATGTGAAACACACAACAAGTAAGATTGAGATTACAAGCAAAGTGGAAGTATCATGTACCGACAGATAAACATTTATCAGCGGGACTATAACGGACACAACAAACAATAAAAACTAAATCTTCAATTTTTGTTGAAGGGAAAATTTGGCTCTGCAAGTTACATTTTTTAAAGTCAAGCCCACTGATTAGTACCTGGTTATTCCGCTGGTAGTTGTGACTATCACATGATAAACAACTTTGGACGATGGCGACGATCAAAGTGAACTCTCTGAACGGTCCCCTGAACGAAATTGCAGCTAATAGGACTCACAAATTAGCTGTGACCAGGGATTACATCACACAGCCAAGGCTGAGTAAGCATTTATACTTTGCAAACATTTAGAAGCTAAATTAAACTTAAAGCGTGAAAAAATATTGCACTGAAACCACTAAATTTAAGTGCAATTTGAATAGTTTAATATATAGGCCTAGGGCCTATATTTTTTTTTTTCACTTCAACCAAGGGTTGGTTTCTGTTATATTTTTTGGGGGTTTGTGAAATTGTTTTTCCAATCTGCAGACCTGGATTTGTTTCAAATTATCCTTGTATATATTTTCTTTTGAATTGCAACGTTTGAAAGAATGCAATGTGAAATATTGACAGTTGATTAATTCAGCCAGATAATTGTAGGCCTACTGTCATCAACCACTGAAATACTTTTGCCATTGAAGACCACCAGTTATACCTTTTCTTTGTCCATATTCATGTACCATATGTTGGTAAAAGCATATCACAGTCTTCATCTTGTAGAACATATTTTAAAGGATAACCTGAGGTTCAAGATCTTGTTACTTTTCAATAAGCTGAATGCCCAGGATACTTTCTTTGTATCTAAAGACAGCATTTGACATTGAAAGGTTAAAGACTGTCTTGCATGAACATACGAAGCATAGCAATGACATTTATGTCATGTGATCGTATCTTCACAATAAGTAGACTGAAATGTTCTTGGCATTGTTTAGTCAAGAGCATTTTTTAAATTTAATACATTTGATGATTAGATGTTTATTTTATAAATGGGACTTTATGTTTAAGGCTGATGTTCCTTAGGCTGTCTGTGTTATACTGCATGATGGTTGCAAAAGGGATATATGGAATATAACAAAGCATTAAATGTGGAAAAGCTTTCAACCCATTTATCTTATGCATTCTTTAAAATTTGTGCTGCCAAGAAAGTCTTCAGTTTTTCACTTCTCTTTGTGGTTTCTCTCCAGTTCTTTATATTAATTTCTTGGACAGGTTGTCCTTGCATCTTCTTTGGTGCCTTCAGGGTTTTTACCTTTCATTTGCTCAATATGAACTTTTGTGTGCTTCCATTAATCTAACATGCCATTGCTGCACTGACTGGAATGATTTCTATCATCTCTCATTGTGCTCCACATGGAGCATGGAACCACAGTTGCTGCTAGTCCCTTTGCACCATGCCTGCATCAAGCATTTATGTGAGGTAGTAGTGCTGTTTCTGTAGCAGTTTCTTTTACATGATGAGGTTGCCAGCCCCATGCACAACCTCATTAGTCACCTCATAACAATGTCGGAAGGATTAGTAGTCCTATTTTTTTCTATGTGTCTTCAGAAACCCCCAGGCACTATATAGGGTTCTACAGTTTTAAGATTTAGATTATCTATTGACATTTATGCAGGTAGCTTACTTTTACTGGATGTTGTGAGAAGTGCTTGAATGCACCATGACAATGAAAAAACAAAACTGATGAATAAAATGGATACATGACCAACAATCGGAGAAGAGCTAAGACCACATGACATGAGAAAGTTAACAACAGAATTGACAAACAGCACTAAGAACTGGAAGCTATGGAAAAAATAATCAGCTGTGCTATTAGGCATAGCACTTAAATAACTTATTTATTGGTATAATTGATATATTTTGTTGTTTTTGTTCTCTTACTGTTGCTATGGCGCTGTGTGATTCTTGGGAGACTAAGGATGCAGAAGAAAACTGCTTCACAACAAGTTGTAAGAAGGGACTAGTATGAGATTGTGCATGGGACTGAAACCTCAAAATGTGCTACAGAATCCACCAGTGCACTTCCTGCAAAGAGGCCATTTCCTGTACTCCCTATGGAATGAAAGAGGACAAAAACATATTATGAACATATTTAAACTCTTATATTCTTCTCAGTATTTTTGGTCAAAACTGTGTAACCATGCTAAATATTGTTTATTTATACTCCTGGTCTTTCAGTACTAGAGTGTTATTACTGTCAATGTGAAAATAATTTTAGTACCTGTACACTTATCAGACCATAATGGGAGTAATTTATTTAAAAATTACAATCTGAATTTTACTTTCAGCCTATAAAACAGTGTCTGGTGTAAATGGTCCACTGGTCATCTTAGACAATGTCAAGGTAATACAAGAATAATAATTGTTTTATATTTAGACTAACATAGTTAAAGATTTATTAGGTGTTTAAAAAAGTAATTTTTATACAACATAAATGCTGTGCTGCAATTGCATTAGAGGGATTGTATTTTGGGGTTTCTTTGAAATTGCAGTGTCACTTCTTTGAATTAGTACAAGTAGTATGGCAGTGTGCTACACTAGCTGTGAGCATGTTTTGAAGATAGGACTTGCTAAATGAAGGCGAACTTTATATATTGTTTGCTAATTCAAATCTGTTTACTCCTAGATGTTGAACTTAGGAGGACATTAATTGTTGGTTATAGGTGTGCTTATTGTACAAACATGTTGTGCCAGTAAGTTCATATGAATATAAGGATCCATTACTGGGAATCAAAGAAGAGGACCAAAATGCCCAATTAGGCATTTCATAAATAATGCTGACCATGTTTGACACCAATAGCAAGGAGTTGGTATGAATGTGCTGTTTATAATTTGTTGCTTTGTCTACATGGAGATGTGTAATTGCCTAAGCAGTGGAGTGAATTGTAGCCTTTTGACCTCTTATTTCTATTTATCAGTCCATTCTACCATCCTCTTGAAACATGCTTTCTAGGTACTTGAACCATTTGACTTGTTTAAGGTAGTGTTGATACAGATGTTGAGAGAGTTTGGACATCTGCTAATCTTCATTTGCTTATGTTTTAGATGCGCTGACCTTCATTTCCGATTTCTCACATCTTTTACTGAAGTGTGTCCATGTATTTTTTGGAGGGTTTTGAAGTTTTTGTATTGGGACCACAAATAAATTATCACATTTACTGCTGTATTGTCAGTGACCACATTACATGTAGAAAACACAAAATATGGGAGCTGTAGAGATGAACCACAACTAGCTGGAAGTCTGGTTTTGTGTATATATGCCCTATCAAATACCTATTTTAAGTTCACCAAGTTTTGCTTATACTTTGGATTTGCTGTAAGGAATTCTATGACATTTTTCTGGTATACATTAGTTTTGGAATAGCTTCTGATTTATATAATGCTATATTGATTTCACTCAACGTTATATATTTTCTATCTATTGTGTTTGCTTTATAATTTTTGTGTAATTATTTTTGATAACAGTTCCCTAAGTTTGCTGAGATCGTCAACCTGGTTCTTGCTGATGGGTCACAAAGGAGTGGGCAAGTTCTGGAGGTGATGGGATCCAAGGCTGTTGTACAGGTATGTTTGAATGAATGATTGTACAAGTGAGAGTTAATGGTTGGTTGTACAGGTATGAATGAACAATTGTACGATTGTACATTTATACAGACATAGATTATTGAATGACTAAAAAGTATATATGAATGCATCGTCATACAGAAATAAGTGACTGAATGATTGTACAAGCATGAGTGAGTGAATAGCAATTTTGACATCATTTGAAGTTGAACCTATTAACTATTCTGTTTAAAGTATACATACCTGTCAACCTCCTGAGACAAAAATCTGTACGCCGGACCAAAAAAATCCTTACTAACACCCAAAAATCCTTACGCAAAAAATATATTAATAAATTATACGCAATACAGTTTTAAAATGAGAAATGACATATACAAATCTATTAGCATTTGACTTATTGTGATATAAAACATGCTAATAGTCTCATGCTGTTCTTTACATATAAAAAAACTTGGTGATCATGAGGTACACTATTCTTTCGATGTACAGTGTTTTGTATTATAATCAACACATGCACTTTTAGCACTTTGCAGAATTGCATTTGTGGGCTTAAAGTCTGCACAGCATGTATCAATGTTAATCTTACACTGTAAAATAGAAGTGAGTGTGTCCGCATTCATGGACCTCCTGCAGTCTGGATTTTTTTTCATCATTGAAAATGATCTTTCGCAGTCAGCTTTTGTTTCTTTGAATTAGGCTCAGCCATCATTCAGTGGATGAAATATTTCAACTAATAATTTTTGTAGACGAAGAGAATGATTAAAAAATACAATGAACAAAGCAAACGGCTAACAGCAACAACAACAAAAAATAAACAAAATTATAAAGAGAATATCAAATCTAGGCAGAAAAAACGTACCACCAAAAATTTACAAAATTATTATTTAAGAGTTGGTAGCATAGACCAGTGATACAGATTGCCACTTTATTAAAAAAATAAAGCAGCGAATCTTGAGTGCTGGAATAAAAGTAGGCCTACTCAACGCAATCAAACTTTTTTTTTTCTAGTTATGTAGGGCCTACACAGAATATTATGACAATTAACCTTTAGCACGCTGTTGTCGACACCCCCGGATGTTAAGTTTTAAACTTATCTGAGAGAGAGTTAGCTTATCTGAGAGAGAGTTAGCTTCCGTTTCCGATCTTCTTTAGCAATGGGTGCATCCGCGTTTATTTTCTGTGAATTTTTTTAATCGAAATGAATCGGCATCGAACACGCGGCCGTTTTCGCTCTAATTTTATTGGATTCTGACGCCATGCGGTGGGGATGAGATTTTTGTCATTATAAGCGCTAATATCGGTTCTCAGAATATGGTTGATGACAGAGATGGAAACGAAAGTAGAATGTCATTGCTAGTATGTAAAAGTTTAGGGGTTAGGATTAGATTTATCGGAAAGATTTAGGGTTATGGCCGAATGTCACTGCTGACATGGGCGTTTGTTGCTTTGCTACTGATGATGGGTGTAACGAAAAGATCATCATTTGATTTGTATTAGTCAAATGACTTTCATTGAGATGCAAGAGATAATTGAGATATGGACACTTCGTTTGTTGGTTATTTAATTTTTTTTTTTAAATTTTAAATTTTAAAATAAAAAAAAAAATTTTTTTTTTATTTTTTAAAATTTTTTTATCGTTTTTTTTCATCTTTCCTTTCCTCTCTTCCTATCACATCTAACATGTACACAAACAAATTTTATATTATCAGATTCACCATTCATTTATTTATATAAATTCCAAAAATTATAGCAATTGACCAAGAAACACAAAAACTATAGACATTACAAGTCACCCACTATAAAAACGGGGCATTGTGAAAAAGAATGCAGCTGCAGGGCAAGTTCTCAGGAAGAGAATGCAGCGTGCTAAAGGTTAATCGGAAATATAGGCTATTGAAGGGCAAGATATCAAATCTAGGAAGAAAAAACGTACTACCAAAAATTTACAAAATTATTATTTAAGAGTTGGTAGCCTAGACCAGTGATAACAGATTGACACTTTCTTAAAAAATAAAGCAGCGAATCTCGAGCGCTGGGATAAAGTAGGCCTACTCAACGCAAACAAACTTTTTTTTTCTAGCTTTTCTAGTTATGTAGGGCCTACACAGAATATTATGACAATTTATCGGAAATATATTGAAGGGCAAGATATAGGCCTAACTGGAAAGATTAAGACAGCGATTAAATTGCAACAAAGCAAAACAACAGCAATATTTAACCAAGTTATAAGTACTTAGCTTTTTTAAACAAAATGGCATTGAAGTGTGGTGGCTAGCAAGCATGGTCGTTGATAACAGGTAACTTTAAAAATACGTCATGTCACGCTGAAAACCGAAAGCGTTTGAGGCCGAATTCAAAGTTTTTGCCAAATTGTTGGATATAAAAGGATTTGATTGGTTGCTGGGAGAGACCTCAGTTTAAAAACGGACGCCGAGATTCCCGGAATTAAAAATAAAAAAAATTGGTTAAAAAAAAACCTGGGCTAGAAAATATTTTCTGATTTAAAATTTAAAAAAACTTGAGTTGGAAAATATTTTTAGAATTTAAAATAAAAAAAATTGGGGGGGGGGGGGGGGGGGGAAAAATCCGTACAACGAGTCTGTACGGCCGTACACTGCTAAAAGTATCAAAAATCCGTACATTGTACGAAAAATTCGTACAGGTTGACAGGTATGAGTATACATTCTGCATGCTTTGTACAACATAGTTGGAAGCATAGTCATTGCATTCAGTCTCCATATTCATTTATCAGTGTATTATACTTAGTATACAATACCAAAAAAAAAATGAAGACATTTAAAAAAACAAACAAAAAACTCCACTTGTTGCCATTAATCATAATGTAGACATACACCATTTTACCCAGCAGTATAAGTAGGCATAATCCACTGTCGACTTGCACAGTCTGCTGCATTTGCCTTTTTGGTTAAACAAAAAAAAAAAAGTGGAGGAAGCACTATACAGAGAACAAACATACTGGTGAAAATAAACAAATGTAAAAAAAAAACAAAAAAAAAAACGTGAAAATAGGCACAAAGAAAAACTTGAATACAAGTAAGGAAAACTCTGCTGGTTGAGCTGAATACATCTACATATCAGGACAAAAGTCTAAGATACCACAGGGGCAGAGTTGGGGATGATAGAGAAGAATAGGAAAGATGGAAATAGTTTTAAGTGAATTACTACACCAACAGTTTGACCTTATGGAATGAAAGCCATCAGATATAGTGATTTTCAGTGACTTCATGTCTGTTTTGGAAGCACTTAAACAGACTACATATGAAAACAAAGACATTTTTCTTATAGGAAGAGTGGTTCACAACTTGATCACAGCCTATTTCATCAGTGTAACCTTACAATGGATTCCTGGACACATTGATCTAACTGGAAATGAGACAGCTGATAGACTTGCTAAAACAGGAGCCTCTAAACAGCAAAAGGACAGACCCTGCAGCATGAGAAACAGATTCTCAGAAACAACACAAGGGAATTCTGGCTGAACAGATGGGCCGACTGGCCGAAATGTCTAATGAAATGACCTGCCCAAAAGATGACAACATAAACATACTCAGCAGGAGAAATCAAAGTCTTATCTTTCAGTTCCGAACAGGACACGCCAGAGTCAATAGCCATCTAAACCGTATCAACCCTCAGCACCTACCCATGTGTAGACACTGCTGTCATCCCTATGAAACAACCAGACACTTCCTCATGGAGTGTCCACCACTCACAAATGCCAGGAAAAAACTTTTACAGATACCTCTGACAGTCACCGACTCACTACATGGAACATTAAAACAACTGCAGAAAACCTGCACTTTTCTAAGAATGGCATTGGGCTGCCAAGAGTAGACATGCTCAGCAGCTATGGGATATCGACAACAACAACAACAAATAGTTTTAAGATACTGAGGAAGATCTTGTACTTAAGAGAGATCCATTTTTTTTTTAATCATTGGATAAAAATATCCTGTTCAGCTCCTGATGGGTTATACTTTAGTATATACAGTGTTTTTAACAGTAGATTATATATTCAGTTGCTGCCATTTGCTTACTGCCAACATATTCCTAATAATTTATTCTATATTGTGTATCGGATAATGGGTGAGGTCAAGGCTACTAACTGAAGTATGGAGAGCAGCAAAGGCTATTTTGATGGCATACATATTAGCTGAAGTCTGTAGGTTGTTATGAAGAAATTAGAGAGCATTTTGTTTCAGAAATTTTACATTAATACTTGAATATAGGTGATCTAATCTGGTACTTGATTGTTGCATGGAATCTTGCCTTCTCATTCCAGGTGTTTGAGGGTACATCAGGCATTGATGCTAAGCATACAAAGTGTGAATTTACTGGTGACATCTTGCGTATGGCTGTCTCTGAGGATATGTCAGGTTTGTTGTAACCTGTTATTCAGCATCCTTGACTTCCATGAGTTTAAAAGTGATTTTTTTCCCTTACCATAAAATATGTTGTGCCTTAATTTACAGTCAGGCTGTGATATCTGCCTTTTGTCACGATCACATACATACATACATAGATAATGCCATTTTACAGTTTTAAGCATGTCTGATCATTTATATCTGTTCTTTATAGGTCGGATCTTCAATGGATCTGGGAAACCAATTGACAATGGGCCAAGTGTACTGGCAGAGGATTACTTAGATATCCAAGGTACTTTTCATTATTTAATTCAAATAATCTATGTTCACTGTAGCACATGCACAATCATTGTCGTTCCTTTTATTTTTTTCATATACACATTGTTTCTATAGACTGTTTACGACCAAAGAAAACTTTGAGTTTATTCATGGTTACATAATTTGCAATCACATACTGTAAGTATAATCCAGAACACATGCTTTTGTTTTTTAGGAGGACACTTTCTCTTTATTTGCTTCAATGTAAAACTTTTGTTTTTCCATTAAAAAACTTAAGAACAATGCCGGTCCCAAGCCCGGATGAAAAAGGAGGAGGGCGGCCTGCATGGAGGCCGTAAGGAGGCAGCCCCTCCACCATGCAAAGGCACAACAGGCCAATCACCTGTTTGCTTTAAATCATGATTACGCGAACTACAAGAGAGAAAACCGGACTGATTCTAAAGGCGACGAACTGGAACGGACTACGGACTACGACTTATGGAACTTGGAACACAAGAAGTATAAATGGGAAGGAAGAGGAGCTGGTGGAAGAGATGAGGAAAGCAAAACTAGAAATCCTGGCTATAACGGAAACGAAGAAAAAAGGACAAGGAGTCATGGATCTCGATGGCAACACGTTGCTCTACAGTGGTGTACCCATATCTGAAGGAGCTAAAGGGGGCGTGGGTTGCATTGTGGCCCAAAATCAAAAAGATAGTATCAAGGGATGGAACTTTGTCTCGGAGCGCATTATGGTTGTAAAACTAAAAGAAGGAGAAACCATAGTCAACCTGGTCATAGTGTATGGGCCAAATGAGGATGAGAGAGCAGAGGTCAAGGAGGAATTCTTCGAGCTGCTTCAAAGGACAGTGGATGACTGCCTAGATGAAGTTATTATGCTCGGAGATTTTAATGCCAGAGTTGGAAATGACCATGCTAGATGGGGTGGAGTTATCGGAAGATATGGAGAAGATACTCTCAATGACAATGGAAAGCGACTCCTTAGATTCTGCAGTGAGCAGAATCTGATCATTACAAACACAAAGTTCCCCCATAAGCGCATACATGCATACACTAGATGTGAACCAACCAAGAATGAGAAGTCAGTGATCGACTATGCCATTGTTCGGAGAAGCTCATTCAGATATGTCCGAGATGCAAGAGTCTGGAGGGGGCCAGAGATTGGAAGTGATCACTACCTGCTAACAATCAAACGAACAACTGAAAGAGTTGCTCAGCCTAGGAACTGCCCAACATCACGCAAGAAACCAAGTAAACGAGCAGGAGAAATGAGCATTAGGACCTACAAGCTGAGAGAGCCAGAAATTAAGACCAGATATCAGGGGCTTATTGCTACAGCAGTGAGCAACACAGAAGAACGACCTGATGACTTGGAAACCCTTACTTACTTAGTCGTTCCTCTTCTACCGTGAGGTGTAGAGGTGACTTGGAAACCCTCTGGAATAAATTCAAGGATATCATAAAGACAGCTGCTGCAGAAGCATGCGGTGAAGTCCGACTTGGGAACCAGAGAAAGAGGACACCTTGGTGGACAGAGGAAGTCAAAGAGAAAATAAGAGAGAAGAAAATGGCATGGAAACAATACTTAGGAACTAAAAACACAACAGGATAAATGGAAAAATATAGAGAATATGTGACACTCAGAACAGAAGCAAAGAACAAAGTGCTAGCAGCAAAACAGAAGTCCTGGGAAGAATTTGGAGAAAAGCTAGAAAAAGATGCACAAGAAAACCAGAAATTGTTCTATAAGACCCTAAAGAACATGAGGAAAGAAAAACAATGCCCTCTCAAATTTATAAAGGACAAGCAAGGCAAATTGCTTACTGCCCCGAAGGAAGTAATGGAAAGATGGAAAGAATATTTCTCAGAACTCCTGGATGGTGAGCATGATGAAGCATCAGAAATGATAACCACTGACACAGAAGAGGAAACCAATGATGGTGAAGATGACATAAAGATGGAAGAACTGAGGGCAGCACTAGAGAAAATCAAGATGGGCAAAGCAGCAGGGCACGATGGTATAACACCAGAAATGGTTAAGTACATGGGAGCATCAGGCGACCTATTACTCTTAAAGGTCCTACAGGCAGCATGGTGCAACAGGACCATACCAGGGGATTGGGAGATTGCCATCGTGGCACCAATTTTCGAAAAGGGTGACAGTCGACGGTGTGGAAACCGTGGAGGCATGTCCCTTCTCGGTGTCCCTGGTGAAATCTACTCTAGAATCCTGGGGCAGAGACTCCGACGCCTAGCTGAGCCACAATTGGATGAGGTCCAGTGCGGATTCCGAGCAAACCGAAGTACTCAAGACCTAATCTTCACGCTCAGACGGCTGAGTGAAAGGGCCCTTGAGTATGGGAGTGAGATCCGTCTTTGTTTCGTGGATCTGGGGGGGGCGTTTGGCAGGGTCCCCTGGAGCAAACTTTGGGACTGTTTGGCAAGGAAGAATATTCCAGCACCTCTGATTCATGCTATACAGAGCTTCTACAAGTCTTGCAGAAATTATGTGAGGACAGCAAACCATAAGTCAGAGGAGTTCAGGACCACCACTGGTGTAAGACAAGGTGATATCCTATCACCTTACCTCTTCATACTCCTTATGGACGATGTCATCAAGGCATGTGAGGAGAGAACAAGAAAGTATTCAGTGGGGTACTGGAAGATGAGACAGGTCTATATTTCGGAGCTGGCATTTGCTGATGATGTTGCCCTGATTGCTAAATCAGAGGCACATCTCCAATCCAACCTGCAAGTCTGGAAGGAAGAGCTGGAGAAGAGAGGGATGGTCATGGGCAGCTCTAGAACAGGGTCCATGGTGATATCACGAGAGGAGAGAAGGCGTCAGATTAAGTTGGGAGAACAGGTCCTGGAGCAGGTCGACCACTTTAAATATCTCGGAGCTATTATAGACCGAAGGGGAGGCATCAGAGAAGAGTTGGCCACTCGGAGGGCAGCGGCTGGGAGACTTTTTCAGGCCATAAATCGTGGATTCCTCAGCAAGAAAGAAGTTGGT
The DNA here is from genome assembly GCA_024509875.1 of Oreohelix idahoensis. NCBI lineage: Eukaryota > Metazoa > Mollusca > Gastropoda > Stylommatophora > Oreohelicidae > Oreohelix > Oreohelix idahoensis. Next base: position 32,549 of record JAMPIV010001842.1, read on the forward strand.
GGGAAAACGAGGGTGGCTGTATACCGCTCCACCTATGTCCCAGTCTTGACATATGGATGCGAGTCGTGGGCAATGACTACAACCCACAAAAGCCAGATCCAAACCTCAGAAATGAGGTATCTGAGGAAAGTGGTTGAAGTAACAAGAAGAGACATGGTCCGCAACCAGACGATCCGTCAAGGCCTAAAATCCCATCCGCTGCAGACCCAAATAGAACAGTCCCAACTAAGATGGTTTGGCCATGTCTGCTGAATGGGAGAAGATCGGCTACCACGACAAGCATGGGAAACAAAGAGCCAGGGATCCAGACCTCCAGGACGACCCAGAGTCCGCTGGGAGGACAACATTAGACGGTCTTTGAGGGACCGAGGGCTGGAGTGGAGCCAGGCCAGGAGGAAGACAGCTGATAGAATGGTCTGGCGCTCTCTCTTCCAAACCTCTACACCTCACGGTAGAAGGGGAACGACTAAGTAGTAGTAAGTAGATCTCCAGGCAGCCAGTTGCTTTGCTGATCACCCTTTAGGCCTTTGACGTAATGCATAACATCTAGCATTGGGGTGATCTTTCAGAATGATGATCAGAGCATAATGAATTTGTATTTTAATAAATAAAGAACATCAAAAATACTTCATGTGTTCTTGCAGTGTTAGTTTTGTAACAATTAGTTCACCTGACTGCAGTGTTGGATTGAGTAATCTAACTTTCGAAGTGAAAACAGGAGTACGACAGGGATGCCCCTTATCAACAACATTATGTTTGACAGCCATAGATTGGGTGATGCGCCAGACAACAGAGGGCAGTCCAAGAGGAATTAGATGGACAATGTTTTCTACACTGGAATATGCAGATGACATTGCACTACTCGCGCATTCACATCAATATATCCAAGAAAAAAACCGTTAGACTGAATAAGTATGGCCAGTAGGTTGGTCTGAACATCAATCTGAAGAAGACAGGTCATGACACTAAATGTGGGCAATCCTGAGCCAATAACAATAAGGAACCAGAAGTTAGAACAGACAGACACATTTACTTACCTAGGATGCATAGTAACACCTGACGGCGAAACAAGCAAGGACATTAACAAGGGGAAGGATCTTGTTACACGGCCGTCGAGGCATATTGGGAATACGGTGTTAGGCCCATATTTTCTTGACCATCGGCACACTAGGGGTGATGTGGTCAGCATCATGCCGGCTGCCGTAACCTTCCCAGAGTTGCTCTGGTACCCAATTCATCAGGCTGGGTCGACCCCGGAGCCGTTTGCGGTCTAAAAAATCCCACCTCAACTGGGGATCGAACCATGGACCACTGAGCTAGGAAGCCAGTGAAGGACATTAACAACAGAATGAATAAAGCGAGAACAACCTTTGCTAGTCTCAATAACATTTGGAAGTCTTCCCAGTACAGCACAAACACCAAATTAAGACTGTATGAGAGATGTGTACTTTCTTTGCTTCTCTATGGTGCTGAATGCTGGAGAGTAACAGAGAAGGAAATGTCGAAACTGTCCTCCTTCCACACAATCTGCCTAAGGAAAATTCTCCGAATCTTTTGGCCGAATACTATCAGCAACCAAGAACTACTTATTCGGAGTAACCAGGAGGACATGTACACCATCATACCTGGCAGACGCTAGAGTTGGGTTGACCACGTCCTCAGAATGGACCCTGATACCATCACAAGAACAGCTATCATATGGAGCCCCGAGGGAAAGCGAAAGAGAGGCTGACCTAAAACAACTTGGCGGAGAACTGTGGAAGCCGAGATGCAAAGAATGAACCAGAGTTGGGGCACTGTACGAAGGATGGCCGCCGACCGAGCAAAGTGGAATCAATTTGTTGCTGCCCTACAAGATGCCACCAGGCGTGATGGCCACTCACTGCTTTGATGGTTGGCAGCTATGGATCAAAGAAGAAGTAGTTCACCTGAAGAGTCTGCCAGTCCAGTCAGAGCATCATATTATTTGCTTCTTATAACAAATCTGAGAGAGCAGATGCTCTGCTGTTCCATTATTTTATTCAGAGACTTTCAGGAACCATATATCATATACTTTATTTCACTGTGTTTTTGAAACTCACTCTTTCAATTGAGTACTAGAATGTCATCCATACATAATATCTTAGTATCTCTGATCTTCTTTCAGTAATTCTTATCCTGTTCCATATTTAAATTTTAATTGCTTATGTTTGTTGTATTCTTACTCTTGTCAGTAGTTGTGTTAATTTAACTCATGTTGCCAAATCTTTTCAGGTCAGCCAATCAACCCATGGTCACGTATTTATCCAGAAGAGATGATTGAAACAGGTATCTCGGCTATTGACACCATGAACAGTATTGCCCGTGGGCAGAAAATTCCCATCTTTTCAGCTGCTGGTCTTCCACATAATGAGGTTTGTTGGGATATGGTTTCTAGTATACCATTAACATATATTATTGTTTTGAAATGTATTCATTGAGCTTGAAAGACAATTCCTGGCTTGATGTTTGAAGTCTTAGAACTGCATCTCTGTTAACAAACAAGGAAATGCCATAATTTAAAAAAAAAGACCGAATTACTCCAAAACGTGTCAGACATAACAAGTCTGCCCAGAACAGCTTACCAGACCACAAGGTCTTTTATATTTGAACATGTGCCCTAATATAACAGACAGACCTTGTGTCAAGGTTGAACAGAGTGTGTCTCGCAGAAATGAGGCAAAAATTCCTTTAAAAAATGTTGATCACTGTGTATGTTGTAATATTATTTTAGCATATGTCATACATGTAAATAGACCTGGTCCGGCAAACTGATCTTGAACTTTTCCATAGAGCATTGCCAATTGGCAGCTGTGGTATTATATAATGTATTAACTTTAACTGATGTATAACTGTTTAGGAGCTTTATAGCTAGTGATCTTTAAGTAGACTGTTTTTCAGTTTGCAGCAGATAATACAGATATGACAACTCAGGTCGCATGCCACAGGATTGTAATACCAAAATCCTGATAATTTAAGCCGTCCTCAAGAACTCTGGCATTACGGTTATCTCATTCTTCGATTCTAATGCACCAAAGCACATACTGTTGTAGTTGTGGTTTCTGTAGTTTTTTTTTTTAATACAGTGAGGCTGCTAGCTCCGTACACAGCCTCACGTTAGTCACCTTTTACAACATACGATAGCAGTATTCCTATTCTTTCTTTGTCTTCGCAGAGACCTCAAGGAACTCTGTGGGTCAGGCATTCAAATATTTTTATGTATTGTAGACGGCAGTTATTTATGAAGTTAAAATTTGATTGCAATAAGTAAATAATGTTAGATTGCCTTGAAATTCATGATTATTCTATTGTATTTATGTTCTTATTTTATACTTATCTAGATTGCTGCCCAGATCTGTAGGCAGGCTGGTCTGGTCAAGTTGCCAGGGAAGAGTGTGACTGATGATCACAGTGACAACTTTGCTATTGTTTTTGCTGCTATGGGGGTAAGCTGATTCAATTTTTGGTTCAAGTGTTCTTGATTTAGATAAGGAGTCTTCTTCCGTCCTTTGCCACCGACCGTCAAAGCAGTCAGTGGCCATTACGCCTAGTGGCGTCTTAGGGCAACAGCAGATAGGTTTTCCTTGCCATTGTTTCCCATCACACCTAGTGGCGTCTTTAGGGCAACGGCAAATCAACCCATTTGCTGTTGTTTCCGTAATCGAAGTGACTGGCAAACGGGTGATCAGCCCGTTTAAGGAGTGCACCGATGAAAGTTTTATTAGTTAATAAAAGTGTTTAGTTAAATCATCATTCTCATCAATACTTTTCAGCTCCCCAATGGAGCACACATCTTCAACAAACGCATGCCATGCCCTACCATCTTGTGCCTTCTGCCCAAAGTCTCCCCCATGTCTTCCTCATTCCTGTCATTTCCATCACCAGCTCTCCTCTTCATGAGTTTCCTGGTCCCCTTTCACTTCTATCACCTCGGGGACCATAGAATAGGTACGTCCTGCAATGCCACCAACTGGCTTTCTCAAAAATAGTTGTATTCTTTATTTATTGAGAGACTTGGGGAACTACACTAGTTTGGTTACAAAAAAATCAAACACAGTCTTATCTTCAGCAAATCTTGCATCAAGGCAAAGGTTCAATGTAATAGGAAGAGAAAGATTGACATACAATGTTTTAAGAAATCACATACAATCCTCTATTTCACCAAAGGCCACTTAATTTGCTACAGAAATGTTAAAAGTTCACAGCATAAGCATTGTATATTTTGAGTGAAAACTCACAAAATGTTTTGTGAAGGTTGTTGATAATATTCAGAAACAAAAGTGTAACTGCACCCACTTTGCCGAATTACTGAGAGCATGGCTGCTTTTTTCATGGTGCCATTTAATACGCATTGTTCATACACATAATGTAACTGTTATGTGCCTCAAAAAATTTTTATTGTAGGATTTCATGAAATTGTTACCATAGATTTCCATATGTTATGTTAGCATTTCTGGGATTATTTGTGTGCAACAGTCATATTTCATTGCTACTAAACAGAAGAATTAGCATTCTCTCATTCATCATTGCAAGAGAGACTTTATTTGTAATAAATTGCTTAATGTCATTTTATTGTTAGTTACCATCTTTATTTCTGATGTGTACATTCATCATCATCATTCCTTTTCGTTCCCTGTGGAACATAAGGCAGAAACAGTTGCTCTCCATCGATTTCTAATCTGGGCTGTCTTTCTCAGCTGTGCCCAAGTCATTTCAATTTCCCTAGCTTCCTCTTCTCCAAGTTCTCTTTGGCCTCCCCACTCCTCTTTTCCCCTGTGGGTTCCAGTCAAGGGCACCTCTGGCTGTGCTTGATTTTTCTCTTCTGAGTGAATGTCCTATCCATCCCCACTTTCTTACCTTAATTTCTGTTTGTATTGGCTGTTGCCTGCATCTTTTCCTTAGCTCTATATTTGTTAATACATCTGGCCATCTTATGCGGAGACATCTATTTACAAATGTCTGTAGCTTGGAGGTGATACTCTTTGAGACATGACATGTCTCTGAGTCATACAGCAAGACTGACTTCACATTTGAGTTAAAGATTCTAATTTGATGTGTACATTGCTGAAGTGTTATTGTTAATGCAAACTTTCAGGTAAACATGGAGGCAGCCAGATTTTTCAAGCAGGACTTCGAAGAAAATGGGTCCATGGAAAATGTGTCTTTGTTCTTGAATTTGGCCAATGATCCAACGTGAGTGGCTTCTGAAATTACATTTTGGATGTGTGGCATGTGCAGCATAGTTTTTAATTAAATTTAGTGCTTTATACAAGAGCAGTCATTTGAAGTTATTTAATTATATGAAAATTCTTCCAATGAGGACTAATGTAGTTTTAAGAAAATAAATACATCTATTGCAGTTGTGTTTGAGTGTAACATTGTTAGCTAATTATATTTTAATAATTACAGCATTGAGCGTATCATCACTCCTCGTATTGCTTTGACAACAGCAGAGTACTTGGCCTACCAGTGTGAGAAACACATTCTTGTCATCTTGACAGATATGAGCTCTTATGCAGAAGCCTTGAGAGAGGTATTAGTTGTGACTTTAAATAGCTGGTAAAGTGAATGTATTATTTGTATGTAGAGGAAAATATGAATGTTACATGTATCTTATACATAAGTACAGTTTGCTCTGATAATTATTTACAACAGCTTGGTGGCAAGATTACTTGTATTTGGAAGTTCATGTTGATGCATCACTGCAGGATCAGTTATACTGGTTTATATGTTTTTGAGAAAATGTCTAATTGGGCTGCCCAACACAGTCATTCATTACCCTTCAGCTCCCCATGGAGCATAGGCTTTCAACAAATTCATGCCAAGCATTCCTGTCCCTCAAGGTCCTTCCATGTTTTCCATATTCCTGTCATTTCTGTCTTCAGTTCTCTTTTCCATGTATTTTTTCGGTCTACGTCTCTTACCCTGGGAATTCTAGAACAAGGATTGCCTTGTAAATTTATCTAATTTAGATTTTGGTAATTTTCAACCAGTTAAGATTTTCATGTTGTTTTCACCAGTGTTGAGTTCTTAGAACGTGCTTTCTTATCATACTAGAGTGCCTGTTTGATTGAATACTGACATGGTTAGATTTTCTTCTCTTGCATCACTTGCTGCTGTATGATTGAGTGGCTGCTGTATGATTGAGTTGCTGCTGTATGATTGATTCATTTTTCTTTTGGCTCCATATGGAGCCACCCCTGCAGCTGGTCTCCTAGCAGGAACCTTGTGCCATAACATTTATGTGCTGTAGCTTGGATTTTTGTGCAGTGTTCAGCCTGTTTTTTGGTGTGAGGGAGTTTAAAAAATTATCTCATTTCCACAAAACTCAACATATTTCACATCAGTTAAAAAATTATCTCATTTCCACAAAACTCAACATATTTCACATCAGATGTTTTTGCCAGATTTAAAAAAAAAATCTTTGTGCCCAAGCACCGTCACCAGTGCAGTGCTATTGGAGAAACACAGATGCAGCTATTAGCTGCAGTAACTGAATGAAGGTGGCATGGTTAGAACATGTTATTTGGATTCTACCACAGACAGCAATCAAACTGACACAGCAGGGAAGACAGAGTGATGAGGATGGCTGAAGGAGATATGGAAATGCAAGAAACAAATGTTTAGAAGTTTAGATGAGTTCTCCAAAACAGGTGAATGGAAAGCTGTTGACTTGTGCCTGCGTGGGGCACTTAAAGTCCCATGTGGTGAATAGCATTCTGAGGGGCCAATGAATAATTTATCAAATATGTCTCCAGGTGTCTGCTGCAAGAGAAGAGGTGCCAGGTCGTCGTGGTTTCCCAGGTTACATGTACACAGATTTGGCCACCATTTATGAGCGTGCTGGTCGTGTTGAAGGCAGGAGTGGGTCCATCACACAGATTCCTATCCTCACCATGCCTAATGATGGTACTGTTTTGTAATGATTTATCTAACAACTGAGCATGTTTATGATATAACAAATCTGCACATTTTTTCATTCTAGTTCAGTGTAAACATATGCATTAAAAATTTTTTTTTTTAAACAGTCTTTTATTTGAATAAAAAAATAACCTTTTATTTTAAACTTCAAAAGATACTGCTTATTTCAGAATTCTAGCAACATTCTTCCTTTTTTATACAAGTACCATGCTTGATGGCATAGACAATCATGTCTCTCCACAACTTCCTATCTCCGGTACTGTTTATCAGTTCTGTTGTCAACTTCTTTCTATGCCATGATGTCAAATTGTCCAGTACATTCTCACTTTGTCCCTTTCTATTTTTCCTTCAATCTTTCACAATATATTCCAGCTTTCTTTGTCTCATAACATGTCCAAAGAAAGTAGGCTGCATCCTTTTGTTGTGACTAAAAAGCTTCCTTAGCATATTGGTTTCATGCAGGATATCCTCATTAGCTGTCCATCATATTTTAGCTGTCCATAGTTATCCAACAAACCAACCTCTCTGTGTGTATTTCCTAACTTATTTACTAAATTATTTTATATGTATTTTCTGTAGACATTACACATCCAATTCCTGACCTTACCGGTTACATTACTGAGGGTCAGATGTATGTGGACAGGCAGTTACACAACAGACAGGTAAGCTTCACTGTTTTCAGAAGTTTATTTCAATTATTGTAGTGACAGCTTTAATTTGTTATCGGTTTTCATGTTTATTTGTTAATGGTTAAAAAATTATGTTTTAACCCTTTAACTAATTTTTTTCCACCCTGTTCCGTAATTATTTTTTGAAGAATTCTAAACGGAGAAGTGTACTATCTTGTAGTGTAAATTTTATGTTAATCTTTTTTGTGAACATGTACTTATTATATACCAAACTGTAGGGAAATAGATAGAGAATTGTAATATATAGTGTCTTTATTAACACAAGCACGTTCGGTATACTTAAAAACATTTTGCATGTAAAAGTGAAAAACACTAAAATGTTAACTGTAGAATACGAGCTTACCAAAGACAAATTACTGTTGTAGACAATAAAACTTTCTTTTTAGTCTTCAGACATCGAGGTAATCCATTTATGAAGTAAAAAAACATTGATTATGGCTACAGTTAGTACATTTAGCGTTATTCACACCAGTTTTTATTGTGGTCCCTTATAGAAAAAAATTATGCAATATTGTATTATGTAATTTTCAAATGAAGAATAACATCATATAAGAACTTTTTACATATGTTTAATGTTTCAGTAGTATTCATAGCTTCATCTTCTACCTAGGACTAGTGATTAGATGTTACTGTAGGTTTAGTTTTGTTGCTTTTCGGTCGGCTAGAATAGGACTACACCCACTCAACTAAATCTAATGTGTCTAGCTTTTCTGCACCAATTCCATTATTTGACAACAAACTGTGGCTACCAAACAATCATCGTCAATGTCAGCAATGTTTCTAAGTAGTTTGACACAATTATTCACTTAGGAGACTTAGAAAATGTAAATATAGCAATAACAATGAAAAACGCAAACACATGAATCGTCACACAAATTGTAGCACAAAACAAGCACACGTGCTGCTTAACTAAACTCAAATTAGTTGTTTGAATAACAGCAAAAGTCATTCTACAAGTTTTAAAATATGAACTGCATTAAACGGATGATTTTTGGGGTTTATTTGTGATAAACTAAAAACAATGCCCTGAGCATTACGGTGGCACGGCAGTTACAATATTGCAACGCTCTGAGCGCTGTTCTGGAGTTAAAGAGTTGAGCAACAGATATTTTTTCAGTCTAAGTACAGGTTAGTGAAGTTACTACAAAGTAAAGAGAGTAGATACAAGCTTGGTAACCGTATGCCAGAATGGATTCACTTTGTTTAATGAAGGAACTGTATATAAAAATGAACTGAAAGTAGAGGTAGTCTCGTAGCAGATACTTCCATAGATGAGTGGAATCTTAGAAACCTATGTGGTGGGTTGACCAATTCCCACCCTAGCTGCCTTTGCCATCCCTAACTCAACAGTAGAGTCAGTTACCAATTTACAGCTGGGTGGAGAGTGGCACTACTTAGTTTCAAACCTGGTAATTTTATCTCAAGAAGCAAGTATTTTTAATCACTATTCCACTCAGCGGTCATAAAAATGAATTGCATATTTTATTTTAAAAAATATGCTTTTAATTGTTTCAGATCTACCCACCAATTAATGTGCTGCCTTCCTTGTCTCGTTTGATGAAGTCTGCCATTGGTGAGGGTATGACTAGGGAAGATCATGCCGATGTCTCTAATCAATTGGTGAGTACAAATAAGAATTTGGGGAAAGTGTAGATGCATGTGTATATTATTTATAAAAACATTAAACCTGCATATGCTGAGTACTCTTTGACTGATTATAGCATATTAGAAATGGTGGGGTCAGTTAAAACAGCTAATGTCTCTATTTTACAGCAAAGAAAATGCCTTCGTACCGGCCATGTAGCCTGCGTCAGAGACAAAAGGACGAAAATGGAAGAGAAAGTGGGAAGTAGGTTAAATCAGTTTCCACTAATGGGGAACTGATAAGAACCAGACTACCTGCCAATGGAGCAAGAGATAAGATGTCACTGGAGATGGATACGACGCACATTTAGGAAACCTGTTCATGGCATTACCAGGCAGTCATTATTCTGGAATCCCGAGAGTAAGAGAAGTAGAGAAAGACCAAAGAACACATGGAGAACAGAACTGGAGACAGTCATGAAGGGGATGAAAAATACACGGAAAGACCTTGAGCAGATGACATGAGACAGGAAGTCTTGGCATACATTTGTTGAATGCCTGTGCAAACACCCATTTTTGAAAGTCTTATCTTTCTGGTTGACATTTGTTGTTCTCCGTGTTTCAGAGCCATACAGTAGGACTGACGACTTTTAAATGCTGTTCCCAGTGCAGTGAGAGCTCTTGTCTTTTGTAATTTTATCTGGTTCTCCAGCTTTGCATTGCTGGCTCTTTATTTGTTTTTACACATCTTATGGGAATGCATCTCCCATTATAATAAGACTATAATTAGTTGCGTTTATTCCCATAATCTTTATCTAATAGTATGCCTGTTATGCCATCGGCAAAGACGTCCAAGCCATGAAAGCTGTGGTGGGTGAGGAGGCTCTTACTCCTGAAGATTTGCTGTACCTAGAGTTCCTAATCAAGTTTGAGAAGAACTTCATCACTCAAGGTCAGTTATGAACTTTTGTCATCTGCCTGTTGTCGTTCAATTAGGAATGAAGAAGATTATTGTAGTAAAAAACAGTTTTACAAAATCATAAAGACAAAACTGTTGTCTTTTTTTTGTCAGCCTTGCCCATCTCAGCAACACATACACATGCAAACAGTAGCTGTATCTTAATTTCATTACAGTTAATAATTTCAGCTCCAATAAGTTCACATTTATTTTAGTGTTCATGTTTGTTGCCACTGGGAGTCGTGGAGGAGACAAATGGAGAACAGGGTTACTGCCTCCTCAGATGTTGTAAGAGGTTTAGCATGGGGCTGGCAACCTCATGTAAAACAGATTGCTACTGAAACCAAAACTGCAAGAGAATGTGAATGCTTTCTGCAAGGGGGATAACTAGTGGTTGAATAAGGAGCAAAAGGGAAATGATTCACTTTTATTTTCACTTGTGATTTGCACTGAGGCAAATGACAATTTGTTGGACATTTTACCTTGAAAAGGGAGACTTGATTACCACAATACGTCAGACTCAAAGCTGTGAGTTCTTCATTGCTTGAAGCTATTTAAATAGTCTCAGAATGTATAATGTAAAAGCTGTCATCTCAGACATCCTTATTGTTGTGCCTGACTAGACTGAGAGTCTTGATAGGCATGGCCATTTTTCAAATTTCATGATTTTTACAGGTCACTACGACAAGCGAACAATCTTTGAGTCCTTGGATATTGGATGGCAACTGCTGCGTATCTTCCCAAAGGAAATGTTGAAGCGCATCCCTCAGTCCATCTTGTCAAAATACTACCAGAGAGCATCAACACATCCAGAAACATCAGGCAAGAAAACTTCCCATGAAACTACCACTCTTTAAGCCTGTTTTATGGTCTTGGATCTTCTCATGTTTATCCTACTTCTGCTACCAAAGAACTTGAAAATGAACAAATATAAACATGAGTTCTAGAGATGGGTATGATTTTTCAAGTTTTTACCAGCAGGGATCGCCTGTTTAACTCCGAAGGAGTTTTAGTTTAAATTACTAAAAAAAAAAAAACCAGTCTTATAAATGTATTTTGATAATATAGATTTTAGGAGAGCAGAGTAGTAAATTCCATATGAGTATAATAGAGTAGTAAATTCCATATGGGTGTAATCAGGTAAATGATTAGGAGAATAGCTTTAGAATTTTTTTGTACAGACTTTAAAATGTAAAGCGTAGATGTAAAAATATATGCATATGTAACATTTTCTGTTGTCTGTGATCTCTTTGTAATATGACTATTAAAAACTAAGATCAAGTCAGATATGTCTCTTGAGCTGAGAGAGCATTGAAGTTTTTCACTGTTTGATAGAAACAATTGTGATGCAACCACACAAAATCTGCAACATGTCAGGATGTGAAATAATTGTGTCTAAAATTCTTCAAGTATCTTGTATGCATTTTATAAGATTTCATGTCAGAAATGTCAAATTCTGTTCAGTGTCAGTTGGACTTTCAGATTAGGTCACTGCAATTTAAATATATTTAAGGTCATTTTAGACACCTGTAAACTATACTGTTTCATGGCTTAAGTTTCATACAGCACAGTCTCAGAATCAATATTTTTAAGCAGATGAGCTTTTAATGATTTGTGTCAAAATGACATACAGTGACATGTTACACTTTTTATGAGTATGCTTCACAATTGTGCTGCTGCCGTTGCTTGGTGAAAATAAGATTATGTTGATCACCGTTCATTAAAATTAAGGAAAATGAGTGTGAAATCACATTCCATAATCATCGTGTTATTAGCTCCAACCACCAGAATGTTAAATGTGACAAAAAAATAGGGGACAAAATTATTCCTGCTTTGAAGATTGATAAAACAGTTTATCTTGTGTTTGAAATAAAGACTCAACAAATTACATTCCACGAGGTTCTAAAAGTTATTCAGATTTTTGGTTCCTCTAGTAAATACATTGCTGTTGCATGTTTTACAATTTTTAATTTGTAAAAAGCGAATATAGGAAAGTGCTACAGCCTTCATTTTCTTACCTTATGCCATATATTTCTCTAATATGGGGTAAAGTACTAACAACTTGTTAATTGGGCATATTTTATGAGTGGCTTGCCATGACCGATTTGCATACATGTGTTTACAATAAGGTAATTGCAGTACATTGGGAGATATTAATCTGCTGATGGCTACAAATAATTAGAATGTATGTGCATATGTGTGCAGGAATTGTGACATTATTTATATTGTTATCATAACAGGAGTATTATAACTGTATTTATTTAGCCTTATAGAGTAATTGTTAAGATACTCTGTGTTTGATGATTTACTGTGATTTAAGTGAAAGTGGGGGCGGTGTCATTTCTTTATGTATTCAGGGTAATATAGTGTCTCCGTTCCATTTTCTTGATTGTATTAATTCCTGATACAGCAGTCCTTAAATGCAGCTGGTCCACTGTCTGGCAGTTTTAAGCCATAAGTTTCTCCAAGTTCATTCCAGTCAGGTCTTATTACAAGCTATAACGTCATTTTGTTAAGTCAGTGTCTCCAAGAAGCTAAAAAAAAAATTCATGATTATGTGACAGATCCATTTGTTTCATTATCTTCAACAAATAGGTGAAGTCTATGTTGCTTTATGTATTATTTTATGTGGAATGTATTCTTTTATGAAGACACATTCCTCCTCATATAGCAAGTTGATTTGAAGCACAGAGTTATTAAATATTTATCAGTTTTCTTTTCTTGTCTCAAGTCCAAATGTTAAGTACCAAAAGGAGAACAGCAAGTGTACAAGTCTATGAACAGTAACTGTGCAAGAATGTTATTCTGTTTCAGTTATTGCCCATTTAGAATCTCATTTACAACCAGCTCAGTGTACCAGTGGCAGTAAATTCTGCTGTTCTTTTTAGGAAACGCACAAAGGCTGTTTAGATATGCATATATTTTGGTATTGTGTAGATCAGTAGTCTGATCTTGTTTTTGGTTCATGCACTTTTATACCAGACTTTGAGAAACTCATGTCCTGCGTGGCACACTTAATTTACAGTTTTTAAAAATTGTTATGATAACTTTGGGATTGAATACTCTCGAAATACAAGTACAGTTGTCCACACCTTGTAACAAATGTAGAGCACAATAACTAGTCCGATTAGGTTTTAAGTGCACCTCTGTGTAAAATTTTTATGCCATGCACCCCACTGATACCATGATCCATTTGAGCAAAATTTGTGCACACTGGTTGACTACCACTGGTCATAGAAAATAGAATGGCACAGTTGGAAATTGAGAAGTAGGTATAACTTTGATGTCTATGTGTGTAGGTTTCTGTTGTTCTAGTCAGAACACTGACCGTGAAGGCAATATGGAAGAAACTGGATCGTTGATTTTTGTTGTTAGATTAGCTAATAATAACAGTAGTTCTGTCTCCATGGATTATCATAGTGCTTGTTCGTTTTGTTGGTCAATCCGACCTGTACTATAATTTCTTTAATCAGAAGATTATTTATGTAATCATGATTTTTATTTTTTACAGCCGGCCATGAAAATCAAAGCATTAATTTCATCTGTTTGGTTAAACATGCCTTGCAAGTACTATTAATATGGTGAAAGTTAAGTTTTGGCAAAGCTGGCTCTCATGCATGTATATTGGGATGCTGTATTGATAGAAAGCATAAGGCTGTGCTAGGTCAGGCTTGTAAAATTAATCTGTAGTAATACTGTATGTAGATATGATAATAAACTGTTACATGTATATAAGCATTATTTGTCTGTGTCGATTACAGTGTAAACATGGATGCTGAGTTAGTCACATGATTAGTGATGTATCTAGGCAACTTGAAACTCCTGTGATCATTTATGCAGGGGCCTCGTGTAGCTCCTGGGGGTCTGTGAAGAGACAAAGGTGAAAAAAGGACTGCTGCCCCCTCAGACATATTGTACAAGGTGACTAAGAGGCTGTGCTTGGGACTGGCAACCTGATGTAAAACAAATTGCTTCAGAAACCACCGCTGCATGAGCATGGGAATGTTTGCTGCAGGCTTCCTGCAAAGGGACCAGCTGCAATGGTGGCTCCATGTTCCATAAGCAGTGCGAAGGATGGCAATGGTGGCTCCATGTTCCATAAGCAGTGCGAAGGATGATGATGATTTGTGCAGATGATATTTCTGCTACCAGTACACATACAAATGTGTTCACACGTGAAGGGGGCATGGTGGGATTAAAATGAAAATAGGTAATGCATCTTACTGGGACAAAGAATGGCCTATGGTATAAACACAAGACCTCCATCAGGGACAAGCAAACATAAAAAACAGAAGGGAAAAGGAAGCAGGGACTAAGATAAACACATAACAAATAAATAAAATTGATATGGCCTGGAAATTGATGTATCTGGTGATGCTGCCTTGAAAATCTGTATGAGCAAAATGGCCAATCAAATTCATCTGGGTAACAAGAGGGCGCTTGAAAAGAGTTATTAATTAGTAACAAAAGAAGTCTAGGGAGAAAGGCAAGCATTGACGAAACAAAATGGTAATAGAAATCAAGAAATAAAAATACAAAAGGTCGCTTCAGCTTTGGATTGTTGGATGCATCCCATAAGGTAGATTAAATGTTTGTTCAAGCAGTTATGTTATCAGTTTCTCTAATTTTCTTCTCTTGACATATCCACTGAACTGATCTGTAGACATCTTTTTTTTTTTTTTTTTTGGCCTCAGGTATTCATTTCTTCACAAATTAAAACGGCTCTCCCCCCCATCTCATTTTCACAACCATACCAGAAAAATCATACAGTTTCAGAACAAGGGAATGTTCAAGAAAAAGCTAGATTAACAGATCCTGATGTTGGTCAGACTCTAGCTCACACAATACACTTCACACAAAAAGAATTCACACCTACATATAAAGCTGATGTAATAATTTACTAACACCTGAATGGCAATTTTATGAAACAAGGTTTATTTAATGTCTCATGTAAAACAAGAACAGATAAAGTATGAAGAAATAATACACACAGTAGGAATCCAGCTCCTCTGAGAAAATATAAAACATAAGTGAGATAAGAAAGATCTAGTTTTAAACAACACATTTTAGAACCTAGGTTGGCCTAAAGTAGCATGCCACTACATCACAGTTTCCTACTTTAACTTGGATTTCAAGCCATAAAGCTCAGCCTATGCACAACAAAGTCTAACATGGAAACATTTTAACGGGTATTTTGTCTCCTGTCATGGTAACGTGGAGATTATATCCCAACTTTTTATTTTTACAATTCTAATAAATTAAAACATTTCCAAGTGTACCACTACTTTGGGGTTGATAAGACTACCCTAAATTTCCCAGTGAGGATAAGGTTCTGATACAACAGTGATCTGAGCAGAAGTCTATGAAACGGATTTGAAGCCATGAGCAGAAATAGATGTGATACACTAATACGAAAGTCAGAAATGTAATGACACATGTCAAAATGAACATTATGGTGCAAAATATCTACTCGTATAAAGGTGTGTATATATATATATATATACACACACACACACACTAACATACATAAATGCAGTATTTAAAACTACTGTTTTTTCAGCAATCACAAACAGTTCTAATGCTTTCTGATGCAGTTCAGTTCAAGTGTACTTATTAAACTTTAATTTTTTATGAAGAGCTGTTGCCAAACTGATGTATGCTTTTTCAAACCACAAATACGTCTGTCATTTTACTGTCATAAAATACCTAATTTCACCAATGAGTGACAGAAGTTCTTTATTCAATATCAGTGTAGGTAAACTTGCTACCATTGACTACTAACTTAATTTCATTGCTTTCTGTAGACAGTACTGTATATTAATCAATGAGTAGTGGAGCATAAATTAAAAGTAAACAAAAAATTATGCACACATTTTTAATGGAATAACACATTTATTATTTGTACAAGTGAGAAGAAGAAATGGTGTATTCTAATTTTCTGTTCATTGTTTAGAACTAAAGAAGGGCATCTTCCGTCTTTGCCTACATGTAGAACATTATCTTTTAATCAGTTCCAAACGAGCCCTCCTTATATTTGCTAAGTCTGGTAGCTTGAACTTGTTTTACAAACTGGCAAAGAAAATGTGTTCATTTAAAAAAAATGATAAGACCAAGACATTGAATGTTCATCAAAAAAGACTGAACTATAATGAATAAATATATCAGAAAGAACTGGCCAACAAAAAAAAACAACAGTAACAGATAATCAAGGGGAACATTTGTGACAGTTCCTCAAATGACAATAGCTTAACATTTTATACATACTTTACTGAACAACCACAATAATGATTAATGCCAGAAAGCTTTGTGATATAAACTTAACTCTTTCTCTCTCAGGGGCTGCATGGTGCTCCCATCATGCACCTCAAATTGTTCTTTCCTGCAACCATGGTTCAGTTATAGTCAGATGAAAACTGAAATACCTGACCAAAACTGGTTTGAATCAAGTCAACATTTTCAACACACCAATAGGGTAAAGTGGGAACTGAAAAATTAATTGTAGCTTAATTGTTGTGCATTGTCATCCCTTGTTTATGTGGCTAGGAAATTAGCGAGGGGAATTTTTTTTTTTTTTTTCCACAAACTATCGCCTGATCAAATAAACTGTCAATCAATACCCTTTAGCTGCCCAAGGAGCTTAGGCCTTCAACAAACACATGCCAAGTCTTCCTGTACCGTGCCATCTGCTCAAATTCGTTCCATGTTTTCCTCATCATTTTCACCTCCGTATCCAGTTATTTTCTCCATGTGTTTTTTGGTCTATCTCTGCCTCTCTTTCCCTGTGCATTCCAGAACAAGGACTACCTTGTAATGCTATCAGCAGGTTTCCTCAATGTGTGTCCTATCCATCGCCAGCGTCTTCTTCTCAGCTCTTGTTCCACTGGCACTTGTCTGGTTCTTGTCATTAATTCCACATTTGTGACTGTCATACCATTTCAGTCCTATTCTACGCAAGCACCCGTTTATAAAAGTCTGTAGCTTTTTAGTTGTTGTTTTTGTTGCTCTCCATGTCTCAGAGCCATACAATAGGACTGACTTGACATTTGAGTTGAAGATTCTTATTTTCGTGTTGGACTTGATTTCTCTTGACCTCCATATGTTTCCCAATGCAATGAAAGCACCTCTTGCTTTTTGTATTCTTATTTTGATATCATTGTCTGTCCCTCCAACTTTGTCTATATTACTACCAAGATATGTGTACGATTCTACATCCTTTTGTGGTGTTTCTTCAAGTTCAATCTTAACATTTCTTGCATTTATTCTCATAATCTTTGTCTTTTCCCTGTGTATTTTCAGGCCCACTTGTTGTGACCTGTCATTGAGAATTTTCATTTTCTCTTGAATCTGATTATGGTTATGGGACAGAGCCAAGTCATCAGCAAAATCCAGATCAACAAATAAACTATTCTATTTGAATTCTATTCAAAGTGATTTAGACGATAGGTTCTGTGATTGAGAGGAGGTCTCAACATACCATCATAGGAAAAAAACACCAGAAATATTATCACATTAATGTAGTAACAACAATGTGTATACTTGTTCATATATACACTTAAATTGTGGACCATTTAATGCTAAGAAAAGGACCAAAAAAAAATTTTGTAAGGGTAACATTTTCCTTTTTCTAAAAAAAAGAAACAAAAAGACATTTTCCCATAAATATATATGTTTACTGGCCCCTGTAGTTCCCTCGGGGCCCCTGAAGCGACAAAGAAAGAACAGGGCTGGTACTTCTTCAGGCAGGTCTACTAGGTGACTATTGTCCGTTCGGAAATTCGTGCCCACACATTGAACGTTGTAACTTTGCAACCCCTTGACGGATGTTATTGAAATTTGCTACGTGCCCTACTGATATCAATGCAGTTATTAATATATTTTTTGCCCTTACAAAACTCATGTCATGTTCGAATTTTCTTCTTTAACTCTTTAACCCCCAAGAGCCAGTATACTGTACTTCCCGCTAGACCCATTTGGCCCAATCAACAGTATACTGGCTTTCGTATTTCTTGATCCTTTCTAGGGCTGGGCTGTTTTCTAATTTTGACAACTCAAAAACGCTATTTTCTTAAAGTATAGCCATCCATTATGGAATTTTGTTATTTATGAATATGAACATTTAAAAAAATTATTTCCAAACAAAAACAATAAAAACATACTGGTATGGCCATTTTTGTTTGGGCCAAACCCACTTTTTTGCTTGGGACTGAAAGAGTTAAGTTATATAAAAAAAAACTCTTACCGTTGTGTGGGTTAATTTTTATTAGTTCTGCAGGAAAGTTACAAGATCCGTTCAAAAATTGCGCACTTAATTTTTGTTACTGCACAGCACAAGCGATGAAATGTGCTATTCAATATTTTTTTTGTTTGAATTAGTGTAGTGACTACATGTCCGCACCTGTGCGCACCTATTGTACACAGTCGCGAGTAATTATTTCAGCGGCGTATGCTAATTGCAATGAGTTGGCTGCAACGAAACAAAACGACACCAGCATATAATATATTAATAAACTAAACTGCATAATTATGAAAAGCGCAATGAATCTGAAATACAAATTTATCACTTTGCAGAATGTAAATGTTATATTGTACAGGCATTTTCGCAGAGAGGCTAAGATGGGTTGTTTATACCACGACATCCAAGAACCTGGTAGGAGAACACGAAAGGCCCTGGGTGTGGATAGAAGATCTTTTCGACGTTGGATACAACAAGACGGTGATTGTACAGAGGCTGCGGTTAAGCAAGGAAGGAAGAAAAAAAATGATGATTTTGACAAGGATGTCATTAGACGTTTGATTTTGAAGATGTTTAATGCCAATCAACTTGTTACTCTCCGCATGCTGAAAAGTCGGCTGCAAGTAGAATGCGATATTAACGTCTCAAAAACAACTCTTTGGCAACTTGTCAGAAGTGTCGGCTTCACTTTTAGAAAAACGTCTGGCGGAAGGATTTTTTTATGTGAAAAACCACATCTGGTTGCAGCTTGAAGCAAATACCTTAGGCAGATTCGCGAGAGAAGGCAAGACGGCTATGATACAGTGTATTTGGACGAATCTTGGGTTAATGCTCATCATACGAACGAGAAAGAATGGCAAAGGTCAACGCATTATATTAGCACATGCGTCCCGATGATTTAATGCTATCATGGTTCATTATCAGAACATCATTCCTCGTATCAAAATCACGTGAACAACCAATCACACATTTAGGACACGCCTTTGAACCGTCTTGTCGCACAAATGTTGTGATTTACTGTAAGAATTAATGTTACGGGCAGATTTAGGAAAATGTTCCAAGAAGATCAAAGAAAATCGCCATTTTGCAAATTTCGCGACAGCTGTGGATGTAATGATCGCAAAATCTTAACTGCATGGAAAATCTAAGACTGCATGCAAAAATTCATGTCCATACAACAAACAGTTTTGGAGAAAATTGACGCTTTCTGTGGGCACGAATTTCCGAACGGACTATAATATTAGGTTGTACATGAGGTGACTGGCAACCTGATCATGTCAAATAAACTGACAAAGAAACCACTGCTGCAAGAGCACATGAATGTTTGCTTGGTGCAGGCTTCATACAGTGTGACCAGGTGCAGGCTTCATACAGTGTGACCAGGTGCAGGCTTCATACAGTGTGACCAGGTGCAGGCTTCCTACAGTGTGACCAGGTGCAGGCTTCCTACAGTGTGACCAGGTGCAGGCATGGTTCCATGGTGAAGATATGTTTACCTTTTTTTTTTTATTTATTTAAAATATCACCTGGAGATAAAGTGGCATATATTTTGCAGCCTTGATAAAACTGAAAAAAAACTGCCTCAAAGTTTTACGCTTTACACCAGTACACTGACATCTTAATGTCTCATGGTTCACTGCAGATTTATACCATAATACAAACTGATTTATGAACAAGATGTTAGATTTGAGAGTATGCGAATGATAGATGTTTTACTTTACTGTTAGTAAATATTTCCCACTTGTGCTCTTGGTTGTAATGACAAGAACTTGGACTATTTATTTATATTTTTTGTTATTTCAGTTTCTCCTTTTGATTTTCGTTGTTTGTTGAATTTCTTGTAAAGGTATTTCTTTCTGGTTTTGCATTTTTACTTGCTTAATTTTTTGAACTTTTTCTTTGTGTCACCTATGTTGTTTATTTTTCCATCTTCCTGTATTGCATCTCTGCTTCATACTTTTTTTAATTACGTGTTTGCAGTCTTTATGGTATTTTTCTTTTGACATGTCTATATGGGTATGACTTCAGGTGTCTTTGTCACCTGTTTGTAACTGTCTGACAAAGGGTGAACCCCAAAGTGTCTTGTGTTTCCAGTGTACCATCCAATCTGTAAAATTGACTCCATACCAGTTCATTTTCTTTTAAACATATATATTATGCCCCAAAGGCAGTGTCCTTCTATCAGTGGTTTGCAGTCTGAGACTTGCCTACACATTTCTGGTCTCTAGTGCTGTTTACCAGATCTGTTGTTGACCTTTGTCCATGTCATGCTGTTTACCAGATCTGTTGTTGACCTTTTTCCATGTCATGTTAGCAATGTCCTGTGTCCTCTCTGGTCTCTTATCCCTTTTTGTTCCTAACATCAATTTTTGCCTTTGTTACTTTTCTGAAGAACCACCTAATAAAAGTGGACGGCTTCATCATGACATGTATGATGAGCTTCTTTTGCATCGATGTTAGTATTTCAAACTGGCTATTTGATTCTTAATCTCCTGCCACACCAGCAGTTTTTATCCAGTGGTGTGATAGGTGGATGGAATATAAAACTGACTTTGACTTACACACTCTGTTTAATAAAAAAAATTTATTTCTTCAACCATGAACATTTTCAATAATATACAATTTAAAATTAGCCATACATGGAGATAAAACATGGGGCAATGAACACAAGCAAAGAAGCATGTTTTTATATATCACTATAATGTGGAATGAAGTAAATGAATGGTAAACAGCAATGAAGACTCCTTTAAATAACAGAGAAATATGAAGACTTCCTTGACCTGGCTACCATGTTTTGACCTGAATGATCATTATAAACTGTGCATGGGAGACAAATTACTGGAAAACAAGCAAGAGGAAGACAACAAATTAGCACAGGTAATCAAAGACACTTCATTTCAGCGACAAAACAAACAAACTGTACAAGATAACTGATAAAGAACGTTCATGTTACATCTTACGTCATTCAAACAAACCCGATCAATCTCTCATTTTTGTTACACAAAACTGTTGACTTTCTCTGCTGTCTGTTTTTTTTTTTTTTTAAACATATCTTTTCATTTTATTGAAACAATGGGGCATATATATACATTTTATGCATGATAACAAATAAAATGCAATGTCACCAGGATCCATGTCAAAGATATTTTTAAGTTTCAACAAAGTGTCAACTTTGACACCCATAATTCCAACACATTCAGTTTTCTACTTCTGACAGTTATAGTTTAAGAATCTGTTGTTTTTTCTTCTTCTGTCTTTGCAGACAGCTTGACATCTACCCATTATAACTGACTAACACCATATAGGCCAGAAATGATTTAACCTTTGTGTGAAGAAATTTGTGCCAAAGAAAATAAAAACGTTCATTGGGTGCAAGTTCTCCATGTTCAATGCATAACCTCTCACAAATCAATATTTTTCACACTGGGTTTAGTAAGATCATGTTCATGCCTTGAACAACTTGTTACTGTATCCATTTGTAGACCCAGATTTGTTAACACAGAAACATCACCACAAACTGTAGAATACAAGAATATTCACAACCATTTTTTTTGCACTCAAATCTCAACTGACAGGCATCAAAGCAAACAGTCACTAATAGGCTGTGCTATCACTTTTTAGGCTTCACATCTCTCACTCTGACAGTTCAGTTCAAGAGAGATTTCACTCTAGCACAACATAGCTAAATAACTTCTAAAAGCGTAAATGGAGTCCACTCTGTTACGAGACTTCCGTTTCTTCATCTTTAAAGTCTGTTTCACTTATTTACAGTCTTAAAAGTCCACTTTGTTATGAGAGTTCTGTTTCTTCACATTTCCCAAATAGTCTAATAAGTTTTATGGCTGCAGTGGGGCCTGTAATATGGACTACTGAGTCTATCAGTTATCTACAATGGAAATAGACTACACAGTAATGCTTCCACCCATAGGATGTCAAGCTATCAATTAACACTTCATTATTTCACTGTCCTCACTGATACTTTTTGTTTTGAGTTTTATGGCTCCTGTCCTCATCTTCTTCTTCTTTGATCCATAGCCGCCGAAAGTCAAAGCAGTCAGTGGCCATCACGCCTGGTGGTGTCTTGTAGGACAGCAACAAATTGATTCCACTTTGCTCGGTCGGCGGCCATCCTTCTTTCAGTGCCCCAACTCTGGTTCCTGTCCTCATGTCCAAAAAAAAACTTTTTCCTTTTTATGCCACTGCAATTCATCTCAATCTCTGATGTAACTTTACAACATAAATCCAAGACTGGCAAACAGATCATAAAACATTCTGCTGGATAAGAAGTTGGCGTAGAGACAAAGTGCTCCTGTTCTCATACCCCAAAAAAGCTACTTTTTAACAATTTATCTAATTTTTAAATTTCATGTAACCGGCTGATTTCAATCTCAGAAGCCAGAAACTTTGCCACAAGAAGCTAGCACTTTGCCACTCAAGCAATGCTCAATCTAATTCAGTATGGTAGGTAAGGTAGTCCCAAAGTGTGGATGCTGCTGTGAAGTGTTAGAGACTTCACTATACTAGGTCCAGCATAGAGTGGGGTGACCAGTTCCCTACCTCGCTGCCTTTTCCTTCCCTAACTCAAGAGCAAAGTCATACCCATATGGGTAGACTGGACCATGTCAATACCGTGAATCAAACCTGTAACCACTTGGCCAATCGAACATTCAGTAAAGTAGGATGTAACTTAAGGAAGAATTCAGAACAAACTAGTTTTAACTGAAAGCATACACACACACACTGAAATTAGTCTGGGTCGTCCTTAGGTTCATATATGGGTTATGTGGGGGGTCGTGCTAGACCTCTGTCGGCAAAGCACTATTTTTAGTAGAGCTCAGCTGGCAGAGAGGATAGTAGCGATTTGCTCCCGTGGCTAGGCGGTGGGTGCTGTTTGAAAGGTGCTGGTTTGATTCCCGGTAAGCCTATCACTTCTGTTGTTTTTCTGTTGTCTAGACTTCTACTTTATTTCTCACTGAGTGCCTGATAACATACCTTTGTGTGTTGTTTGTTTATTTATATAATTCCCAGGGGTCTCTGATGAGACAAAGAACAGGACTTACAGGTCTCCTTCAGGCACGTCTTAAAGGTCACTAGTATAGGCTGGCAACCTCATCATGTCAAACACAATGCTACAGGACACCATCGCTGCAAGGGCATGTAAATGTTTGGTGCAGGATTCCTTCAAGGGGGACCAGATGCAGTTGTGGTTCCAGACTCCGTAAGGAGTGAAAAGGAAAATCATGATGAGGAGACATATATACTAAGTACATATACACGTAATTGTCACTGTGCATACATGTAAGAGCAAAATAATGACAAGAATATCATACAAGAAGTCGTGCAGATCGTTGGGATCATTATCTACCATAACAGTGATGTAATACTATAGCACGTTTCACTAGCTTTGCCCTCAAACAAATGTAATTATCTGATTAACTGTCTAACGTATTAATGCCATTTTTTGCACACGATGTTATATTGGGTTAGACCCAACAAATATATACTTTATATCTGCATCTTGTCTAGTTCCCATAAACGAATGAAATCCTTTGATCTTTGTCGGCATACTAATTATTGTGTATCGAGAAAAGAGATTTTACCACTTCAGTCACAGATTCTGTGAATTGATTAGGCATAGGCGTGACTACTATTACAATAATGTGGCCATCACGTTTGTATATGAATACCTGTTGAAGATTATTTCTTAAATGATCTGCATGCGAGATACTCGTGACATTGTTTGTCATTGACATGTAGTGCGCTACCAAACTGGATCTTATTTGATCTAATTATTTCAATAGGTATCACCACTTTGTGGTTCATAAATATCATAATGGAACGTTGCTCCTCTACTGTGCTTGTAAATAACGGTAAGGTCATCTTTAAAGAAATTAAATTTCATCCGAATCATAATCAGATGTCTCTGAGAAATTGATAATCAATCTCGGCTGAATGAAGGACAAACCATCATTCGTCCAATATTTCTCTTCCTCTTGTAACACATGGTTCTCACGTTTTCTAATAATCTCTGGCTATATTGGAGATGGCGGCTTTTGTAAGTATTTCAACATCTTTTAATTTGAACGTTCTATTTTCTGTTGCTACCTGTTCCTTAATTTTAGCCCAGACTAATTCTATTGGGTTTAAGTGAGAATGGTAAGGAGGCAATCTTAAACATCTGTGACCATGTTCATGGATTGCCTTGTCTATGTGAAATATCTTTGTATGCTGTGTCTTTTTTACAATTCCAAGTAATTCAGGCTTCAGGGACATTTTGTTGAATGGAATGTTGTTTTTGGTCAGCCAAATCTTTATTACATCTTTAGTACTTGATGAATTAGGAACTTTATCTTCTGGTGCCACAACGTTGTGATATGAAGCATTGTCCATTATCAAACATGACAGTCTATCCAATGAAGGGAGTACATGATTCACAATCCAATCTTGCCATTCATCTCTGTATGATAATCCCTATTATCTGTGGATTTTGAAACAAATATGAGTTCAGTATTATTTAGAAGCCCATGTTGGCTGCTTCCTGCATGTGCAATTATTAGGCGCTGTCCTTTGCTGCTTGTTACTAGTCTCTTAGTTGTCCCATCAGATGATTGCCATTCTCGTTCATTACTGTTGTGCGCATTGATCCAAGTTTCATCTAAATACACAAAATCATAATCTCTTCTCATTTCTCTGACCTCGCGTAAATATTTGCTTATCATTGCAACTATATGAGGCTTCTCACAAATAAGGTTTCTACCACCAACATATTTTCTAAAAGTGAATCCCAAACTCCTAATAGTCCTCCATAGCGTAGATTTGGAAATATCAATGTCATTATTCTTTCTTAACCAAATTTTCAATTTCCTTAAAGTCACTGCCTCATTATTGTGAAACATATTGCAAATATCTCTGCGGTTCAATTCTCTGTCAAAATTATCCACCACTCATGGCCTAATTTTCATGTGTAAAACACTGGAATTAGAAATTTCAGATGTCGCTATCTAGCGGTGCAATGATCGTTTGCTTATCCCCAAGGCATGAATAATCCTCTTTTGTGGGTTTGAAATAGAATGAAATAGTTTTCCTCGAGTAGCTTCATTGCAGAAATACTTAAAAATCCTATTTGTGATTTGCTGTAATGTCATAAAATGTACTCGCAGACTCATTTTTCCTACTTAACCACACAATACTTTTTGTAGACACACCCCTGATAAACAATGTGTGCGTAACACCGGATATAAACTGTTTTATGTTCAAGAAGTGCAATTTCATGCTAAAATCATGCCAATTGTATGTGCAACCAATCATGTGCAAATGAGGTCGTATAATTTACTGTACACATTTCAATATGTGTGATGTGTGTTGGCAATTAGGATTTTGATATTATATCGCAAAGAAACAAAAATTGAAACCAATGGCCGCATTTTAATGAAAAATTTAATTCATAGGGTCTATACCATTTCAAATTCACACACAAAATTTCACTTATATGCGTTATATATTCGCTGAGATATAGCATTTTGAAGTTGGGCAAAGCTAGTGAAATGTGCTATAAGTTCAACATTAATATAATTATCACTTATTCATAGGTTGAAAATTATTGGAGCAAATAAATGTAAGCACTTATTAATTGAAAAAAAAAGATGAACAAACGAATAATTAACAAACAATTTGTTCTACTTTATTTTAAACATTAGATTCAGTTGACATGAAACAAGAAATCTCATTCACAAACATGAGATTCAGTGATAACAAGAAATTAACTTTCACAGCCAAAACATGTATGTATATTTACATGTATATCTGCATATATACAGTTTATTTTTCACCTTACTGTAGTGTTCCTTTTATTACACAGTTAAACAGGAAAAATAATATTTTCTTATTAAAAAAAAAGTTCACTATTATACTCTCAGTGAACTTTAAAAACCATATTTTTTGGTGTAAATACACAAGGTGAAAAGCTAATGTGGCATTGAAGAATTGAAATAAAACTAATGTGACATTAAAGAACTGACATAAAGCAAATGTGACACTACAGAATTTAAATAAAGCTAATGTGACATTAGAGCACTGAAATAAAGCTAATGTGACATTAGAGAATTGAGATAAAGTTAATGTAACATTAGAGCACTGAAATAAAGCTGTGACATTAGAGCACTGAAATAAAGCTAATGTGACTGAGCACTGAAATAAAGCTCATGTGAGATTAGAGCACTGAAATAAAGCTAATGTGACATAAAAGAGCTGTAATCACTCAAGAATGATCAATATGAACATAAAGACAAAATCTCCAAATGTATAAGATAAAATGGTAAATACCTATTCCAAACATTATCACTATTACTTCCCTTCTCGTTCCTTATGGAGCATGGAGCTAACACTGCAGCTGGTCCCCTTACAGTTAGCCTACATTGATGTGCTCTAGGCAGCGGTGGTTTCTCTAGCATGCTTTTTACGTGAGGTTGCCAGCACCATGCCTGAGGTAGCAGTATACCTATTCTTTCTTTGCTCCTTAGAAATCCCCCAGGAGCGACAGTGATACTCCAAACAACAAAATCATCTAACAAAAAAAAAAAAAAAAAAAAAGAAGTAACCATAACCTAAGGAGTCTTTTACATGAAGAATTTAAGCTTTGTGGATTCTACCCTGGCAACAGGCAGATTTAGCATGACAAACAAATGAATGCAGATGAAGAACAATTTAAGCTAATTTACAAAAGTGGCATCTTAAAGAAAATGCAAAAAAAAAAAAAAAACTATCCCATGCATTTCCTGGTGGTCTCAGAGGAGACAAGGAAAGAAAATAACCAAAACTAAACCATCATCATGTGGTAAGTGATGACTAAGGTGAAGCTGTGCATGAAGCCTACAACCTCATGACAAACAATCTGCTGAAGAAACCACTAGTGCACAAGGACATGAAGCGATGTAGCTCATACTCCAGGAGTGGATAAAGAATATTCATAATCTCTCTATGTGCAAATAAAGAAGACATAATCAACATCAATGGATTATGGTAATCCTTATCAAGCAGGCATTTATAACAGAGGAGACTAAGACAGAATTGGCCCACTGATCCGTCAGGTATGTAATTTGAGGTTGTGCATGCGGCTGGCAACTCCGCCTATGCCGGTCCCAAGCCCGGATGAAAAAGGAGGAGGGCGAGAGGCCGTAAGGAGGCAGCCCCTCCACCATGCAAAGGCACAACAGGCCAATCACCTGTTTGCTTTAAATCATGATTACGCGAACTACAAGAGAGAAAACCGGACTGATTCTAAAGGCGACGAACTGGAACGGACTACGACTTATGGAACTTGGAACACAAGAAGTATAAATGGGAAGGAAGAGGAGCTGGTGGAAGAGATGAGGAAAGCAAAACTAGAAATCCTGGCTATAACGGAAACAAAGAAAAAAGGACAAGGAGTCATGGATCTCGATGGCAATACGCTGCTCTACAGTGGTGTACCCATATCTGAAAGAGCTAAAGGGGGCGTGGGTTGCATTGTGGCCCAAAATCAAAAAGATAGTATCAAGGGATGGAACTTTGTCTCAGAGCGCATTATGGTTGTTAAACTAAAAGAAGGAGAAACCATAGTCAACCTGGTCATAGTGTATGGGCCAAATGAGGATGAGAGAGCAGAGGTCAAGGAGGAATTCTTCAAGCTGCTTCAAAGGACAGTGGATGACTGCCTAGATGAAGTTATCATGCTCGGAGATTTTAATGCCAGAGTTGGAAATGACCATGCTAGATGGGGTGGAGTTATCGGAAGATATGGAGAAGATACTCTCAACGACAATGGAAAGCGATCCTTAGATTCTGCAGTGAGCAGAATCTGATCATTACGAACACAAAGTTCCCCCACAAGCACATACATGCATACACTAGATGTGAACCAACAAAGAATGAGAAGTCAGTGATCGACTATGCCATTGTTCGGAGAAGCTCATTCAAATATGTCCGAGATGCTAGAGTCTGGAGGGGGCCAGAGATTGGAAGTGATCACTACCTGCTAACAATCAAAAGAACAACTGAAAGAGTTGCTCAGCCTAGGAACTGCCCAACATCACGCAAGAAACCAAGTAAACGAGCAGGAGAAATGAGCATTAGGACCTACAAGCTGAGAGAGCCAGAAATTAAGACCAGATATCAGGGGCTTATTGCTGCAGCGGTGAGCAACACAGAAGAACGACCTGATGACTTGGAAATCCTCTGGATTAAATTCAAGGATATCATAAAGACAGCTGCTGCAGAAGCATGCGGTGAAGTCTGACTTGGGAACAAGAGAAAGAGGACACCTTGGTGGACAGAGGAAGTCAAAGAAAAAATAAGAGAGAAGAAAATGGCATGGAAACAATACTTAGGAGCTAAAAACACAACAGGACAAATGGAAAAATATAGAGAATATGTGACACTCAGAACAGAAGCAAAGAACAAAGTGCTAGCAGCAAAACAGAAGTCCTGGGAAGAATTTGGAGAAAAGCTAGAAAAAGATGCACAAGAAAACCAGAAATTGTTCTATAAGACCCTAAAGAACATGAGGAAGGAAAAAACAATGCCCTCTCAAATTTATAAAGGACAAGCAAGGCAAATTGCTTACTGCCCCGACGGAAGTAATGGAAAGATGGAAAGAATATTTCTCAGAACTCCTGGATGGTGAGCATGGTGAAGCATCAGAAATGATAAACACTAGCACAGAAGAGAAAACCAATGATGGTGAAGATGACATAAAGATGGAAGAACTGAAGGCAGCACTGGAGAAAATCAAGATGGGCAAAGCAGCAGGGCATGATGGTATAACACCAGAAATGGTTAAGTTCATGGGAGCATCAGGCGACCTATTACTCTTAAGGGTTTTACAGGCAGCGTGGTACAAGACCATACCAAAAGATTGGGAGATTGCCATCATAACACCAATTTTCAAAAAGGGTGACAATCGACAGTGTGGAAACCATAGAGGCATATCCCTTCTCAGTGTCCCTGGTAAAATCTACTCTAGAATCCTAGAGCAGAGACTCCGACGCCTAGCTGAGCCACAACTGGATGAGGTCCAGTGCGGATTCCGAGCAAACCGAAGTACTCAAGACCTAATCTTCACACTCAGACAGCTGAATGAAAAGGCCCTTGAGTATAAGAGTGAGATGCATCTTTGTTTCATAGATCTGGAAAAGGCATGTAAGGAGAGAACAAGAAAGTATTCAGTGGGTACTGGAAGATGAGACAGGTCTATATTTCGGAGCTGGCATTTGCTAATGATGTTGCCCTGATTGCTAAATCAGAGGCACATCTCCAATCCAACCTGCAAGTCTGGAAGGAAGAGCTGGAGAAGAGAGGGATGGTCATAAGCAGCTCTAAAACAAAATCCATGGTGATATCACGAGAAGAAAGAAGACATCAGATTAAGCTGGGAGAGCAGGTCCTGGAGCAGGTCGACCACTTTAAATACCTCGGAGCTATTATAGACCGAAAGGGAGGCATCAAAGAAGAGTTGGCCACTCGAAAAGCAGCAGCTGGGAGACTTTTTCAGGCCATAAATCGAGGATTCCTCAGCAAGAGAGAGGTTGGTAAGAAAACGAAGATGGCTGTATACTGCTCCACCTATGTCCCAGTTGAAGTAACAAGAAGAGACATGGTACGCAACCAGACGATAACGTCAAGGCCTTAAATCCTACCCCCTGCAGACCCAAGTAGAACAGTCCCAATTAAGATGGTTTGGCCATGTCTGCAGAATGGGAGAAGATCGGATACCACGACAAGCATGGGAAACAAAGAGCCAGGATCCAGACCCCGAGGACGACCCAGAGTCCGCTGGGAGGACAACATTAGACAATCTTTGAAGGACCGAGGACTAGAATGGAACCAGGCCAGGAGGAAGACAGCCGATAGGATAGTCTGGCGCTCTCTCTTCCAAACCTCTACACCTCACGGTAGAAGGGGAACGACTAAGTAAGTAAGTAAGCATGCGGCTGGCAACATCATCATGTAAATAAGATTGCTGCAGAAATCACTGCTGCAGGAGTCTGTGCTTTGGCTTCCTCAAGGGTGCCATCTGCAGTGGTGTTCTGTTTCTTTATTATGGCTCTGTAAAGCCTTCATAAGTATCAACAGCATACAACAATAGAAAATTACACTTTTCAAATATAATTTAGTATCCCTCTATCACAGTACTTCTTAACTTTTTAAAGCTTCCACACCCCTTTACAGCACCTTAAGAAGCCGTAAACCTGAATCTTCTAGTTCACAAAATATGCCAGAAATAGAAAAGATAAAAATATGACTTTTCACACAAAATGAGAAGTATACATTTATTTATATATTTAGTGCATGTAGTGAGCCTGGGAAAATAGGAAACTGGTCATTAGAGCCTCATGATTGAGTAGTGTTTTTATTAGCAATTTCCAGCATTTATTTTTCTTACAGCTATAGCCATATTGACAACAATTATTTTGAACATAACCTACACCAAAATTCTAAACTTTTTAAGAAAGGTTATTCACAATATATTCATAACTAAAGAATTACAGGAAAATAATTTTAAATTTGATAATAAATGTTAGAATATATGAAAACTCAGCATTTTACATTCAACAGTAATTATGAGTTTAGTACATTAATGAGCCTTCTGCTGCTGCTTATTTTCAATTACACCTGAGAAAAAAGTATTTAAAAAACAATAAAATGACTAAGGTTCGATATTGAATTCATGCTGTCAGCATTCTTGTTTTGTACAAATACATTTGATTTTCTATGAATTACATTAATTTTTACTCTTAAAAAGCCCTACACTCCCAGAATTCAGGTCGCGGACCCTTGGTTAAGAAGCACTCTCTATCAGAACAGTGGCATAAACTTTTAACAGGAGTTATATTTGTTGTTGGTGTTGTCACAGATGGAGTGGCTTTTAGGCTGCGTCCTTCAGCCCAATAGAAGTTATATAATGTGTTTATCAAAATCATGAGCCTTTAATTAAAGAGAATTACACTTAATGAAAGAAAACAATACAGCTGGAGATTAAAGAGAGGACGTGCAGTCACAGTCTCAAAAAAAAAAAAAAACAAACAAAAAAACAATCAACCAGTATAACCAGACATGCCCTCAGCTGGAACCCACAGGTGATGAGAAAAGTGCGGAGGTCAAAGAGGACCTAAAGAATGAATCTGTCTTCTTGAAGACTAATAACATGATTTCACCAAAATTACTTAGCAATGAGACATAATAAAGAAAATCATGTTATGAGAAGAAGAAAGATAAAGTATACTGTAACAACAGGACATATTAAAGAAAAAAAAAGATAGATAAGATACTGGACAGTTTGACATCACGGCATAGAAAGAAGTTAACAACAGAATTGATTAACAGTACTAGAGACAGGAAGCTGTGGAAGAGGCATGATCACATACATCACCAGGCATGGTATTTGAAGAAGATAAAAACATTTAAAAGTCATAACATTTTAAGAGTGCTGGACTATGTACAGAAAGTACCTGCAGACATGGCTGTCGAGTGTGAGACCACAACATCTGTGATCTCTCATGTCTTTGACCAGTGTTAATCTCTTGAATGTAAAATGGCGATGTATGTTGTAACAGTTTTTTTTAATATTAATGTCTGCAGCACCCCAACATGTTATCTTGCTACTTGTTCTCCTGTGTTTTAAAATGACAAGCACTGTCACAAAAATTACAAACTCCATATAGCCTATGCAGGGAAATACATTGTAACTGTGTAAGTGCAAATCAACATTTACTTAAGGTAAGGATCAACATAAAGTAGATCCCGACCTACAGGCAGATCACAGGAGATCATTTAGCAGATACGTAGGTGACGGAGGAAAAAAAAATAAAAAAATTTTCAAGCTAGAGAAATTTCAAATTAGCCAGTATTTAAAAGCGCAGTACACCAACGATTAAAGATACTTTTTCTGCATCATTAGTGAAAACTCGTAAGCTAGCTTACAAACATTCACTTTAATCGTTAACTGCATGAGACGGGAAAGCAATCGCTTCTTTGAAGTGAAGTTAACAGTATATAAAATATCATTTAGTTTTGATTTTCTACCGCCTGTCGATCGTTTGACAAACATAAATATGACATAATGGCTGTACTTGTTCTGAATTCCCAGTACCATGAAACCTGAAAACAGACATGACTTTAACAAGGTAATTTTGATAAAGCTCAGAGTTTCTAAAGTAGATCTCACACATTTATTACACTGCCTGCCACTGGCCAAGGGAAATGCTCATGGTTGTTGTGTCAGAAGAGGCGTGACCTGAGTTTGACCCATGGCAAGATTTGCGATGTGAACTTACACACACCCCAATGATTAATATATGTGGGGGGAAAAAGTAAGTCTTGATGTAAATAAAAAGGTAGCACATTTACAGTAAAAACAAATTCATCACAATGATGTATATGTATGTGGTTAATGTAGGTTCTGTGGTACTGTTATGGGGAAAAGCATAACAAAATATTAACAGACCAGCATAAAGAAATGTAACAGGATAATAAAATAACAATACAAGATGACAAAGGAAGAAATTCACAAACACAAATATAGTAGCAGGAACGGTAAAACCCTTTCACGGTCATACTATCACAGAGTATAAAGACATCTTTCTTTTCACTCTCAAAATCACAGAGTACGTATTCACTTACCAGAACCATTACAAAATTTGGCTGTTTCACTGCACAAGTTTTTTGTTGTTGCAGTTAACAAATATTATTCCCCTCCAGAACACTTTCAACAAGCAAGTTATGCATGAAATTGTAACATAAATAGGAAAGTGTTATGTGAGCCAAACCATCCTCTGTGGTACGGACTTGACTTTTCTGCAATCAGGTACAAGATGTTGCATCAGCATTTCCTACAACATGGGTAAGTGAAACATCTTCCGTGACAAATAAACCTTCAGAGATGGAGGTATTGGTAGCTGGGCCACACACCTGACAAGGCCGGGGCAGTCGTAAGTTACGAGTCTCTTCTGAATAACTTTACGGCACAAATTTCTCAGCGAAGAGGGTGAGGTCATTGCTGCATTGTACCATGCCAAAAAGTTATCATCTCCTGTAAGAAGCTCAGCTGGAATTCCTGGCCCTTTCCATCGAAGCCAATCTTCCAGATTTAGCATATCACAACCAGCAGCATACAAAATCTAAAATAAAAAAATATATATATATAAAAAATATTTACCAAAGATTGTAAGAGACAGTTCATCGCCATGTTCCTTTTTTGTTCCCCATGGACCAAGCAGACACTTCTGCAGCTGGTCCATTTACAGGAAGCCTACAACAAATCACAAATGTGTTCTTGCAGCTGTGGTTTCTGTAAAACCGTTTTACATGAGGTTGCTAGCTCCGTGAACAACTTCATACGTCACTTCTTAGTATGTGTCACAGGAAGTATTAGTCCTATTCTTTCTCAGCCAACTCAAAGACCCCCCCCCCCCCAAGGAACTACAAGAGAGCTGAGAGACACAGGCATTGGCCTTAAACTTACAATCTTAAACTGACACACAATCTTAACCTGACACACAATCTTAAATATATGAACAGAACTGCTAAATAAGAAATGTCACGAAGTGGAAGAAAAAAATTGAACATACTGTTACTGCCAATGCACATTACAAATTGAAATATCTGTTTCCAGTGTATAAATTATGAGTATACTTGAAAATAGAAGCTCACCTTGATACATGGGACTTGGTATTTAAGGTCCTCTTTATAAAGACCAGTGCTTAAAGAGGCTACACACACATATAGAGGCGTCCTCCCTTTGTTATCAACTACATTGACATAACTGTTTGCTTCAAGCAGAATGCGGATGAGCTCTTTTAGCTTCCAATTTGATGCACCATGTAATGGTACGCGGCCATTTCTATCTGCACTGGATACAAACAATAGTTGTACAAAATTAACACATAGAAATACCAAGTGCTGTAGTTTGCACATATAGCTGCCTAATACATGCCCATTAAACCCTTTCTTCCATGATGGTTTTCAGTAAACTATGTTTTTTGATGATCTGTCCTACTGTGATTCTGTTGCTGTTGAGCTTTTCATCCTTAGTATTCCATGACCCCCTGTTTTGTTTATCCCTTCTCATGAAATCAGTCACAAAGATTTTTTTTAACTAACAGATTAAAACACTCTTCAGACCGGATATATAAAAAATCGTTCCAAACGGAATGATGACTTTTGAAGTAAAAAAAGCACATTTATGTTTTAATTTTGGTTTCAAATCTATGTTTTATATTAAGAATACATGTTAAAAATTATATTTGTGCTAAAAAATATACAGCTTTCACTTATTTTGACTTTGAAATTACACGCAGAAAAACGTAAACACCGAATTTGTCTGTCCGCCATTTTGGATTTTTTCCGATCAACTCGACTTAACAGGTCGTAAACAAAATGCAGTCTGAAAATGACTACAATGCATCTAGTGATGTACATTCCTGTTCTGATGATTATTCAGAGGACTTGGAAACGTCTAATGAGTTGGATGGCGAAAATACAGCTCAGAACAACTCAGATCACCAGCCGTACATGCAAAGGTAATGTTACTTCGTTAACGAAATGATAACAGCTGATTTTGAAAAGTAGTAAAACAGTCATTTTAGTGGGCTATTGTAGTCAGTATAGCTGCTTTCTGTTTGTTTTTGAAAAAAATAAACAAATATTTCACCTTTCAAACAGTTAACAAAGAACTCATGGCACCAGGAAATAAATATAAAGTGGATCTGACGTAACTTCTGAATCAGCTGATTTTTCTGACCTCATTCGCCCTGTGTCTCTGCTTTTAAAAATTATTATTTACATCATATGACTTTATGATTGACAGTATTCCTTTGTACGGAAAATGTAATGTGTGTCAATTTTCCTGTGTACACTAAACTGTAACTTTGAATTCTATTGTTGATCTGTAAAAATTAATTTTAAATTGTTCTTCTTGCAGATGTTTTGGTTATGATGGACTTGATGAAGGCCCACCTTCCAACCCTCCACCTTTTTCGCCTGAGAGGGTTCCAGTCTGCAACTGTCAGAGGTAAGCACCAGAGAAAATACAAAGCAGTTTTTGAGACCCATTGACTTCTTCAAATTGTAATTTTATGAAAGAATATAAGAAAATATATATAAGAAAAGGGTGTTTTCTTTTTGACAGTATATTAGAGACAAGCCAACAAAATGGGGGATGAAATTATGGGTTCTTGCTGATGCTGTTAGTGGATATACTTTGATGTTTATTTAGGTAGGATCACTGCAAATGGACCATTTGGTTTAGCTTATACTGTAGTTAGTTATGAAAGTAGTGGACAAGAGTGACCAGCCAATTAACAAGTACAATGTTTTGAGAAAGACCAATAAATATTGGATAACTCTTTTTTTCATTTTCTGGATATTGCTTACATTTTATTTCAAGACTAGCAGAAAAAACACCCAGATGTGGAAGACCAGCTAGATATGGTCAGCTAGATTTTACAGAAGAACTAATCCGGAATTGGGGAACATAAGTTTATATGATGCACTACTCGCTTCAAAGCGAAAAGTTTTTTCTCGGCACACCATGGACCCCAAGTTTACAGAGACAAAAAGAAGTTGTAAGCTTTGATATCATATTGTAAAGATTTAAAGAAAAATAAAAAGTTAAATGTAAAGTTTGTGATATTTTTTAAAAATGTTTTCATGCAGGTAGGAATTGTCTGTCAGAATACTACAAGCCTAAGTAGTAAATATATAAAGATGTGTTGAGTCTTTATTATGTCACCCTCATAACTGATTTTACTTATGTGTTAGTGATCATACAGTGTTACACTAGAAATATGTCTACTGAAGTCATATTTCATTATTTTAGCTAAGATGTTGCAGCTACCTAAAATAACTGTAATGTATTCAGTGGAAGATTAAAAAAATTTTTTTTTTTTTTTGAAAAGCATAGTTATGTAACATTTCAAAAATTTGCATAATTTTATTATTTAATGTTGAATTGTTTTGGAAATGTAACATATAATGCAGAAATGGTCAGACTACAATAAAATATGACTGTTGTTAATTGTTCTGATAATACTTTATTTTTTTCTTCTTTGTGAAATATCATGTGTAATTTTCCTGTTGACTTTCCTTCAATTTTTTAAAACTCACATCAATATAAATTTTAAAAATATTAATTTTACATCTAAATATGGTAGTCTGTTCAATTACAAACAATTTGATGTATAACACTTTTGGGTAGACTTCAAGTTATAATGTATCAAGGAACATTAGAAGTCAGATATGTCAGAGTATGAGAAAATGATACAAAATATCAGGTCTGAAGAGAGTTAAGTTGTTCATTTATTTTTGTTCCAAGTGACACAGTGGTTACTGGGTTGCTTATCAAGGCAAAGAGACTAGTGTTCAAACCATAAAGTTAAGACACAGAGCATGTGAAGTCTCTAACACTTTTCTCCCCTATGGCAGTATCTGCTATGGAGCTACCTTTTCCTTCATTCCCCACTATATATACACATATACACACACACACTTACATGTTGACAGATGCTCCTGCAGCTAATAGACGAAGTATGGTTGCATAGCTGGAGTGTACAATGGCGTTTTGAACAGAGATATACAAGGGGGTTTGATTCTCCTTGTCAGCTTTGTCTATCTCAGCACCTGTTGATCCACGCATAATACATGTTATAAAAAATAAAACATTAAAATAGTACGCTATGGTGCAAATTATGTACATGGTGAAACAGGTTCTGAATAGAGATGGCTACTGTGTGTATGTGCCGAAACAATGCTTCGAAACAGCATCGAGTCCGAAAGATTCGACACACAGCCTGCTTGTTGTTTCGACACAGTTTCAGTTCCTGTCTGCCTCGCTGTTTTGCAGAGACACACTGTCTCACCTTCCGTGGGCCTTTGTAAAATTTGAATCAACCATTCGGAACATTAGTATGGAATATCAAACATGTCATTTTTTTCAGGGATGTGTTATGATGACTTGATTTTACAAGTGATATTATTTTTGCTGAAAAGTTATAGACACTGGAAATTGTGTCAGTGCTGCAGTTGTCAATGTTTTAGGCACTATGTTAAAGTTGAAAGTGTCCGTGTGTTCGTATAAATGTAATGGACACTTTATTAGCTCTGCTGATATCTGCGTACTCGGTGTGGATTTGAATCATTGTCTACCAAAACTAGCTTACTCTAGTTTGATATCATGTGTTATTATTATGTTATTATTATTGTTGTTTTTTATTATTTTCATATATACTGCAGCTATCATCATATCTCCGTGTTATTTCATCATAATGAAGACTTGTGTAAAAATATTGAATTGTGGTCACACGAAATGCCATAGATTTTCACACACGACAGTAGCGCGCAAGTAAAAACAGTTCATGTATAGTAATGTATACTGTCTATTAGAGACTTCTTTCTCCCCGATACGGGCAATAGTGCTGTTGTGTCGACACACTGTTTCGACACAGTTTAAATCACTGAGCCGACTGTCTCGAAACAGCGGAGTGTGTCGATTTGCTCACCTCTAGTTCTGAATAAACAACATTCAAATGTTAATCCCTTTTACTGCTTTTGTTACTCTATTTAAACGCTTTTATTTTCATCATCATCACCATCAGTCCACAACACTGGTCATTGTGGCACCACAGTTGATGACCTAGTGACTAATCGTCACCACTATAGGTGAAATCTCTAACACCACTCCCTTACAGAGGCGTCCCTAAAGTAATTGGCACCAGGGGCGGACCCTACCTTTGTCACCCCCGCCCCCATAAAGAAACACACAAGTACATTTTAAACAGTAAATACTATCATAATAGTGTCCGATGGCACCTCCTTCCTGGCTGTCACCCGGGGTGGACAGCCCTCCTCAGTATGCCACTGCTCCCTTGTGTCATTATCTTCTTTGCTGACAGCCATGACTTGAAAAACTTTTACCTTGCACTCAAAGCGGTCTATGGTCCAACATCATCAGGATCATTTCCCCTCCTTAATGCAGATGGAAAAACACTAATTACAGACAAGGAAAAAATGCTCCAACGCTGGGCTGAACATTTTAATAATATCTTGAACCAGCCATCATCTATTAACGACGAAGCCATCATCCGCCTGCCCCAAATTCCTATAAATGAAGCATTAGATGATGTACCAACTCTGGAGGAAACTAAAAAAGCGATTCGTCAACTGTCTAGTGGAAAGGCCCCTGGCTCCGATTCAATTCCTGTTGAGGTTTATAAAGATGGCGGTGCAGTTCTGATAGAGAAACTTCATATGATCTTCCAGCAAATGTGGCAGAGTGAAACCATCCCACACGATCTTAAAGATGCCTCAATTATACATCTATATAAACGTAAAGGTAATCGCCAAGACTGCAACAATCATCGAGGCATCTCTCTTTTATCAATCGCTGGGAAGATATTCGCCAGAATTCTTTTGAATCGCCTTACGGCTCATCTTGACAAAGGTCTTTTACCTGAAAGTCAGTGTGGATTCCGGAAAGAACGTGGAACCACAGATATGGTGTTCGCTGCAAGACAGCTACAAGAAAAATGCCAAGAACAGCACTGTGACCTGTACACAGCTTTCATCGACTTGACAAAGGCGTTCGACACGGTCAGTAGAGAGGGTCTATGGAAGATCATGGCAAAATACGGCTGCCCAAAGAAATTTATCACAGTAGTGCAGCAACTGCATGATGGAATGCAGGCTAGAGTTCAGGAAAACGGTGAGCTATCAGAGCCTTTCCCCGTCTCAAATGGAGTTAAACAAGGGTGCGTACTTGCACCGACTCTGTTCAGTATCATGTTTTCTGCTATGCTGACTGATGCTTTTAGAGACGGGGACACAGGAATCGACATTAGTTATCGAATTGATGGAAAATTGTTTAACGTTAGGAGGCTTCAAGCAAAAACCAAGGTCAAATCACACACCATCAGAGATCTTCTGTTTGCTGATGATTGTGCCCTCAATGCTGGCTCAGAGGCTGATCTGCAGCATAGTGTGGATAGATTCTCCGAAGCGTGCACCAACTTTGGGCTTACCATCAACACGAAGAAAACAGAAATCATGTACCAACCAGCTCCTGGCACAGTTTATACTGAGCCAGTCATCAAGGTTAATGGTGAGAAACTGAATGTTGTGAACAGATTCACATACCTTGGTAGCACACTATCCCAGAACATTGTCATTGATGATGAGGTGAACACCAGGATCTCCAAAGCCAGCAGCACATTTGGCAGACTATACACCAACGTTTGGCATCGAAGTGGCATTAGTCTACAGACAAAGCTGAAGGTGTACAGAGCTGCGGTGCTTCCAGTGCTGCTATATGCATGTGAAACATGGACTGTATACAGGCGCCACGTAAAGAAGCTAAACCACTTCCATACAGTCTGTCTCAGGAAGATAATGAACATCAAATGGCAAGACAAGATCCCGGATACCGCCGTTCTTGACAGAGCTGGTATCCCTAGTATTGATACTATTCTGATGCAGTCACAAATTCGCTGGGCAGGTCATGTAGTCCGCATGCCAGACCATCGACTGCCAAAGATACTCTTTTATGGTGAGATGCAGAAGGGTAAACGCTCCCATGGTGGCCAAAAGAAGCGCTTCAAAGACACGTTAAAGACGTCATTAAAAACCTTTGACATAAACCCAGACACATGGGAAGCTGCTGCGCAAGACCGAACTGCTTGGCGCACATCTCTTCGTAAAGGTGCAGCAGCATGTGAATCATCCAGAAGAGCAGCAGCGGAACAGCGGAGACAAGCTAGAAAGGACCGTGAAATAAAACCTTCACATGAAGCAAACATTCCCTGCCCACACTGTCCAAGATCTTTCCAGGCCCGCATCGGGCTCTTCAGTCACCTTCGTACCCATAGACTAACCTAACATATTCTTAAATAATTGGATGAACAGAGTGGTCTTCATCACCCGTGATGGACGAACAACCAACCATCTTCTATGAGGCTACCTTTACTGTTGTTACCCACTATTCAGAGTTCTATTACCAACTGTATACAGTTTCATATTATTATTATATAATATATAAGATAAATAGCATCAATCAATCAATACCTTTTAGTTCCCCAAGGAGCATAGGCCTTCAACAAACACATACCAAGTCTTCCTGTAACGTGCCATCAGCTCAAACTTTTTCCATGTTTTCCTCATCATTTTCACTTCTGACTCCAGTTCTCTTCTCCATGTGTTTTTGGTATACCTATGCCTCTCTTTCACTGGGGATTCCAGAACAAGGACTGCCTTGTAATGCTTTTAGCAGGTTTCCTCCATGTATGTCCTATCCATCGCCAGCTTCGCCTTCACATCTCCTGTTCCACTGGCACTCGTCTGGTTCTTGTCATCAGTTCCACATTGATAACTTTATCATGTCGTAAAAAGCGACTAAGGATGGTTGGGCATGGGACTGGTTACTCCATCTCATAAAAAACTTTTTACCATGAAAACTTCAATAAATGGCACAAGACATCATAGTTTTTTGAAAAAAAAAAAAAAAGGTACGTCAGCACAAAGTATGGATAATAATAGAAACTAGCAATAAGAAAACTAAGAAAGAAAAAAAACCAAGAAAGCAGATTTAAACAGAAGCAAAACCCAGAAGTTCATGAAATATACATAGTAGCAAACAGAAGAGATGAGAGGAAATAAAGTAATGAGTGGGCAAGAGAGGCAAACGAAGCTGCAGTGACAGGATATATGATGGACCTATAAAACTGTACACAGACATTAACAGGAAATTACAGGCAATCAAAAGGCCTTATCATGGACAAGGATAGAAAACTGCTTAGCAATATAAAAGAGAAAATAAAGAGATAGAGGGAACATTATGAGAAACTTTTAAATGGACAAGCTCCACAAGTTACCCCAGACATCAACCTACTTACTTAGTCCTTCCTCTTCTACTGTGAGGTGCAGAGGTTTGGAAGAGAGAGCGCAATACTATTCTATCGGCTGTCTTCCTCCTGGCCTGGTTCCATTCTAGACCTCGGTCCTTCAAAGATTGTCTAATGATGTCCTCCCAGCGGACTCTGGGTCGTCCTGGATCCCTAGCTCTTAGTTTCCCATGCCTGTCGTGGTAGCCGATCTTCTCCCATTCTGCAGACATGGCCAAACCATCTTAGTTGGGATTGTTCTACTTGGGTTTGCAGTGGTTGGGGTTTTAGGCCCTGACAATCACCTGATTGCGGATCATGTCTCTTCTTGTTACTTCAACCACCTTTCTCAGATACCTCATTTCTGAGGTTTGGATCTGACTTTTGTGGGTTGTAGTCAATGCCCATGACTCGCATCCATACGTCAAGACTGAGACATAGGTGGAGCGGTATACAGCCATCTTTTTCTTCTTACCAACTTCTCTTTTGCTGAGGAATCCTAGATTTATGGCTTGAAAAAGTCTTCCAGCTGCTGCTCTTCAGGTAGGCATCTTCTTTGATGCCTCCATTCCGGTCTATGGCAGCTCCGAGGTATTTAAAGTGGTTGACTTGCTCCAGGACCTGTGTTCCCCACAGCTTAATCTGACACCCCCCCAATCAAGTGAGCAGAAAATGAGTTGCAAGTTAATTGAAAAACCAAATAAAGAAGAAATAAAGAAAGCCATTAAGTTTCTAAAAGATGAGAATGCTACAAGCCCAGATGGAATGTCAGCACAGGCCATCAAAGCAGAGACAGATACCTCTACGGAGATACAAATACTACCTGGTAAAGCCTGAGAGAGAGAGAAGAAATATGAGCAGAATGGAAGGACAGATACCTGGTTAAGCTGTCAAAGAAGGGAGATTTGCAAGAGAGCACAAATTACAAAGGAATAATGTTACTATCATGGAAAATATTAAACAGGATCAACCTTGAGAGATTAAGAGTCCACAGGCAGACAACTGAGGGAGGAACAGATCTTGTACAGACCAAACAGCCATACTGCTCATAGAACACAGCTTGAAAATTAATTTACCTAAACACACTGGATTTATGGACTATGAAGTCCACAAAAATTCATTAACCTAAAAAGAATACAGAAGAAGACATCACATCTAAGTGTTTCATGAAAACCACTCACAAAGCCCTATGAGATACGAACTGGAGTCAGGCAGTAGTACCTCTTGTCACAATTTCTCGTTCTATTGGCCAACGATTGGATTACAACAACAACAACAATCACCATAAATAGAATTCAGCATACTCTAGAATAAACTGTTTGAAAATCTGATTTTGCAGATGATCATGCCCTTCTATCCCATAGCTGAAAGAAAATGAGATTACTGGGTAAGAAGTCACAGCAAAAGGGTAAACAAATCCATACAGAAAAGACGAAGATTATGAGAATAAATGGGACAAATGAAAGCCA
This sequence comes from Oreohelix idahoensis, assembly GCA_024509875.1. Taxonomy (NCBI): domain Eukaryota; kingdom Metazoa; phylum Mollusca; class Gastropoda; order Stylommatophora; family Oreohelicidae; genus Oreohelix; species Oreohelix idahoensis. The sequence continues at coordinate 75,322 of JAMPIV010001842.1, forward strand.
GATTGCACTCAGACAAAACTGGAACAAACAGCGTGACACTGAAATAAGAACACAGAAGACAAGATGTGCCTTCACTGCACTGGAAAATATATGACAATAAACAGAAATCAAGCCCAACACCAACACAAAAAGTAAGAATTTTAAACTCAAATGCCAAGTGAGTTCTTTGGTGTGGCTCTGAAACATGGAGAAGGACAAAACCAACAATCAGGAAGTTGCAGACATTCATTAATGGGTGCACAGAACAGAAAGTATAACAAGATCACTAATGTGGAACTGATGGAAATTATCTGAAAAGTATAAGTGGAACAAGACATGAGCACTGAAAAAAGATCTGAAAAAGATAAAACATGGAAAGAAAAGGAATGGATGCCACAGGACAGATATGTGACCTGCAGGAATGAGCTTGAAATTTTGTTTGTTTTCATTTTCGCTCCCTATGGAGCATGCAGCTAACAATGTAGCTGGCTACTTGCAGGAAGCCAGAACAAAGCATTAACATGGACTCAGCTGTGGTTTCTGTAGCAATTTGTTTTACATGATTAGGTTCTTTGTCCCATGCACAGTCCCATAATAATTGCCCTGTTTGGTATGCTGCGGTAGCAAGAGTCTTTTTTTTCTTTGTCTCATAAGAGATCCCCGGGAACTACATTGACCTATTTTATTTTACACACTACTTATTACACAGAGACAAAACATAAAACTTTAGCTGCCTTGTCAGACTGCAATCAGCCACCACAAGTCTTCACAAGCAGAAGATCAGGCTGCAGAGCCATGAAATAAATGTAAGGAAGAAGAATTTTCTTATTCATCAAGTTCCATCCCAGGTGGCATAGGTGATCATGTCTCTTCACAACTTCCTGTCCCCAGTGCCATTTATCAACTCAGCTGTTGAATTCTGTCCATACCAGGAGATCAAACTGTCCAGTATCTTCTCTCACTTTCCTTCAATCTTTCCTGTTGTCACTATATATTCCAGCTTTCTTATTTTAACAAAGTAGAACAGTCTCAACTACAGTTAAGCCATGTCTGCAGAATGGAAGAAGATCAGCGATCATGAAAAGTATGGGAAATTAAGAGCCAGGAATGCAGACCTCCAGGACGACCCAGAGTCCATTGGGAGGACAACATTAGACAATCTTGGAAGGACTGAGGACTAGATTAGAACCAGGCCAGTAGGAAGACAGCCAATAACATACGGTGCTCTCTCTTCAATACCTCTGCACCTCATAGCAGAAGAGGAATGACTAAGTAAGCAAGTTATTTTAAGAACAAATCAAAGAAAGTGGGACTACTACATTCTAATATGAGTGATAAGCTTCCTGTGGACACTGGCTTCTTTCAGAACATCCTCATGACTTTTTGTTGGTTGTCCATAGAATTCTTAGCCCAGTGTGTTTTTCAGAGGATCTTTGTAGAGACAAAAAACATGGGACCAATGCACCCCCTAAGGCATGTCATACAAGGTGACTAATATGAGGCTGGCTACCTGATAATGTAAAAACAAATTGTCACAGAAACCACAGCTACAAGAGATTGGGAATGTTTAGTCAGGCTTCCTGCTATGGGACCAGCTACAGTGATGGCTCCACCATGCTCCATAAGGAGCACCAAGGAAAATGATGATGGCATTCTTAGCATATGTGGCCTCCAGTGACTTTCTTGTTTGTTTATAAACTGTCCATGACTCACTGTCATATTTCAGAATTGGCTTTACATAACACTCAAAAACTCTCTTACTTCCACTAGCAAAGATTCGTTGCATAAAATAGAATGGACAGCTTGAAGAAACAACCAATACAGCTAGAAATTAAAAACATGGAAAGGAGATGGACAGGACACAACTAATCAGTTTAAACAGACTGGCCCTTGACTGGAACCCACAGACAAAGAAAAATAAAGAAATAAAGGAAGGGGAGGTAAAAAAAGAACCTTCATTTCAAAGGCAACAGAAGAAGCCAATACAACTTGGCCCTCAATGGCAGAGCTGAACAAGACTGCCCAAAATTATAATAATAGCCCCTTCAGTCATAACTGACTATGGGAATGCACGCCTGAGCTGCTTATTTTCCTGGTGTTCCTTTCGATGTTTTCTGCTCTCTTTTGGTTATTGTGTGAGCTTCTTTTCACCCAATCTGAGGTGGTGCCGTAGATAGCTTCGCCACTTGGTGCGATTGGCTGCTTCATCCTCCCAGGTTGCTGGATTTATGTCCAGTGCCCTCATGTCTCTCTTGCACACATCTTTGAATCTGAGCTGCGGTCGCCCAGCTGTTCTTTTGCTATCTGCCAGTTGTCCATAGCAGATATCTTTCGGGATGTGACCATCTTCAATGCCGCGTACATAGCCAAGCCAGCATAGCCTGTGCAGTCTAAGCAATTAATAAAAATAAAAATCGGTAGTGATCAAGTACAGCCATTTGGGCCACAGGAGAAGAAAAGTAGTGAAGATGATGAAACATGGATGGACACTAGCTATTCCCTTACACCTGAATAAGAACTGCATCTCACCAAGCTATCCGACAAAAGTAGGAAAAAAATCAACCAAGTAAATTTTATTTGGTTTGCTTTGACCTAAACATCAACTGAAACTAAGATGTGATGCCACTTTCCCATATCGGCAGTTATTCATCTTTGGAATTGAAAACACTATATATCCTATTATAACCCAGCAGAGGTTGAACGGGATATTTTTCATCTTTAAAATAAAAAAACCTGAAACTGGCTTAATCATACATAATTGTAGTAATACTTTATACTTGCCTGCTTTGACCAAGACATCAACCAATATCATGCGACCATGAAATGCAGCTTTGTATAAGGGAGTACAGCCATTTCGGTCAGTTCTGTTGACTGCCGCCCCGCTATGAAGTAAAATCTGTACAGAATATCAAAGTGCTTTGCTTAGTTTGTAACAAAAGTATTGTGTCAAACAAATACATCATCATTTGGTGGACAGAATTTGTTCAGCGTATATGAGGAGCTGATATCCATAACAACTTAAGTCCACCTTCATCCATTTTGAAAAAAGTTAAGAATTAAAAAAAGAAAAGAAAAAAAACCTGTTTTTGAACTTACCGTACATAAAAAACATGAGTATTATTTTACATTGCTAGAGACTATGTCTTTGTGTATTAAAATGCCTAGTGGATTATTATTTTGCATTAAACTGAATTCAGTTCTGGACTTAGGATCAGTTGATTTTAACCAGCGGACTCTGGCATTGTTTTTAATGCTCACAGCTATGATACCACACTGTTTTATTGTTGTAATTATCAAGAAGTTCTTTTAATTTATAAAACAATAAAGATTGTTGACAACATTTGATTTCTTAATTACTAACATGGATTTTGACACGATATTCCTCATCATTGCCCAGTTTGTTCCTTATGCAGCATCGATCCACCACTGCAGACATTTTTTACATACCGAGGTTGTCAGTCCTATATACGTCACAACAGTGGCCTCTTTATGACATGTCTGAGGGAGCAGTAGTCTCATTCTTTCTTTATCTCCCCAGTCTCCCTGGAACTACATGGGACTTAGATGGCATTGGAAGGTATTTACAATGGTACTGACAGCTAAAACGTGCTTCCTTTGCAGCTATAAACTGCTTTTCGTGTTATGTGTTTCTTAAAGCATACTTGCCGGTTCCAGCACAGGTACACAGCTTTGTGTAATAGTTTCAATTGCTAGATTGTGTGTTTTAAAACTCTCACATAAAATAGAGTTTATGAAAACCATAAACTATTTTGTTTTATTAAAACTTTTAAAATAAATAAACACATGTACCACTGTTCTTCATATCAATCATACATTTTTAATGTAGACCTCAGTGAGCTCAACACTAAAATGTAGTTATAAACAGCCTGTAATGTACTATTTTCCTCGTGTAGTTCCTGGGGGTCTCTCAGAATCAAAGAATAAATAGGACTCCCTCAGGTAGGTCATAACGAAAAACTGTTTGGAGATGTCAGGAACCTTGAGCTGACTACTGCCTTTATTAGAGTCAAATATAGAAGTCTGAAGGCAAATGAGGAAGAAGATAAAAGGCAACTAATATGAGGTTGTGCAGGAGGCTGACACATCATCATGTCAAACAGACGTAGTATTTCCATTTACTTCAATTATTTTACACTGAACATTAATTGAGTGTTTTCAAATAAGACAGTTAAAATGAGATCTGAAATGAGTGGAGTGGAGGAGTAGTGTATTGAAAATATGATGTGAGGAAAACAGTGCAGTAACAGACACTTTTTGCCTCATAAGTCAGTTTTGTGCTATGGGGTTGGCAACTATTCGGTTTTTTTTAAATAACAAATTTGCCGTTCAACCCATGATGGGTTATAGCCACAATAGTGCTTTATCGAACAGTCACATCAATCACTATAAATGATAATAAAAAATATGAATATGTATTTTATTACCTATACTATTTTATGTACTGACATTTTATTGGACCAAAGTTATTTTTCAGTATTACATTTTAGAAATAATATCTTCTCAAGCATCCCCCCCCCCCCCCCACCCCCCCAATGGAATTATACACTTGATCCAGCATTAAATCTTAAGCTTAAGCAGATTTACAGGTTTACGGACACATGCTCTTTTTTTCCCGCCAATAAATGCACTCTGCATATTTATCCCTAGGCGGGATGGTAATGTTTACACAGCCAAAAAATATAATTGTTCTGACGGTCGCTGTGTCTCGAGATGTTTGCCTAGCAACAGTGTAAAATTATGTCTGATAATATGAAGTAAAATGTGTCTGCATAATGGAATTCTTGTAATGTTTGGGTGATATCACTTACCACAAGAGCATTTTTCCCTTTATTTATAAACAGCTTAAATGTTATTCATTACTTTCAAAAGTTCTTTTCTATAAAGCAATCATTAAAAACAATGTTACCATAACAATTTCCACATGGTTTAAGGAAACAGCTGCGATCAGTGGTGTAGTACTGTCCTTGACACTGGGTACTGCTGGATTACTCCATGGATAGTTTATGTCAACTCCTTGGTTTAAGACTGATAAAACACTCTGTTTATCATTGCCAACAACAGCAATGTGAAGATCTCGTTCACGTTGGGGCATGCCCATTGTCATTGAAACAGCACAGTTTTTACTTGACCTCGAGTTACCCATTATTTAAGTTAATGAATATTTATGAAGTCTCAAACACCATGACTAAAGGTATGGATGCGTGTAAATACTGAAGATGCCAGTTCTTAGTTGCTCTGTGAATGAATTAAAACAGCTAACAGACCCAGATCCTTAAAAAAAAAACCTGAGCTGCACTAAGAAAATGTTAAAAATTTTTAATATGACTTTTTTTTTTTTAGTCCAGTGCACTATACAGCCTTGCACAATATGTAGAAGAAATTGAGGTTTCGAGCAATATTTTGTTGCAGTTCAAGCAAAACACGCCTCTAAATGTTCATAAGTGATTTTTCGTTGACATTTTTATTAGGCAACAAACTGTCACACCAAGACTGAAATAAATGCAAGATGTTTCAGTACAACCTAGTTACGTTTTTCAGTTAGCAGCTGACCCAGATACCATTTTAAAGACCTGTACTATTGTTACAACGGCCAAAACTAAAGTTACTGGCTAAAGAGTTAACATGCACAAACTGCTACTCAGCGTGCTGGAGACAGACAGCATTATCGCGATCTACTTGTATTTTCGCAGAGAATTACAATAGCACTGAATTTTCTGAACAGTACAAACAGCTTTCGCAAAAAAATGCTCACGGACTGCCAGCAGTGCCAGGATCTATAATTGTGACGGGAACAAACACCCCGGATGGAAAGAGCATTTATTTATATTTTGCATTTCTCAGGGAGTAATCATTTATTGTCTAACGTGGACAGAAAATCTGCGCAGTAATTAAAAAAAAAAAAAAATTTTTTTTTCATTATAAATACAATATGTTATTGTGATTTGAAAGTGAATAATACAACTCACTGAATGCATTGCAAATTCATACAATTGCACATAATTCAACCTGTGGAAACTACAACATGAAAATCAGTACATCAAATGGCAAACTGTGAAGACCAGCAGATCACCAGGCCCACTTAAATTAACAAATATGTCAACAACATCAGCCTTAAACAAGTTCAAGAGTTAAGTTTCCACAAAGCATTTTTACGGAAAATAGAAGACTTTACAGATAAATTGAAACCAAAGGCAGAAAAGCCAGTGTAGTTACTGTCACCACAACCCAAACATCAGAACATCAGTATGGAAACAAAACGGCAGCTGATAGATGGTATATTATTAATATCTCATTGCTATCAGTATCTAACATAGTATCTGAACAAAGCGCAGGTGAGGAAAATCACATCCTGTGAGATGCTATGCTTAAAAAAAAAAAAAAGCCACTATTGTTACTAGGTGAGACAATGAAAAATGATGACATCAGATAAATTGTAGGAACTTCATTCTGCATCAAGTATATAGAGTACGTTTGTACTTAGCTGCCAGTAAGTTTGTTGGTTTCTGATCCAGCCGATGTTTGGTTCTTTGCAGTTTATGGACTGATTCACTCACGTTACTGGTCAAGTCTGGAGATTGAGACACGTTCCAAGAAATATCAGGGAGTAATCACGAAACTGATCCAGCGTCCTCAAGACCCGTCTGATGATGGTGTCTAGCGGTGGCAGCAGGCCACTTATATACCACACACTTTGTTCCAGAGATAGCACTCTCAACTGGTACCACAGACTAGTATGAAAGAAGAGAAACAAATACCCTCCTGAGTATTGGGTTTCCTGACACAATCGTGTGCTCCCCCCCCCCCCCACCCCACCATTTTCACTCCACCATCCCATCTACCTCAGAACTTTACTTACACTCTCTGAGCATTAACATTAATCCCAGTGAGCGAAAAACATTCATTACATTTATATTGAATATCTTTACATTTGCACGGATTGAAAAGGTGAATAATATAGTAAGTATGTACATCAGTTCTATCATCATTCACTCCCTGCTCCATATGGATCTTGGGACTACCTCTGCTTTTGGTTCTCTATGAGAAACCCGCATAAAGCAGTCACCAGCTCTTGCAGTGGTTTTACATGAAACCATTATTCTATATGCTGAGGTTGCCAGCCTCATATGACTTGGACATCCACTAGCAATTTTCACATGTTAATAAATGCAAAATATAGAATTTAAAAATGTACAACTCACCCCAAACTCTGTTTGGGAATACTGACTCCTGTCTCAAAGAAATAGTTACGGCAACTTGTTTAAGATGCCTCTTACATGCAGTCTGTGGTATTACTTTACACTAGACTCCCACTCTGACTTTATGTTCAGATTCCTATGATTCCGGCTTTCCATGTTAATGTGGGTAGAGTTTTCCTGGGATATAAGTCCACAAGATGCTCAAACAATGTCCGGTCCGAAAATGGATTTCTGACCCTATTCCTTACTCTGGCTAGCTGGCTGTCTTCTTGACAAGGTGAATTTCACAGTGCTCTAAACCGGCAAAAGTGTCAGATTATATTGCAACTTTCGTCCCACGCACGTTGTTGTTATTATCTGACCAGGCTCCAGTCAGGTGGTGTTCATAACATATAGAATTGTCCAGCCAGTTGTATTCAATCATGCGTGTTATGATGGGGCTTATCCCAACAGTTTTCTTATAGGAAAATTCTGCGTGATTTTTAAAAAGTAATTTTCCAAATAAGTAATTGTTATTTCCGTCGATTGTCGGTCCTGTTTACACTCACGACTTCCTACATTACCACAAATAATATCTTCCCGGAAACTTGTTGCAACATTCCGTCTTTCATGTGTGTGTCTGTAATAGGTCACCATCTGGACAATTTACTGCAATGTACCTCCTATGCAATCAAATATTCATCGTGTGACCATTTGGGTTGTGTTCTCTCCACGAGAAAAATTAGGAAGTACAATAGTCATATCACCGGTAACCAAGCTCGCGAGGCGATCTTCGTGTTAAACCGGCGCGCCAATGTCTGGTACACGAGAATTTTACCAACATGACTGTCGGTCAATATTACATCACCTGTCTACTCTCTCACCAGTGTGGCCGTACCATTCATTCATTACCCTCCGCTCTCAAAGGAGCATAGGCCTTCAACAAACACATGCCAAGTCCTCTTGTCACGTGCCATCATCTCAAGTTCTTTCCACGTTCTCCTTATCATTTTCACCTCTGTTTCCAGTTCTCTTCTCCATGTGCTTCTTGGTCTACCTCTGCTTCTCTTGCCCTGGGGATTCCAGAACAAGGACTGCCTTGTAATGCTATCAACAGGTTTCCTCAGTGTGTGTCCTATCCATCGACATCGTCTTCTTTTCATCTCTTGTTCCACTGGCACTTGTCTAGTTCTTGTCATTAGTTCCACGTTGGTAACCTTGTCATACCATTTTAATCCCTCTATTCTACGCAAGCACCCATTTATGAAAGTCTGTAGCTTTTTGGTAGTTGTCTTTGTTGTTCTCCATGTCTCAGAGCCATACGATAGGACTGACTTCACATTTGAGTTGAAGATTCTTATTTTCGAGTTGGATCCGATTTCTCTAGATCTCCATATATTTCCCAATGCAATGAAAGCTCCTCTTGCTTTTTGTATTCTTATTTTGATATCACTGTCTGTCCCTCCAACTTTGTCTATATTGCTGCCAAGATATGTGTACGATTCTACATCTTGTATTGGTGCTTCTTCAAGTTCAACCCTGTTATCATTACCTGCATTTATTCTCATTATCTTTTGTCTTTTTCCTGTGTATTTTCAGACCCAATTGCTGTGACCTCTCATCGAGTGTTTTCAATTTGTCCTGCATCTGATTACGGTTATGGGACAGAAGAGCTAAGTCATCAGCAAAATCCAGATCATCCAACTGCTTAGTCAGAGTCCACTGGATTCTATTTCTGTTGTGTGTTGTCGATGTTCTCGTAACCCAGTCTATTGCTAGTAAGAAAAGAAATGGAGACAAGAGGCATCCCTGTCGCACTCATGTTCTTATCCCAAACGGTTCTGTAAGCTGTCCTTCATGAAGAACTCTGCATGTCATGTCTTCATATGTTTTCTTTATTAAATTAATGATCTTCAAAGGAACTCCATAATGCCTCATCAATTTTCAAAGTGATTCTCTGTCTACACTGTCAAATGCCTTTTCGTAGTCCACAAATCCGATGTATAATGGTGAATTCCATTCCAGACTTTGTTCAACTATTATTCTCAAAGTTGCTATCTGGTCTGTACAGGATCTGTTTTGTCGAGAACCTGCTTGTTCATCTCTCAGTTTCTTGTCTATGGACTCTTTTAATCTTTCAAGGATAATCCTGTTTAATACTTTTCCTGGCACTGAAAGTAACATTATTCCTCTATAATTTGTGCACTCTTGTAAATTTCTCTTCTTAGGCAACTTAACCAGATATCCTTCCTTCCATTCTGCTGGTATCTCTTCCTTTTCCCAGACTTTACCAAGTAATTTATATAACATCTCTGTAGCCGTGTCGATATCTGCTTTGATGGCCTCTGCTGGAATGCCATCAGGTCCAGACGCTTTTCCATCTCTTAGAAGCTTTATGGCTTTCTTTATTTCTTCCTTCGTTGGTCTTTCACCGTTAATTTGTAGCTCTTCTTCTGCTGGCTGGATGTCCGGGGGGTTTTGTGGAGCTGGTCTATTGAGAAGGTCCTCAAAATATTCTGTCCACCTCTTCATTTGCTCTTGTATATTGCTAAGCAGTTTTCCATTCTTGTCTTTTATGAAGCTACTTGTTTGCTTGTATTTCCCCGTTAGCTTCTTTGTGCTGTTATACAGTTCTCTCATATTCCCTTTGGCTGCAGCATCTTCTGCTTCTCTTGCCAACTCCTCAATATACTTCCTCTTGTCTCTTTTGATACTTCTTTTTACTTCTGTGTTTGCTTCTGTGTACACTTCTTGAGACTTGGCTTTGGAACTTCTGGTTTTGCTTGTGTTTAAATCTGCTTTCTTGTTTTTCCTGTCTTTTATCTTATTGGTGGTTTCTGTTGTTATCCATGCTTTTTGTTGTCGTTCCCTTTTCCCCAGTATTTCTTCACATGTCTCATTCCATACCGTTTTGATTTGCTGCCAATAGTCTTCTGTATTCTCTGCATCTTCCAGCTGTTGGAGCACTTGGAATTTGTTGGATATTGTGACCGCAAATTTGTCTCTTGCTTCTTGATTTCTTAGATGTCCTACATTAAATTGTTGTTTATAATTTTGCATTGTTGCATATCTCTTGAGTTTCATTTTTACTTTGGCTATCAGAAGGTGGTGATCTGATGCCACATCTGCTCCTCTATATACCTTTACATCCTGCAATGATGATCTAAACGTCTTGTTTATGCACATATGATCAATCTGATTTTCTGTTCTATGGTCTGGTGATATCCATGTTGCCTTGTGTATTCTCTTATGTGGAAACATGCTTCCTCCTGTAGCCAGTTGATTTGAAGCACAGAAGTTTGAGAATAGTTCCCCCATTTCATTCATTATTCCTAGCCCCTGTTTTTCCATGACTTCTTCAAAGCCGGTGTTGACTGTACCCATCTTTGCATTCATGTCACCCATCAAAATTGTGATGTCTCTTCTTTTTACTTTTTCCATAATTTCCTGTAGTCTAGTATAAAATGCTTCTTTCACCGACTCTTCTTTGTCATTAGTTGGTGCATAACATTGGATGACATTTACATTTATTTTCTTTTTAGCTGTTTTAAAAGAAGCTGTTATTATTCTGGATCCAACAGCTTCCCATTCAATGAGTGCTTTCTGTGCTTCTTTAGATAACATAAGAGCTACCCCTTCACTGTGGTGTGAACTTTCGTCTTCATGTCCTGAGGACAGCACCAATTCACCTGTGATGAGTTTCTTCTTGTCTACCCCCTTCCACTTTGTTTCACACAGTCCCAGAACCTCGATTTTATATGCCCTCATCTCTTCTGCTACTTGTGCCACTTTCCCTTGTTCGTTTAATGTCCGAACATTCCAGGTGCCAAATCTGGAAGTTCTCCTAGAAGAAAGAAGGTTAGTCAGCAACACAGACTCCTTTCGGCTTTCTCTGTGTTGCATCATACGCCTCCCTGCGAGAGGACCTTACCCTGTCTTGGATGGCTGTGTTTTATTTTCTTTAATTGACTTGTCCATGTTTGTTGAAGTTTTTTGTGGTTTAAATTTTTTACAGGATGGGGTAACCGGCCCCATGCCCAACCCTCCTTAGTCGCTTTCTACGACATGCTTGGCAGGGAACAGTGTTACTATTCTTTTCTCCCCTTTCGGGCCCCGGCAACATTCCGTCTTTCATGTGCGTGTCTGTAATAGGTCACCACCTGGACAATTTACTGCAATGTACCTCCTAACATTCATCGTGTGACCATTTGGTTTGTGTTCTCTCCACGTCCACGAGAAAAATTAGGAAGTACAATGGTCATATCAGCGGTAACCAAGCCCGCGAGGTGATCTTCGTGTTAAACCGGCACGCCAATGTCTGGTACACTAGAATTTTACCAACATGACTGTCGGTCAATATTACATCACCTGTCTACTCTCTCAGCAGTGTGGCCGTACCAGCGGATGTGCAAATATTTGAGAGAGAATGTTGTATTATTGCATAGTTCGTTTCACTACCCGACAGTAGGCAGTCAGATCACGCATAGTTAATTTAACCACTTAATGATTCTCCACAGTGCTGACGAACACATAGGGTGATGATGATGTTACATTCAGTTGTATAGACCTCACGCTAACATCGGCTGAACCAAATCAAGCTTTATTTACATAAAAAGTCAATTCACTCCATTACTGGGTGGCCGACCTTCACTAGGTGGCACCTTTCTACAATAATGGCTGCTGCACATAATGATACTAGTATTTTCTTTTCTCTCATTTATCGTCTGTCGCTACTTCTTGATTTAATAATAATAGTTGCCCATCGCAAGCGAAGATGGCGACAGCTTCAGACTTGAGTTGTGACACATCTGTGCCGTGATCTCATGTGACTAATTAATCCTATTTTGGCCCTACAGGCCCTGCCACATACGGGGCACACATGGTTAGAGTCGATAGTAGTGTTGCTGTGCATTCTGGCCTTTCTTGCAGCACGCTTGCCTTCTGCCCTATCAGCTAAATTCTGTTCTGCAATGCGAGCACCTTGAGTAATGTTTGTCCGCCAGGCACAGCGATCCTGTGCGATAGTCTCCCAGGAGGAGACATCAATTTTGAAGCTGCTCAACGATGCTTTCAGTGTGTCTTTGAAGCGTTTCTTTTGTCCCCCTGCTGTTCGCTTACCCGTGGAGAGTTCGCTGTACATCAACTGCTTTGGGATGCGTTTTTCGGGCATGCGAACAACATGTCCGGCCCATCTAGTTTGGGCCCTCTGCAGCAATGTGTAGATGCTTGAGATATGTGCTCTGTTGAGGACCTCAGAATTAGATACTCTATCATGCCACTTGATCCTGAGGATCCTGCGAAGACAGCTCATGTGGAAATGATTAAGCTTCTTGGCATGTCTGCTATACACTGTCCATGTTTCACAGGCATACAGGAGGGTAGTGAGTACTATTGCATGATATACTTTTATCTTGGTGGCTGCACTAATTCCTTGTCGATCCCAGACATTTACTCTTAGTCTTCCGAAAGCTGCACTTGCCTTTGCAATTCTGTTGTTGACCTCCGAGTCGATATTCGCATCTTTGGTAAGGGTACTGCCTAGATAAGTGAAGTTGTCCACCACTTGGAGACGTTGGTTCTTTACTGTGATATTTGGTTCACAGTAAGGTTTCCCAGGAGCAGGTTGCAACATTACTTCAGATTTCTTCGTATTGATGGTAAGGCCAAAGTCATCACACGCTACAGAAAGCCTCCTCATATTGTTCTGCATGTCCAGTTCTGTGCAGGTGTTGAGGGCACAGTCGTCAGCAAAGACGAGGTCAGAGATCATTGTTTCATTCACCTTCGTAAAGGACTGTAATCGTCTCAAATTGAACAGATTCCCATCTGTCCTGTATCTGATGTGTATGCCGTCGCTACTGTCATGCGTAACGTTAGACAGCATGGCAGCAAATATCATACTGAATAGTGTCGGGGCGAGCACACAACCCTGTTTGACACCATTTGTGACAGGAAAGGGTTCAGAAGGTTCTCCATCATTCAATACGCGAGCCATCATACCTTCATGAAACTGGCGGACAATTGAGATGAACTTATCGGGACAGCCGAATTTCGCCATAATTTTCCATAGTCCGTCCCTATTGACAGTGTCAAAGGCCTTGGTCAAGTCAATAAATGTTGTGTATAGGTCACTGTGCTGTTCGATTCTTATGTCTTGTTTTTCTTTCTTTTTTTTCTTTTTTGTTTTTGTTTTTTTAAAATTTTTTTTTTAAATTTATTTATTTATTTTTCAAATTCATTATTATTATTAATTTTTTTTTTGGTTTTGTTATTATTTTTATTTTATTTTAAAAACACTTTAATTATGATGATTATTGCAAATGTAATATTACTTTTATAATGATAAATGCCTTAATAATGCTTAATGTAAATGTGAGGATGAAAGGATATTAGTATACATGATGAGAGAGAGAGGAAGGGCAGAATGTCAGACGGGCCTGCGTGCCCAATTCTTAACCCTTTGAAAATAAAGTTCGTTCGTTCGTTCCTGGCATTTCTCCTGAAGTTGGCGAGCAGCAAATATCATATCGACGGTCCTGCGGCCTGCTCGGAAACCACACTGACTCTCTGGAAGTAAGTCCTGCGATTCGAGATGAACAGTCAAGCGATTGAGCAGGACTCGAGCCAGGATTTTGCTTGATTTACAGTTGTTATGTCAGTGGTTAGAATATATGACTACTTGCGAAGTCACTGTTGTCTTTCGACTGCTTGATCTTTACAATGTTGTTATTATTCGTTGTTCTACCTCTGATCTCATTTCTGTCCGACATAAAATTCTATAATTATTTCTTTGTCTGTTAGAGTAGCTTGGGGTATCTATATTAGACTGGTCTAATACCAGGGCTGAAGTTTATACCAAGTCTCTTTCTCCTATAATTCTCAGTTCAGTCATTTTCCTCTTAGTTTTAACAGATAGTTGGGAAAAAAATGAGGAACATGATTGGGTGTTTCTTATATAATAAAACTAAATTTGTAAACTGCCTCACAGTTTTAGTTATTTAATTTATTCGCTTGGAGGAAGGTGAAAGGTGGAGGGCGAAGGAAAAGAAGAAACGATACAGATGGGAGAAATAGTGCCGTACTCAGGACATGAGGCAGAAAGCGCACATCATAGCTCTTTCCCTTAAATTTCTTGACGAGTTACCACCTAGTATGTTCAGAGCTTGCATCTTGTCAGTTGTCACTTTCATCTTTTCTCTTTTAGAGCTCAAGGGCATGTAACTGAGTGATGAATGATTTTATTCTGGCATAATTATTTTAAAAGTTCCATTATTTTTTTCTGTGTTCGCCACATCATCGTTTGTTTGCTCGACACTATGTCTTGGATAGAAAATACATGGTACCTCGTGTATTCTTGATTTATTTGCAACGCTAGCTTCCATCTATTATTAGGTTTTTAATACCAGAATATCACATCTTTTAATGACAGCAACATTATACTGTAAATACAATAGGAGACAACAATGTAATTGTAAAGGTTTTTCATTCATCTCCCCTTTGTTTTTAAAATAATCTGGGCCTTTTGCATTGCAGCAATGCCGAATGTGTCTCGTACAGTTCCCGGGGATATCCGATGGAAAAAAAAATAGGACTACTGCCCACTCAGGCATGTCGTAAGAGACGACAAATATGAAGTTGTGCATGGGACTGGCAGCCTCATCATGTGAACGAATTGCAACACAAACCACCGCCCCAATAGCACAAGAAACCCTAGCCGCAGGGCCCCTGTAATAGGACTAGCTACAGAGGTGGTTTCATGTTCCATGAAAAGGAAAATAATGAGGATGACGCAATAGAGAAAAGAAGCTAACAAAGATATATAAGCAACCAAATGGTATTATAAAGAACAAGGATGAAAACTGCGCCGCAAAATGAAAAAGCAAATGAAGAGATAAACGGAACATTTTTGAGTCACATTTAAATAGACGAACTCCACAAGATCCCCCAATATCCAGCCAGCAGAAAAGGAATTACAAGTTAGATGAGAAAAACTAAACATGAATAAAATAAAGAAAGTCGTAAAAACTTCTAAGAGATAGGAAAGCTTCAGTCTAGATGTAGCCGGTAATGACAAGACTCGCTTTTCGTTGGAGAATCGCCTTATTTTTAAAAAGGGCGTTCTAGCTCCCGATGGTTTAAATATACAACATCATTTTGCATAAATTCTGGTAGCTTTTCTCTTTTTCATTCTTTATTCGTGGTCTTTTAGATCTATCTTCTTATGTTTTTGCTTTGGTTCGTTTCGTATCTTTTTATATCTCTTGTTTTGTCGCTATCGTACGTCACTTCCTTGTGATTTCTGTGACAAGAGACTACCGCTTTCTTCCACAGATTCATTGGATCGAGCTAAGCTTTATTTTACTAGTTCCACAGTTTTGTTTATTCTTCTTTTTTTTCGTTTCGTTGATTATTTACTTTCTTGTTTCAGTATTTCTTTTAGATGTTACGGTTTTCTTGTATTGTTATTGTTCTTTTTTTCTCTCATCACTGTTGTTGTTTACTTTTTCCATCTGTTTGTATCACCTTTTTGTTGTATATTTCTCATCATCGTATAGTTTTGTAGTACCTATATGTAATTTTTGTCTTTGTCACTTGTTTGTGGCTGACGAAGGGTAAATCCCGAAACGTCCCTTGTCTCATGTGAACTGTTATTTGTAAAACTGATTCAATACCGTTTTATTAGTTTATAAACTTATATTTTAGTCTAGATGGCATTCCTGCAGAGGCTGTCAAAAGTAAATGAACAAATGTCTACAAAAATGACACTAGATTTCTTTCATGTTCAATGGAAGGCGATATCAGTTATTATAGATGCATTACACAGTTAGCTGCCTGTTTCCGCGCATGTGATGGAAATCTTCAAATATGCGAAGAATTGTTTTATCTTCATTCTCTCACGATATAGTAACTGGTCAGATGTTTTCCCAAAAGTGTAAATGATCTATCAGAGAACATATTTTTGTTGTTGTTTTGTTTAACCAAAATTAGTATACATTTTTAAAGTTATGGGTCCCATAATAACAGAGGAGCTATATGAATGAACTATTAACTAAACATAATGAAATTCCCATTGACAGTAAATTTCACCGTGGTCATTATATCTCAAGACAATCTTTCATCCGAAGTTGTGACTTTGGGGCATGTGATGAAATATTCGTTAAAAAAGAAAAAAAATCCAAACACACACATAGTAAACTGAACATGTCGACGAGCTTTATGTAGTTCGGGGGAGGGGGCGTCTTTTATCAGATCAAGAAAAAACAGGACAACTGCTCACTCAGGCATGTCGTAGAAGGCGATTAATATAAGGTCCTGCATGTGGCTGACAACTTCATCATGTAAAACAAAGTGCTACAGAAAGCACCGCTACAAAACCATATGAATGTTTTATGTAGGCCTCCTGCAACAGGGGCCCAGCTGTTCTGGTGGCTGCATGCCCCCATACGCAGTGAAAAGGAAAATAATGATATGTTCACGCGGACTAACCAAACAGAAGTTTGTTGCGGTGTAGCGCAGTCAAGTAGCAAATCTTCCTCTTTTTCGTTCGCTGTCATATAACGCCATGTACAGCTCTCAGGAAGGTGGCAGCCTGTCACAGGATTCTGTCATGGACATGCAGTTTTACGGCAAATTGGATGGTGAAGTCCATGTTGGCAATCTGCTTCTAAAATGAAAAGGAGTTTGATGATGAATTCATAGCTCTTTTGCACTATTGCTACTGATAGGCTGCCTATTTCAATGTGTGCTTTTAGCTCCCCTCATTAACGACAATCAATACACTTTAGCTCCCCTCATAAACGCCAATCAATACACTTTAGCTCCACTCATAAACGTCAATCAATACACTTTAGCTCCCCTCATAAACGTCAATCAATACACTTTAGCTCCCCTCATTAACGACAATCAATACACTTTAGCTCCCCTCATAAACGCCAATCAATACACTTTAGCTCCACTCATAAACGTCAATCAATACACTTTAGCTCCCCTCATAAACGTCAATCAATACACTTTAGCTCCCCTCATAAACGTCAATCAATACACTTTAGCTCCCCTCATAAACGTCAATCAATACACTTTAGCTCCCCTCATAAACGTCAATCAATACACTTTAGCTCCCCTCATAAACGTCAATCAATACACTTTAGCTCCCCTCATAAACGTCAATCAATACACTTTAGCTCCCCGTCATTAACGTAATCAATAATAAAAACTATCTCATGTCATCATCATCATTTCCCTCATTGTGGAACATAAAGCCGCCACAGCAGCTGGTCCTCTTGTATGAAGCCTGTGATCAAGCATTCATGTATTGTTGCAGTGATGGTTTATATAACAATTTGTTTCACGTGACGAGGTTTCCAGTCCCATGTAGAACCTCATGAGACATGCCTCTTACGGGATGTCTGACGGAGTATTCCTATTCTTTCGGGAACTACACGGGGAAATTTGAACAATACAATTAGAATATGGCATCAAACGTAAGACTAGCACTAATGGATGCATGAGAGGACGCATCAAGAACTTATACAACCAGCGCGCTATAGGAGCAATCAGCATGTATACCCTTCGACATTTGCTGAGGGAGACTCAACGCCTATGTGTATGCCCGGATTGCAGTGATGTCGATTAATACCAAAAATAATCGGGACAGAAAGGCTAGGCTACCAGACATTTGTTTGTACATAGTGCTATACCTTGTATATCAACACAAAAAAAAATCAATGCCACTTCAACATACATACAAAGAAGTACTCGCATACATGCACATGTATGCGCGTATGTATACCTATGTGACCGCTTGGCCTTTCACGCTAGCTTTGTCCCTCCTACTTTAACGCTAAGCGTTTATATGTGCTAGAAGATGATACATGTAAGAATGACAGACCTTAAATGCAAATAAGACGTTTTTACACAAAACGCAGCATTCATTCAAAGTTCAGTTGCCGTTACTGCTCTGACAGGGCAAACGTAGGTCAGTCCCAGATAATAATGAATGGGTTTTATAAGCGCGAAAGTGGGAAATGAATGTTTGTGTGATCTGGTTTTTTTTAATCCTATTGTTAAGTTGGAAAAGATCACACATGTGAAAATAAAATCGAAATAACAGAATGTCGTGTGCAAAAAGGTCGAAAAGCTGAGGAGAGGAGTGCAAATGTTAATTATTGTGGCGTGTGAAAAAAGGACGGGTCGTGTTGAAAAAAGCGGGAAAAAAAGAAGAAATAGTATAAATAGAAGAGTTGTGGGCGATAGGGAGAGATTTTAGGATTTATGATTCCAAGGATACCATGATTTTGGACTAGAGGATTTTTACAAATAGCGTTAGGAGAACTTCGTCTTTGAGGATACCAAGACAAGTTTTTTTCTTTAGTAGACAAGTGTGTATATTATTCAGTTGGATTATAGATTGTTCATTTTGGATAAACAACCATCATTTTGTGAAATTTACAGTGTTTGTCTAATGTCATCAATAAACTCTAATATAATTTTCTACATTTGCTGTTTGTGGAAATTTACAGTAATTTCTTTCGGATACAAGTTGTTGTGCTGAAACTGTTTTGCTTATCACCAAACTCAAAGGGAAGAACATTCCTGGGTTGAAAAAAAATAATAAAAGGTCAAGTATTACGATCTCTGGCGGAACGCCAGTTAGCACTTGAACCACAACAACATATGAAGGATTAACTCTGACTAAATAACAATCAATATAACTACTTGAACATTTACCTGACGCGGGCACACCTACAGATAACATAAGACAGAGGGAGACAGAAAGGCCAGATTGGATGACAAAGGTAGACAGGAGAGGGCAGCTGAGATAAAAGAAAATATAACCCAGATGTAAAAGGTTATAACAAAGTAAGTGGCTATAGAAAACTGTTTCTTGCTGTTGGTAAAAATCGTCATATTACCTTTACTTCACAGTGACTCTTCATGAAATGGAAAACACATTAAATATAAGAATTTTCAAAGTACAAGTAAAAAATAATCAAGCTACGCACTTGTTACTAGAAAACTGTGTGACTCACAAGAATTAAAAGTCAAGGGGAGGGGTAGTTATAGATCGTGTATCAATACGTAGAAACCCATGACAGTAAAATGAATGTACTGTTAATGTTCAAGAAAATAAAATAGGGACAACAAATTCTGATGTAGATATACCACAATAAATACAATTGGAAATAACGCATTGATGTATACAAGGAAAATAAAGCTACACTGAATACTCTAATTGTAATCTAAAATTAGGTTGAACAGGGCAGATTCTCTGCCGAAATAGTGGATGAGCTGAGGCAAAATGAAATTCATTTGATTCTATTCCTCTCTCTTCTATTTCTTTTAATTATATATAAAAAAAAAAAAAGAAATTGGCAATTATTTGTTGAAGGTGATGGAAGAGAAAAGGCAGAAGAATCTAAGTACTAAAGATGCTCCCGTTTCTTCAGCCTCTTCCTCGTCGGCGGTAGCTAGGCTTTCGTAATTAAGAACATAAACTGACGTTGAAAGTTGGTCCGGTAGTGGTGATGTCAAATTTGAAGAAATATTGAAATGTGAATTGTTTGCGTGCATCCATTGCCTTTCACATAGAAACTCGCACCCCTGCATGAATTCATTTGGGATGATCTAGCTGTCACCTTCTTCAATAATGTTGTCAGATTCGTTTAAAACTGTCATAACGTCTTCTTGGCAATCAAACACTAGCTTCAGAGTTTTCATATCTAATTTTCTTTTTGTTTTTCTGCCTTCTTGGTCTCATCATCTTCTCTTATCCCAACAAGGAGCTGCTCATCCACGTGTATTAAGTCTTCAGTCGTCAGGTGTTAGTGTGTGATACCAGCAGCCCTTTCACGTTTTCTTCAGTTGAGAATTCGAAACCCCGTCTGCACTGAAAAGTTTACGATGTTTTTATCCGCTGATTTGAGATCTTCTTTATAAAGCCTTTAAAAGCGTGAATGCATCGATGCTACCCATTCTTTCAAATTGAGTTCATCTTTTCAGTTTACGCCATCTATCAAGCAGCAGTATCGATAAATCCGCAGTCTTTTCTTGTTGTAAACGCTTTTCATATTTTTCTCCACCCTCTTACTGCTGTTACTCTAGGTCTTCTTCGTGAGATGATGTTTCAACACGGCTTTCTTTGAACATATTCAAGTTGATGTTTGAGAGTGAAAGAAGAAAATAATGATGATGATGATGATGTTTCGTGACGAGCTGAAGCTCAGAAGATATATATGATGAGTCGAGTCATCGACTGCAGAAATGACGAGTGCTGTTGGCCATTAAAAAAAAACGGACATTATCTGCACAATCATCATTGCTGATTGGATGACTGACAGCACTAGCAAAACACTATCTCGAACAGCCGATTCCAAACACGGGTCGTCTAGGGCACTTCCAAAATGAAAAGTTGGTATCCGAAGACACCTTTTGGTTTTCAAAAAAATGCGTAAATATCGTTAAGGTATGTTTAGCGACAAATTTAGATGTCGAATGTTCGGACACATGGTATATTATGTGTTTTATTAAAGTACATATTTAGAATACTTAACAAGAATTCAAAAACGTTATGCAAAATAGGAATGTTTTAAAATGAGTGTATTTTAATATGTACGTCTAAGCACGAAACCTTTTAAAAATGAACTAGTTCCATCTTTCTTTTTTTTCACATTAACACATCCAGGAAAAAACAACCGTAATA
Source organism: Oreohelix idahoensis (assembly GCA_024509875.1). Taxonomy (NCBI): domain Eukaryota; kingdom Metazoa; phylum Mollusca; class Gastropoda; order Stylommatophora; family Oreohelicidae; genus Oreohelix; species Oreohelix idahoensis. Next base: position 96,196 of record JAMPIV010001842.1, read on the forward strand.
GACTTAATAAGTATAGCCAGCACCGCCTGAACATCAATCTAAAGAAGACAGAGGTAGACACTAAATGTGAGCAACCCTGAGCCCATAACAGTAAGGAATCAACAACTGGAACAGAAGGACACCTTCACATAGCTAGGATTCATAGTAACAAAAGATGGCGGAGCAAGCAAAGACATCAACAACAGAATGAACAAAGCAAGAACAGCCTTTTTTATTCTAAACAACTTCTGGAAGTCCACTCAGTACAGCACAAGCACAACATTAAGATTATATCAGAGCTAAGTGCTTTCTGTGCTTCTTTATGGTGCGGAATGCTGGAGAGTTACAAAGAAGGAAATGTCGAAATTGTCCTCTTTCCACACAACCTGCCAAGGAAGAATTCTCCGAATCTTTTGGCCGAATACCATCACCAACCAAGATCTGCTTACTCGGAGCAAGCAAGAGGACATGCACACCATCATAGCTGGCAGACGCTGGAGTTGGGTTGGCCATGTCCTCAGAAGAGACCGCGATGCCATCACAAGAACAGCTATGCTATGGACCCCTGTAGGAAAACGAAAGAGAGGCCGATCAAAAACAACTTGGCGGAGGACTGTGGAGGCTGAGATGCAAAGAATGAACCAGAGTTGGGGCACTGTACGAAGGACAGCCACCGACCGAGCAAAGTGGAATCAATTTGTTGCTGCCCCACAAGACGCCACCAGGTGTGATGACCACTGACTGCATTGACGGTCGGCGGCTAAGAATCAAAGAAGAAGAAGTTTTTTTTGTCTACTGGAGTGATGTTAAAATCAAATCGTGTGGAGGACCGCCTAAGAGACAGGATTCAGGAAGCCGCAGACTAAACATTCATCCGTTGGCGCAGACAATGCATGCGTGCTTATATCAATGTCCTACAGAAGATTGAGCGTACGATTGGCGTAGCGGTTAGAGCGTTTTCATGTCGCTGTATAGTTACCTGGCTCCGGGATCGAAACCTAGTAGCGTCACGCTCGTCTACCCAGCTGTAAATGAGTACCTGACTCTGCTCTTGCGTTGGGAAAGGCAAAGACAGAGAGGAAGGGAGGTGGTCACCCACCTTATTGTTAAAAAACTGGGATTAGTACGGTGAAGTCTCTAACATGTCTCTCCCATACGGCAGTTTCTGCTTTGTTACTACCTTTACCTTATCTAGAAGATGTCTAATACGTCATATCCTTTCTGTAGTTTCTGCTTTGTTACCACCTTTACCTTATCTAGAAGATGTCTAATACGTCATATCCTTTCTGTAGTTCTGCTAGGGGACTACTTTACTTTATCTGGAAGATTAGGGAAACAAATTTGGTTTCAATATTGTAAGTACAAGAAGATATATAATTGCCCTTACTTATTCCCAACACTTTATTGTAGTGTATTATCATTGTTTTTAATTAATGTTTGCAAGATTTTCTTATTGGGGGGATAATTTACAATTTAGGAGTAAGAGTAAATAACAAAGTTTTAATAAGCAGATTATCTGAAGACAACTGGGTTTTTTTTTTGGGGGGGGGGGGGGGTGACGTTTAATGGAAATATAGCCTACAGTATCTGATAGCCCTGAAATCCCGTTAGAGTCTATGATTCGCTAGCGAAACCATGCAACTTACAGCCTGCGTTTACTCACTTTTAATCCACGCCTCTTTTTCCTGAAAACGTAAACAAACGGATAGCTTACCAACTTCCGCGACTTGCCAGTCATAACGGGGAGCGAACCTGGTTGTTTATCTGAGTTTCTCACGCGAGCTGATCTGTCTTTTGTTGTCGATTAGCAGCGCCGACAGAAGCGACCGTGAAAACCTTTTATCGAGGAAAACGTAGTCTCCTGATTTCTGCTATGCACTATAGTGTGAAAATTAGCATCCTCTATAGATCAGAGAGACAATAATGTATTTAAACTGTGGCTTCTCAAATCAGTTATCAGTTGTTGCTCAGAATTTTGTCGGATAGTCTAAACCCGTCGTCTAGAACCATTGTGTGTTAATACTATTCGTGGGGATTTCATTCGGATTTTCTGGAAATAGAAATTTGTGCTTAAGTGTTAAAATGTGTTAAGTTTTACCATTATAATTCACTGTGATATCCTAGCGTTAAAACTAGTGAAATAAAATAACGCGTAAATATTTCTTGCCAGTTGTCAGTTTATTGATATTTCCATCACCCGCTTTCTTACACAAGAAGATACGGTTTAGCTGACGGAATTAATATGATAGGCGTGACTGATAGTGGACCATAGAATTCACGTTATATTTCATTCTGTGTAATTATATAAGTGACTAGTGTTAAATATCATACGACTTAACAAACAGACGCCGACAATCAAATAGCTATTAATGACAGGCGATATTTGTTAAGTGCGTGTAGGGATAATTAAATCATAATTGACATTGTACGCGGATTGTTAGCGCGCGCAAAGGAGCGGGGAGAGCACATACCTTCACCTGACCTAGAGACGCGGCGCTAGCTAAAACTGAACGGATAGGAATAGGCTAGAGACACCGTGTGCCTTTTAACTTCAATCAGGACTGACGGAGAGGATAAAAGTTCGGCGCGTCCCCTTCCGGGTATAAATATATATATATATATATATATGTAGATATATATTAGTAGCATTTTTTTCATAAAGTTTCTCTATTTCTCGCAGACCTGATCAAGCGGCGACCAGCGGTTTAATTTGGTCCTTTTTTTCTTCATTTACTGATTGATTAATGTTGTCTTCTTCTTGGCTTACACGTCCCCAAGTTCATTTGTGAACAAGAGTGGCCAAAAAGACAAAAATTAAAATTTTAAATAGTAAAGTTAACTGGAACTCCGCCCAGGCCGGTCCCAAGCCCGGCTTAAAAAGGAGGAGGGCGGCCTGCATGGAGGCAGTAAGGAGGCAGCCCCTCCACCATGCAAAGGCACAACAGGTCAATCACCTGTTTGCTTTAAAACATGATTACGCGAACTACAAGAGAGAAAACTGGACTGATTCTAAAGGCGACGAACTGGAACGGACTACGGACTACTTATTGAACTTGGAACACAAGAAGTATAAATGGGAAAGAAGAGGAGCTGGTGGAAGAGATGAGGAAAGCAAAATTATAAATCCTGGCTATAACGGAAACAAAGAAAAAGGGACAAGGAGTCATGGATCTCGATGGCAACACGCTGCTCTACAGTGGTGTACCCACATCTGAAAGAGCTAAAGGGGGTGTGGGTTGCATTGTGGCCAAAAACCAAAAAGATAGTATCAAGGGATGGAACTTTGTCTCGGAGCGCATTATGGTTGTAAAACTAAAAGAAGGAGAAACCATAGTCAACCTGGTCATAGTGTATGGGCCAAATGAGGATGAGAGAGCAGAGGTCAAGGAGGAATTCTTCGAGCTGCTTCAAAGGACAGTGGATGACTGCCTAGATGAGATTATCATGCTCGGAGATTTCAATGCCAGAGTTGGAAATGACCATGCTAGATGGGGCGGTTTATCAGAAGATATGGAGAAGATACTCTCAATGACAATGGAAAGCGACTCCTTAGATTCTGCAGTGAGCAGAATCTGATCATTACAAACACAAAGTTCTCCATAAGCGCATACAAGCATACACTAGATGTGAACCAACAAAGAATGAGAAGTCAGTGATCGACTATGCCATTGTAAGGAGGAGCTCATTCAAATATGTCCGGGATTCTAGAGTCTGGAGGGGGCCAGAGATTGGAAGTGATCACTACCTGCTTACAATCAAAAGAACAACTGAAAGAGTTGCTCAGCCTAGGAACTGCCCAACATCACGCAAGAAACCAAGTAAGCAAACGGGAGAAATGAGCATTAAGACCTACAAGCCGAGAGAGCCAGAAATTAAGACCAGATATCAGGGGCTTATTGCTACAGCGGTGAAAAACATAGAATAACAACCTGATGACTTGGAAACCCTCTGGATTAAATTCAAGGACATCATAAAAACAACTGCTGCAGAAGCATGTGGTGAAGTCCGACTTGGGAACAAGAGAAAGAGGACACCTTAGTGGACAGAGGAAGTCAGAGAAAATAAGAGAGAAGAAAATGGCATGGAAACAATACTTAGGAGCTAAAAACACAGCAGGACAAATAGAGAAATATAGAGAATATGTGATACTCAGAACAGAAGCAAAGAACAAGATGCAAGCAGCAAAGCAGAAATCCTGGGAAGAATTTGGAGAAAAGCTAGAAAAAGATGCGCAAGAAAACCAGAAATTGTTCTATAAGACCCCAAAGAACATGAGGAAGGAACAACAATGCCCTCTCAAATTTATAAAGGACAAGCAAGGCAAATTGCGTACTGCCCCGAAGGAAGTAATGGAAAGATGGAAAGGATATTTCTCAGAACTCCTTGATGGTGAGCAAGGTCAAGCTTCAGAAATGATAACCACTAGCCCAGAACAGGAAACCAATGGTGATGAAGATGATATAAAGATGGAAGAACTGAAGGCAGCACTGGAGAAACTCAAGATGGGCAAAGCAGCAGGACATGATGGTATAACACCAGAAATGGTTAAGTACATGGGAGCATCAGGCGACCTATTACTCTTAAGGGTCCTACAGGCAGCGTGGTGCAACAAGACCATACCAAAGGATTGAGAGATTGCCACCATAGCACCAATTTTCAAAAAGGGTGACAATCGACAATGTGGAAACCATAGAGGCATATCACTTCTCAGTGTCCCTGGTAAAATCTACTCTAGAATCCTAGAGCAGAGACTCCGACGCCTAGCTGAGCCACAATTGGATGAGGTCCAGTGCGGATTCCGAGCAAACCAAAGTACTCAAGACCTAATCTTCACACTCAGACAGCTGAGTGAAAAGGCCCTTGAGTATAAGAGTGAGGTCCATCTTTGTTTCATCGATCTGGAAAGGGCGTTTGACAGGGTCCCCTGGAGCAAACTTTGGGACTGTTTGGCAAGGAAGAACATTCCAGCACCTCTGATTCATGCTATACAGAGCTTCTACAAAACTTGCAGAAATTATGTGTGGACAGCAAACCATAAATCAGAAGAGTTCAGGGCCACCACTGGTGTAAGACAAGGTGATATCCTGTCACCTTATCTTTTCATACTCCTCATCGGCGATGTTATCAAGGCATGTAAGGAGAGAATGTGACCGTGTGGGGTGTGTAAATGCTTATTGTATCATTCAAGCCAGGAATTACTGGTATACTGCCAGAGCTCTTAGTTCTTGATGAAAATTGTAACCCAGGTTTGTTCCAGACTTCCTCTGTAATGTTTTGTGTTGTGTGACAATTATTAGCATACTATTTGTTCAATATATAGGGCCTACTGTAAAACTCTCCAACATGAGGTAATCAAGCAAGTCCTCTAGATCCAATAAAACAATTTTATTTACTTGTATTTACAAATCCAGAGTAAGCAAAGTCATATGCATACATCTTCTTAAAACAATCATCATACAAAATGTGTCTTGGTACTGGTTATTTATTGGCTATCTTCTGATTGCAGCCTATCCAAGTTGGGGTAATTATTTCTGTTAAGTCCTTTGCGTTTGCTTCGCTTTTCATTTATCCGACTTAGGAGCAAATTGACAGTGGAGCCTCTATCTTTTCTTATTGATTTGTAGCAAAATCTGACATTTACGAACTCCGCTTCATCCCTTATAAGTTCAGTTTGCTATCTGTGCAGTTAGGCATTTCTGGCCTAATCAAATTTTATTTCTGAAAAAATGAAACAAGTCACTCGAAGCTGTACTTACTGAAACGTAAGAGTTTCCAACATATTAAAAGAAAGCTATCTACTTCTTAGAGTTGATATCTTGAAAACTTCAAGATCAGCAGTTATACGTCCGTACAGACTGGCTTATGGGGATCAACTGCTTTCTCATCTCGAGGTTTGCCTTCGCAAAAGTAGTGCGGGCTTTTCCAGCCTCTTGGTTGGACAGTCCAATATTTCTTTATATATTTCATTGGATGTCACATGCCCACCGATGGAGTATCTCGGCTATTCCGATTTACGTCATCGGTTGCTGAGCAACTGCCGCCAAAAACTAGCTTTGAGTCGCTATTTAACCTAGTTTCAGTCTCAATCTGATGACCGCGTATCTTGAGTCTATTTCAATAAAACCTGGTAACTATTCTTCCTAAATTAAATTATAACTCTTAGCACGAATGATGCTATGGTATCAGTAGTAGGCCATCCGGTGACAAGAACAACAACGTATTCAGTGGGGTACTGGAAAATGAGACAGGTATATATTTCAGAGCTGGCATTTGCTGAGGATGTTGTCCTGATTGCTAAATCAGAGGCACATCTCCAATCCAACCTGCAAGTCTGGAAAGAAGAGCTGGAGAAGAGAGGGATGGTCATAAGCAGCTCTAAAACAAAATCCATGGTGATATCACGAGAAGAAAGAAGACATCAGATTAAGCTGGGAGAACAGGTCCTGGAGCAGGTCGACCACTTTAAATATCTCGGTTCTATTATAGACCGAAAGGGAGGCATCAAAGAAGAGTTGGCCACTCGAAAAGCAGCAGCTAGGAGACTTTTTCAGGCCATAAATCGAGGATTCCTCAGCAAGAGAGAGGTTGGTAAGAAAACGAAGATGGCTGTATACCGCTCCACCAATGTCCCAGTCTTGACATATGGATGCGAGTCATGGGCAATGACTACAACCCACAAAATCCAGATCCAAAACCTCAGAAATGAGGTATCTGAGGAAGGTGGTTGAAGTAATAAGAAGAGACATGGTCCACAACCAGACGATACGTCAAGGCCTAAAATCCCACTCCCTGTAGACCCAAGTAGAACAGTCCCAACTAAGATGGTCTGGCCATGTCTGCAGAATGGGAGAAGATCGGCTACCACGACAAGCATGGGAAACAAAGAGCCAGGGATCCAGACCCGCAGGACGACCCAGAGTCCGCTGGGAGGACAACATTAGACAATCTTTGAAGGACCGAGGACTAGAATGGAACCAGGCCAGGAGGAAGACAGCCGATAGGATAGTCTGGCGCTCTCTCTTCCAAACCTCTACACCTCACGGTAGAAGGAGAACGACTAAGTAAGTAAGTAAGTTAACTGGACTTACAAATACCCAGATATATTTTTGCATTTTATCAGCCCACTGGGGTGAGAAAGATATAACAGTTCTCTCGAATTTTGACAGTCGTATCAGCGGATTTATTCAGCAAGTTACGCTGTTTCAAAATCGGCATTCACCACAGAGCCAGCCGATAGGATTTACCATCATCATCAATTAACAATAATTAACAGTTTTTAGCAACTATAGTTTTTTTTCTCAAATACTGGAAGAATTCTTTCACTGTTTGCTGTGAACACAAGATCTCGGTTCTACATTAACTATTCGAGGTGACATTTGTTGATCCAGGAATACACCACCAACTTTGGCGTCCCCCTCCTAAAAATCGTATTTGTTATAGAGGGTGGACTGGGCCGACTTGGATAATACCCCTGACACTTTATATATTCAGGAACCATCGTAATTCCAAAAAGATATCACCAGAATAGGGTAAGCGTGATTTATGTGGCCACGTATGACAGAGAGAGTGAATATTTTCTTAGTTACAGAAACTGTACCATCATTCATTTTCTTTGCTCAAATATTGTTTACTTTACTGGATAGCATTTAGTGGGAACTTTGTTCTTCTCTTTACTGTCTATGCTATAACATAGTGCTAACCTTTGACCTTTAGGGTTATTAACTTGTTGGGTTCTTTCTTTCTCAATAAGGGGAAGGGCACATGTATTCTGTATTTTTTTTGCTAATTATGACACGCTGATTTTGTTTGATCTTTCTTTAGATATTCGATGTTGTAAAGTTTAATGATAATGAACAACAAAAGAACTTACATTTGTGTGTTGGTCAGACCCATACCCAATTTACCATAGTTTTTCACGTTTGTGTGTCTTGTTGTCTCATAATTGTGTGTGTGTGTGCGTTTAGTTAAACTTATATTTCTAGATATAGGGAGGTGCAAGATTGTCTTGTACTAAAAGATAGACGTATAGATAGGCTGGACTACATAAACTACTTATTCCAGAGACAGATCTTCTCCTTAAACTATTCACTCGTGAAATCTATTCTCACACCTTTACTTCTCACGTACTATCACCACCCACTCTACTCAGGCGAGACCATAAATATTTTCTAAACCTATCTAAATTTACGAGGATTTCTGAGTTTTCTTCCTTCAGTTCTGTCAGCCTCTTTACATCTGCTTCTATATGCTGCTGAATGCTTTTCATGTCTTTCATCATTTCTCTGACGTTCTGTAGATCTATTACGTCTTCACCGCTGTCCTTGTCGTCTTCGGGAGCCTGCTTGCTTCTGTTTTCGACCTGACGTTTCATTTTCATTTCTTTGACTTCAGCGGTCAGCTTGTGTAACTGTCGTCTATCGATCGTGCGCTGTTTTTCTGCAACATCTGCAGGAAATCCTCAAGAGAATGGAAGCAGAGCGAAGAGCCATTGAGGAAATGACATCAAACACAAGAGCGACCAAAACAAACGAACAATCAGACGAAGAAGTCATCGAAAAAACACTTGAAAAACTTCTCCCAGCAATAATAGAAAAAGCACTATTACAGATACAGGAAAGCAGGAAGATAAAAGAAACAGAAACTAGGAAAGCAAAAACTAAAAAAAAACCACACAAGCCAGATAGGAAGGCAAGAAATGAACACCATGAGCACGCCACGACACCATAAACAGACAAGCAACGAAGAGGTATCCAGACAGTCAGCTAGTGGTCCTTTTTAGGACCAGTCCTTATCAGGACTAACAACCGGCTAGCAACGAAGAAACTAAACGCAATATATACCCCAATTATAACCGACTTTCAGGTTGAACTGGGTATAACAGCAACATAGTAGACAAACGAACGAACGAACGAACGAAATTTACAACAGGGGGGTTAAACTTTACCAGTAAACAGTGCAGGGAGACAGTAAGGAAAGGGAATTAAGACCGTTGAAAAATAAAACGTTTCGCCTGTGAAGAGAGGCGGCATCGTTCCTGTGAGACGAGTATGACACTGTCAAAGTGTTGGTTTTGTGAATATGCAGTTTTATCAATGATTACCCGTGTTCAGCTGCCATTATTGAGTAGTGCACAGTTTATCATTCCTTACACGCAGAAACTGTTGTTCGTTAAAGTATGTGCTACCAAAACTTGATATGATTCTCACCAAAACTTAAGCCTTTCATTATACTGGCTTGGTCAATAAGAGTGAGGATAGAGGGAGCATCAAGAATGCATATTTCATTAAACGCGGCTTCTCTCCGCTTTCCAACACTGGAGACCAAGATCAATGCCCGCAAGGAACCATGCCTAACAGACCTGGCTGTCCATAGTTTAAAACGGTTAAAGTAAACACGCAGCAGACTTCCCCATTGCGCTTCCATTATGCTTAAAGACTTAAACATGGAGGATATTAAAAGTATCCCACCGGGTTTAAATAGGTTTTTTGTTGAGTCCAACCGCTTGCCTTGTCACCCCGCATAGGTCTCGGGATAAGGGGGGAAGGAGAGCGGAGTCTCTGTTGAGGCAAAGAATATGACACTTTTCCAACCAGGCTTGTCGTAGAAGATGATGGTGTAATCGATCTTACAACGTCATCATAAAGAACATATTGCTACATAAACCATCTATTCAAGAGTCTGTTGCATTTCGTGTTCCGTGCTAATTAAGCTTAGGAGCGATAGAGGAGCACATATGGGAGTGAGTCATGGACAACTAGTAAACAAATAGGGAAGACACTAGAGGCCACAGAGATGTGGTTTTACAGAAGAATGTTAAAAATATCATGGACAGCCAAAAACAGAGTAATGAGGATGTCCTGACAGAGGCCAATGCACAAAGGAAACTTATTTCACAAGTTAGAAAGAAGAAATCCACTTTATGTGGGCATGTTATGAGAGGAGGAAAGCTGGAATATATGGTAACAACAGGTAAGATTGAAGGAAAAAGAGATAGAGGAAGACAAAGAGAGCAAATCCTGGACAGTTTGACATCGTGGCATGGAAAGAAGTCAACAGCAGAATTGATAAATTGTACTGGAGACAGGAAGTTGTGGAGAGACATGATCTCCTACGACATTACGCATAGTAATTGAAGAAAACGAGGAACACGCATTTATTCATTGGAAAATCTTAAAGACAAATCCGTGCATCGTGTTTCGCCGTTTTTAAACCTGCTTTCATTGTCAGAAATTGTTTCACATCAGCGGCGTCTGCTGAAATCAGAAAAGCCATGTGGCTGGCGACAATCATAAAATAAGGGACATAACTCACACTTCCACTAAGCAACTACCTCTTGGAAGGTGAGTTTTCTTGTTCCAAGGGATATAACATAGCTATACTTTTAAGCAACAATAAAATATCTTTTCTGAAATTATAAGTTAAAATTATTGAAAGATTTAATAATATTTACAGTAAATGACCAAATTAAAATCCAGTCGTTATATTGTTTGCCCATTTTTTTGTTACAACACGCTAGTGTAATGCGCAATATTTAGATTTTGTAAATAAATAATGGGGGAAACCTTGAGTCCTGTGAACCGTAAATAAATTATTAATAAATAAATAAATAAATCGTTAAAGGTTTGGGTTCAACCGTTTCGAACTTGATTTTCCTAGCAGTGCTAAGACAGTGCTAAGACACTAACTGGGTCCATGTGGTCTTGACCAGGGCCGGGTTTGGGTGGGTAAATGCGACCTCATGCCGACCTCACTACCTACGAGTAAACAAGAATCGCGTTATCATGTGTCTAGACGCAGGGACCATGACATTTATGTCATGAGGTCCTTTGTGTAAGAACATAGAAGACCACTACAATGACACATGGTGTCATTGGGTCTTCGTGTGTTGGGACATGTGGTCTTGACCAGAGCCGGGTTTGGGCGGGGACAATGCGACCTCATGCGAGGAAAAAAATATGCGACCTCAAGCGAGGAAAAAAAAAAAAAAAAAAAAATGATTTTCCTAGCAGTGCTAAGACAGTGCTAAGACACTAACGTCCTTCTCAGGACGCCACTACTCGAGACAAGATCGCGTTATCGTCAAAATGACCAGACATAAACCACACGCTAAAAAGAGGAAGGTCTACACCAGCCCACCAGCGCAGAACAACCAGGGTAATCACAATACCACAACCAACAATGATAGACAACCAGAGAGCAAGACTGCCCTAAGTACTCGTGCTGAGACAGGTCCTCCTCCAACTCTAGACACGACGACGGAGTTAGCTGCCACGTGTGTCGACACCACTGAGAGGCTGAGGGGCCCGCCTCCTTGCGAGACAGAGGAGAGGGCAGATGCAGGCGTCCCTGGCCTAGATGATGAAGATCCAGAGGATGAGGAAACGATGAGATTGCTACACCAGCTGGAGAAGATGAGGGGATGGTTGGAAAGAAGAGAGAAAAGGACAGCTGCAAACGTCCACGGCCTAGACCCTGAGCGTGAGAGGGTAAAGAGACTGATACAGGGGATAGAACAGACGCTGGAAAGGAAAGAGAAAAGAAAACAGGAGCCTAAAGCCGAGGGACCACCACCACACGAACCAAGATCGTCAGCAGAAACCCTGTCTACCACAGAGAAGCTACGACAAACACCGAAGACACCACCACACGATGCCAGCGACACAGATGCGATAGAGAGGTGCGTTAAGATCACGCAGATGTCGGGAGGTGAGGCTTCACTCAGGGCCCTACCAGATGACAAAGTGATATGCATCCTCGAGTCAATAACTGGCAGGAGAGGCATCTCTAAAGTACGGAGGCACGAAAAGGGAGTCGTGCTTTCGCTCAACACCAATACAACAACCACTTCACTGATGACCGAACTGGAATCTAGCCCAAAAGAAGTCCAGTTGCCCCACCAAATAAAAGTGGTGGTGGAAATGTACAAAACAACAAAGAAGTTGGTCATCAGAGGGGTGGATACCAGATGTTCCGAAGCCGAGGTCCACAGACACCTTCAGGCTGAAAACGCAACTCTAAAAATCACACAGGTCGAAAGGCTAAAAACCTGGGCAAAGAAAGATACCAATCTGATGATAGTTACGGTAGAAGGATCAACAAGACCTGGGAGACTGACGCTCCAAGCAACAACAAAAAAGACAGAAGCCTATATCCCTCCGGTGATGCAGTGCTCTAACTGCCAGCAGTTTTCACACACCAAGAAAACATGCAGGAGGGACGCAGTCTGCCGATATTGTGCGGGTGGCCACCTATATCACGACTGCCCAAAGGCGAAGGAGGACCCCAACTACAAAGCAATAAACTCAAACCGCACCTGTGCAAACTGCCTCGGAAACCACGGGGCTAGATACCGAGGCTGCCCGATGTTCCAGGAAACAAAGAGCATCCTGAAGGAAGCGGTCTCCAAAAACATCCCCTTCAAGGAGGCAAAACACAGAGTGGCTGCGGATGTTGCAGAAAAACAACGCACGATTGACAGACGACAGGTACACCAGCTGACCGCTGAAGTCAAACAATTGAAAAATAAACTCCAGGTCGAAAACAGAAGCAAGCAGGCTCCCGAAGACGAAAAGGACAACAGTGAAGACGTAATAGAAATACAAAACATCAGAGAAATGATGAAAGACATGAAAAGCATTAAGCAGCAAATAGAAGCAGATGTAAAGAGGCTGACAGAACTGACGGAAGAAAACTCAAAAATCCTCAAGAGAATCGAAACAGAGCGAAGAGCCATTGAGGAAATGACATCAAACACAAGAGCGACCAAAACAAACGAACAAACAGACGAAGAAGTCATCGAAGAAACACTTGAAAAACTTCTACCAGCAATAATAGAAAAAGCACTACTACAGATACAGGAAAGCAGGAAGACAAGAGAAACAGAAACTAGGAAAGCAAAAACTTACAAAACGACACAAGACAGATAGGAAGGCAGGAAATGAACGCCATTAACACGCCACGACAGACAAGCAACGAAGAGATAACCAGACAGCCAGCTAGCGGTCCTTTTTAGGACCAGTCCTTTTCAGGACTAGGAAAGTGATACCGGCGAAGATACCAACACACTATATACCCCAATATAACCGTTTGTAACCCTTCAATGGGTTTTGGTTGAACAGGGTATTACAGCAATATAGTAGACAAAAACAACAACAACATAAATAAATAGTCTTTAAATTTGTGTACTTTAAATAGTTTTTATAAAGTCATTAAACACTCACTCTTATTTACCAAGCCAGTATAATGAAATATCTATTGTAAAAGAAGAGGGTCTTTTTCAGTTTTCACCGCTGGGAGGACAACATTAGACAATCTTTGAAGGACCATTTTTTGATAATTTGTCCCGAACTTCGATGGCAACCGGGAGGCCAAGGAATTTGCCAAAGGACATCTCTGATAGAATGGTCTGGCGCTCTCTCTTCCAAACCTCTACACCTCACGGTAGAAGGGGAACGACTAAGTAAGTAAGGTAAAATACCAAGATTTTGCGTACGGTATACGTTTATTTAATTTAAACGGTGAACTATTTGTGCATATTTTGTTATTGTTGTAAGAAAATGGTAACAAAGCATAAATGCAGTTTCAGTGAAGATTTACAAAAGGAATATCTGTTTATTAAAAAGAGTACATCAAACTTCAATGTACGATGCAATATATGTGCATCGGGGTTTTCGATAAGCCATAGTCGACGTGGTGATATTAAGAACCACATAAGCAGTGAGACACATAAGAGAGCCGTGGTTACAGCTGCATCAAGCTCGTCGTTAATCACTTTCTTCAGAGCTGATAAAATTGGTGACCAAGAAGAGCAATTAGTTGCTATAGAAGGCGCCTTTGCATACTATACAGTGCTACAAAATCATACTTTCAGGTCTATGGATTGCACATCAAAATTACTTCAGGTTACTTTAGAGCCAAAATTTGCATGTGCACGTACGAAAACAGAAGCCATTATTCGAAATGTCTTGGCACCCCATATTCTAAATAAGTTAAGGTGTGACCTAGAAAAGTCTACATTTATTTCTGTACTGACAGATGCATCCAACCACGAAGAATTCAAGATTTTTCCTTTGCTTGTCAGATACTTTGATCACAGTAATGGAGTGAAAATTAAAATATTAGAGTTAAAGTCATTGCCAGGTGAAACATCTGATATTGTAAGTAGTTTTCTTAATGACTGCATAACTGAAAATGGTTTAGACAGGAAAGTAGTTGGATTATGCGCAGACAACACAAATTCCAATTTTGGAGGTGCTGAAAGGAAAGGACAGAACAATGTTTTCAAAAAACTGCAAGAAAACCTTGGACATGGTCTTATAGGAGTTGGGTGTGCAGGTCATATTTTCCACAATACTGTTCGAACAGCTGCAGATGTACTGCCTGTTGATGTCGAGCTGATTATTGCTAAAATTTATCTACTCTTCAAATCATACACAGTACGAGTTGAAAGACTCAAGGAGTTTTGCCAGTTTGTGGAAACAGACATCCAGATGATCTTAGGTTATGCTCAGACTAGGTGGCTTGCTCTGCTGCCTGCTGTTGAAAGGGTTCTTCAGATGTTCCTGCCTCTAAAATCATATTTTCAATCTCAAGACAGATGCCCAGTTGTTATACAGACATTCTTTGAAAATCCTCTATCTGAGGCATGACTTGTTTTTGTTCACAGTCAGGCCTCTCCATTCCACGAAGCAGTGCAAAAAATAGAGGGACAGACGGTCACTGTGTTTGAAGTCATTGACAGCATCAACAGGTTGAAAACTATTTTGAAGTCCAAACTGGAAGACTGTTTCTTGCCATCAAGAGTTAAGCTAATACCTGAAAAGCTGGAAATGGAAGGACTTCCAAAGGAGGATGTGAAAATGTTTCATGCTAGCGTTTCTTCGTTCTATGAAACAGCTTTCAATTATTTGAATAAATGGGCTGCAAAAAATTTTCAAGACCTAGAATCCTATAGCTGGGTAACGCTGAACAGAATACCAATTTGGGCAGATATTGAGATATCATCACTAGTAATTCAAATATTACCTTCAGCCCACTTTACAGAAACTGAAATTTATGACGAATATGTCTATATGAAGCAGTTTGTTACTTCTCAGAAAATTAGTGAATGGAGTGCCAAAAAACACTGCCACCACAACGTTGGATTGAAATGGTTTCCCACTTCAAAAACAATAATGTGACATTTTCAAATATTTTGAAGTTGGCAGAGTTTTTTTTCTGTCTACCTGGAACAAATGCTGCCACAGAGTGTTTTCTTTGATGAACAGCTTATGGGCAAGTGATAAAGCACAGCTAGGTGTTGAAACTTTGAAAGCTATGTTGACAACCAAAGTGAACTGTGAGGAAACATGTGTCGAGTTTTTTAAGATGCTGCTTGCAAAGAAGGACCTATTGATAAAAATCCACTCATCTGAAAAGTACAGTAACTCAGCTTCACCTTAAGTAAGGATTATTGATGTTTTTCTCTCTTATTAGTTTAAGTAGTTAAACTTATACAGCAAAATATATGTTATTCAAATGTATATATAAAATGTATATTATTTTAAATTGACATCAACTTGATTTTTCCGGGACATGTCCCGACTTTTGACCTTTTCTTTACCCTTTTGTCCCGATTTTTTTACATTGAAATAGGTCAAATCTACAATTTTGTCCCGGATTAGGGTTTTGAAAATATGGTCACCTTACTCATGAGAGCATTTGAAAAGATGCGACTCATGCGAGCATTTTTAAAAAAATGCTTAATTTCATTAAATTACAATTTGGGAGTAAGAGTAAATAACAAAGTTTTAATAAGCGGATTATCTGAAGACAAAAAAAAAAAAAAAAAAAAAAAATAAAAAATGATTAAGTTTTTGCGAGAATCATATCAAGTTTTGATAGCACATACTTTAACGAACAACAGTTTCTGCGTGTAAGGAATGAAAAACTGTGCACTACTCAATAATGGCAGCTGAACACGGGTAATCATTGATAAAACTGCATATTCACAAAACCAACACTTTGACAGTGTCATACTCGTCTCACAGGAACGATGCCGCCTCTCTTCACAGGCGAAACGTTTTATTTTTCAACTGACTTAATTTCCTGTCCTTATTGTCTCCCTGCACTGTTTACTGGTAAAATCTAACCCCCCCCCCCCCCCCCCCCAAAAACAGTTGTCTTCAGATAATCTGCTTATTAAAACTTTGTTATTTACTCTTACTCCTAAATTGTAAATTATCCCTCCAATAAGAAAATCTTGCAAACATTAATTAAAAACAATGATAATACACTACAATAAAGTGTTGTGAATAAGTAAGGGCAATTATATATCTTCTTGTACTTACAATATTGAAACCAAATTTGTTTCCCTTATCTTCCAGATAAAGTAAAGTAGTCCCCTAGCAGAACTACAGAAAGGATATGACGTATTAGACATCTTCTAGATAAGGTAAAGGTGGTAACAAAGCAGAAACTGCCGTATGGGAGAGACATGTTTAAGACTTCACCGTACTAATCCCAGTTTTTTAAAAATAAGGTGGGTGACCACCTCCCTTCCTCTCTGTCTTTGCCTTTCCCAACGCAAGAGCAGAGTCAGGTACTCATTTACAGCTGGGTAGACGAGCATGACGTTACTAGGTTTCGATCCCGGAGCCAGGTAACTGTACAGCGACATGAAAACGCTCTAACCGCTACGCCAATCGTATGCTCAATCTTCTGTAGGATATTGATATAAGCTCGCATGCATTGTCTCCGCCAACGGATGAATGTTTAGTCTGCGTCTTCCTGAATCCTGTCTCTTAGGCGGTCCTCCACACGATTTGATTTTTACATCACTGCAGTAGACAAAAAATAACTTTTTCTTCTTCTTCTTTGATCCTTAGCCGCCAACCGTGAAAGCAGTCAGTGGCCATCACGCCTGGTGGCGTCTTGTGGGGCAGCAACAAATTGATTCCACTTTGCTCGGTCGGTGGCCATCCTTCGTACAGTGCCCCAACTCTGGTTCATTCTTTGCATCTCAGCCTCCACAGTCCTCCGCCAAGTTGTTTTTGGTCGGCCTCTCTTTCGGTTTCCTTCAGGGATCCATAGCATAGCTGTTCTTGTGATGGCATCGCGGTCTCTTCTGAGGACATGACCAACCCAACTCCAGCGTCTGCCAGCTATGATGTCGTGCACGTCCTCTTGCTTGCTCCGAGTAAGCAGATCTTGGTTGGTGATGGTATTCGGCCAAAAGATTCGGAGAATTCTTCCTTGGCAGTTTGTGTGGAAAGAGGACAATTTCGACATTTCCTTCTTTGTAACTCTCCAGCATTCCGCACCATAGAGAAGCACAGAAAGCACTCAGCTCTGATATAATCTTAATGTTGTGCTTGTGCTGTACTGAGAGGACTTCCAGAAGTTGTTTAGAATAAAAAAGGCTGTTCTTGCTTCTGTTGTTGATGTCTTTGCTTGCTCCGCCATCTTTTGTTACTATGCATCCTAGGTATGTGAAGGTGTCTGTCTGTTCCAGTTGTTGATTCCTTACTGTTATGGGCTCGGGGTTGCTCACATTTAGTGTCTACCTCGGTCTTCTTTAGATTGATTTTCAGGCGGTGCTGGCTATACTTATTAAGTCTATCCGTTTTATTTTTCCTGGATGTGTTGATGTGAAAAAACAAGAAAAAAGGAACTAGTTCATTTTTAAAAGGTTTCGTGCTAAGACGTACATATTAAAATACACTAATTTTAAAACATTCCTATTTTGCATAACGTTTTTGAATTCTTGTTAAGTATTCTAAATTAGATATTATTCTGGCAACTCCTGCGACATGGCTGGTACCAAACTGTATCGGCTACTGCCGTTCCTTTGGATCTACCGGCTGTGTGGAGAGGGGGAACATGCTGCATGGGCAACAGCTTGATCTCCATATAACTGTGCCCAAGCTCGCGCCCTGGAGAGGACACTCCAGCTTCAAGCAGCTGAGGGCTGTCACCTTAGGGGCGCATTCCCATAGTCAGTTATGACTGAAGGGGCTATTATTATTATTATTATTCTAAATATGTATTTTAATAAAACACATAATATACCCTGTGTCCGAACATTCGACATCTAAATTTGTCGCTAAACATACTGTGGCCGTGTATGTTGATACGGCACTAGTAGTTATATTGATTTTATTTAGTCAGAGTTAATCCTTCATATGTTGTGGTGGTTCAAGTGCTAAATTTCCTTCCGCCAGAGAAGGTGATACTTGACCTTTTGTTATTTTTTTTCAACCCAGGAATGTTCTCCCTTTAAGTTTGGTGATACGCAAAACAGTTTCAGCATAACAACATATATCCAAAAGAAATTACTGTAAAGTTCCACAAACAGCAATTTAGAAAAATTCAATTAGAGTTTATTGATGTCATTAGACAAACACTGTAAATTTCACAATGATGATTGGTTATCCAAGATGAAAAAATATGTAATCCAACTGAATAATATATGTATATCCAAATAGAATAATATATGTATATCCAAATAGAATAATATACTGATTTGTCGACTCAAAAACTTGTCTTGGTATCCTCAAAGACGAAGTTCACCTAACGCAATCTGTAAAAATCCTCTAGTCTAAAGTTATGGTTTCATTAGAATCATAAATCCTGAAATCTCTGCCTATCGCCCACAACTCTTCTATTTATACTATTTCTTCTTTTTTCCCGCTTTTTTTCACACGACCCGTCCTTTTTTCACACGGTACAATAATCTACATTTGCACTCCTTTCCTCAGCTTTTCGACCTTTTTGCACACGACATTCTGTTATTTCGACTTTTTTTTCACATGTGTGATCTTTTCCAAATTAACAATTGGATAAAAAAACAACCAGATCACACAAACCTTCATTTCCCACTTTCGCGCTTATAAAACCCATTCATTATTATCTGGGACTGACCTACGTTTGCCCTGTCAAAGCAGTAACTGCCAACTGAACTTTGAATGAATACTGCGTTTTGTGTAAAAACGTCTTATTTGCTTTTAAGGTCTGTCATTCTTACATGTAGCATATTATAGCACATATACATGCTTAGCGTGGAAGTAGGAGGGATAATGCTAGCGCGAAAGGCCAAGCGGTCACATACGTCTCAGGCCACACAAATGTATCCCATAGGGAGACATTTGCGTACTATCAACTAAGTACCTCATGCTACTGACTGTTATAAACGACTAACCTATTGGTAGAGTCTCTTAGAGAGAAAAAAAAATTTAAAAAATTGTTGTTCGTAAAACGAGGGATCCCAGTATATTTATAATACGTAAAACGGGGGATACATAAAAATGTGTTAATACACTTCGCCATTGAACAGTATTGATGTACACTACTTCTTAACAATATCAATATGAACAACGCTGTGTGTTAGTCATCACCATAATGATAACATACTTAATGATAACATTTTAAAAAAAAATAATCGCATACGATTTTCATGGGTTGTGCAAACAACATAAATAAAAACAAAACAAAAAAAATACTTTAGCAATATTTAACAGAATTGACTAATATTCATTAAGTATTTAACAATCTTAAATGTAGTAGCTGCGACGAACATCAGCCTAACAGCATATAACTAATGGTCAAACATCAGACCGTGGGACGCAAAAAAATGTAATATACGAGCTCGTATATATATATATATATATATATATATATATATATATATATATATATATATATATATATATATATATATATATATATATATATATATATATATATATATATATATATATATATATATATATATATATATATATATATATATATATATAAAATGACATGGGAATATACATACATGGCAATGTTAAACTATAAATTTATTATTAAAAAAAATATGAACTGGAGCTGTACGCTCTCGTAACTGTCAATATAGAACGTGGTAAATATAATACAATCATATGATACAGGCGACCCCAATCCTGCCACTGCGGTCAGTGATTTACCAGGATGTATATGGGTCTTAAACACCAAAAATCTGGACAAGTTTGATGAACTGTCTATGTGTTCGTCGTACAATATAAATATAGCATTATTAATCTGGTTACATGGAGTTAAAAAGTATTTATTAAAAAGTGTCTCTAATCTCAAACTTATGTAATGGTCGTTACTATGAGGGAGGACAACTATACCGATACAAATAACTATCGGGTGTTGGAGTATGAACTATCTCAGTTACCCTGAACCAAGTACCAAACTGTTTATAGGTTCGTCAATCAAATATAAAATCTGCATACAAATGCAAGTTCATAATAACGGACAACAATTTGTCAAGAAAATATACTGTAGCGTTCCGCTTACAACGTGACAAATGGTCAGGAAAATACAGGTACATCAATATGTGATGTTTATTTCTGAATAAAAGGTATAATGGACAACAATTTGTCAAGAAAATATACTGTAGCGTTCCGCTTACAACGTGACACATGGTCAGAAAGATACAGGTACATCATTATGTGATGTTTATTTCTCAATTCAAGGTTTATCAACATGTGAACATATCCGTTTCCATGATAGCGATTTCGCATGGAATCGTCATGGTGTGCATGTAACAATGTAATATTTCGCCAATCCGCGAACTGTGTTGATTAGCATATACGTTTTACCCAACTTGCAAAATACTTGTATATCACCAAGTCAAATTTTAGGTGAAAATATATATGTCTCAGTTATTTAGTGGAGTGGGGTGTATATTGGGATAAATGACGGAGTAGGGTTTATCACCGTGGGAGGGGAACGAATGTCAGTCATGGGAATGTACTCGGGGGTCTTAGGGGCGTTAGCTGTGTCAGTGGGGGTAACAATGTCCTCATTATCTTTTACCGATGTCCGCTGTGGACATCTCATCTTCTTGTACACATGGTATTTATACACTAAACCGCTTAAAATTCATAACACCAATTATGCTAGGCAAAATCAATAGTCCTGACACTCTAGTGTGTCGGGTCATGACCTATGGTGTGTTTCACTGGACTCAGGAATGCGAAGAAGTATTTATAGAATTTGATAGACACGTTAACATAGGTAAATTCCTGTTGAATAGTGGGGAATGCTCGGAACGGGGCGTCGATTTAGAAACGCTCCGTCTGTGATGGAGCATGTCGGAGAAGTTGACAGGAGATGGACAGGCGTTTAGATGTGTAGGGAAGAAGAAATTTGACGTCTGATTCGTCATATATCTGTGAGAAAGGGTCGTAGTTCTAATACAAATGGTTTTTTGTCGTAATAGCATCATTAAGAAAAATTGCCAAAATACATTCTCGATGCGATTGAACATTATAAAACGGTCTTTCCATAACACAAAAGGAAAGCGGCGAGTTAACACATTCAAAAAAGAAACTCTCATGTGTCACAAAGGAAAAATATGTGTGTGCGTATAGTATGTTTGCTTTTGTCACTAAATTCATCAAGAAGGGAAAAAAACAAAAAAAAATAAAAACTGTTGTAAAGCAGAAGTCCTGTTATAAAGATTTTCAAAGGCAAAAGTGGTGTAATTTGTACAGTGGGTACTCTTCTAATCATAAAGATTTCGTACCTAACACTTGCAACAACAAAACAAAATTTGTATAACTAGAGAACTGAGATAATTTAAAGTTCTGTTTAACCTGGATAACATAGTGTTGTAGATCTGCGAATGTTTGCGAAAGTTCTTCAATTTCTTGACATAGCGGTGTAAAAGATGTAGTCCTAATGACAGTCCATGTCGACTAAGAATCTTAAATAATTACATAACATTAAAACACAGTGGCGTCACGCCATAATAACTTGTTAGTATATGTGGGTGTTGCAGACGTCATAACTGTCAATATCGTCAGTATCATCAGCAGGATCTTGACTGAGGCTGACATCTTTCTGAAAAAATAAAATTTCCTACCAAAAAAAAAAAAATAAAAAAAAATGGATACTAGTGACTTTAGATGATGGGGAACGAGGGAGAGTACTATTGTAGAGAAAGTACTCGTTGGGTACTATAGCTGGGTGAGTATCTTTTTGTTATTAGAGAAGATTGATTCTCCAATAAACCAATAATCGTTGAACTGGACGTTTACGAATTTGACATGAGGAAGTTGGCGATTTCCATCAAGATAACTTTTTTCATCGTCAATCGTTGATCACAAGAGGATGGCGTATTTCGCACTGTCGAGTGGGTGGTGGCTGCAGTTGTCGAGGGTAAGTGTGAAGTAGTGTTGAAATGGTGCACCTCATGCTGCGTGTTGTGGGGCTGTCTGCGTTTTCCACGCAATTTCATACGTACTTGCTCTTGAGGTAACCGGACAAATTTTGTTAACGGTCGGGAGTCATCTGTTGTTCCATAATGTGTGCTCTTCGTTGCTGTGTGAAATTCAGTGTTGTCTGGTCTATAGTAGTGTTGCTGTACAACAGGCTGGCAGGAATCTATTATGGTGTCAGGGTGTTCTGGATTAACTTGCTCGGCCTGTAACCTGGTATTTCGATATTCCAGTCTTTCGCGTTACTCAGCGAGGGGAATATCGTCTTCTCTGTCGGATGAGCTTGGTTCAGTGACTGTGCTATCTTGGGAATTTATCTGCCTGGCCGACTGTCTTACTGCTGTTCGAATGCGTCTAGACGATGTGTGGATGTTCAATGGATCATGCACCTGACTTGATCTGTAAACATCTGTTTGTGTTGCGACAGAAATCATCTTTATTTTATTCACTTGCAGTTTGTGCATTTCTCTAGGTTGACTATTGATCATGGGGGCCCATTGCGTCTCATCTGATTTCATAAAACCGACCTGGTGATGTCTGTTAAGTGGTGTTCTCCATTGTTTTAGAGGTCTGATATGTGCCGTTAGTCCATCTTCTGTTGTTATCATACATGTTTGTTGGTCAGTCGTTGTAACATTATTTACTTCCCATATCTTTCGTTGTTTTATTCCAGTGATACAATTTCTGACTGCAATGCGACAATCTCTTTTATTGAGACTGTTCCAGTGGCTGTCGACAGTGGCTATGCGACCCGTGTTGTTGCTGTTGTCTCGATACTTGATCTAGGATCTTCTATTGTAGTTATGTGGTGTGATCTCTGATTCTCTCCGGCAATATATATTGTTGCTCTCTGATTCTCTCCGGCAATATGTACTGTTGATCTCTGGTTCTCTCTGGTAATATGTATTGTTGATCTCTGGTTCTATCCGGCAATATGTATTGTTGCTCTCTGGTTCTCTCCGGCAATATGTATTGTTGATCTCTGGTTCTCTACGGCAATATGTATTGTTGATCTCTGGTTCTCTCCGGCAATATGTATTGTTGATCTCTGGTTCTCTCCGGCAATACGTATTGTTGATCTCTGGTTCTCTCCGGCAATACGTATTGTTGATCTCTGGTTCTCTCCGGCAATATGTGTTGTTGATTGTAACTGTCTTTTTCTCTTGTTGAGGTGATCACTGGCCCAAGACAGTATACATGTTGTTAGGTGTGTAGTGCTGGCGTATGATGAACTGAGTGTGGGTGCGAATGAAGGCGCGAATGTGTTTAGGCTCGTATCTGTGGTGTAATGCAACCCATACACTCACATGCAGTAGTCAAGGATGCTTGAACACTGCTGGCACGTTTAAAAACATTTATTGACGATAACACACATAGCATCAACAGGAACAGTCAGCGTAAACAAGGTCATGCTGACCGGAAATCGTTAGGTATACATCAGGCATTCAAAAGGCTGGTAAACATTCCAATATTCGTCTATGGTCAATAGTAATGTTGTTCAATGACAGCTCACAATGCCGATTTGGTATCTCTGACTAAACGCGTCAGATACCTTAATCACTTTGACATACAGGTACAACTTGGCATTCCCCGCCAATTGCACATTATCAGGCTGTAATATATTAGCCTTAACACAGGCCTCGTTATGACGTCATCTGTGTACTTCTTCTAAGCAGGTTAACATCAACCCTGCAGTAATGCTTATGTAGACATAAATACCGCCAATCTGCGGTTCCCACAATATAACTTCGTCACTGGACTTCTGGATAATATAAAGACTAATAGTCTTGGATGGCTACCTTGAGCACAACATATAAGTTCTGTAATGTAGGACCGGTGAGCTGTAGTTCACAGACTAGGTAATCTTCTAACATGTTCTGCCACCGAAAGCGTAATAATGGAAAAAGTCGGTATTACCTGGAACCGAATCCTCAGAACACAATAAGGAACTCTGTCATCATTCCGACGCACAGAGATTCACTGGGGAGACCTGCCAACGCAGTCATTTCGAAGATTTTCCCCGAAAACACAATGGACATTCGTCCCTCAGAAGCCAGGACACATCACGGCCTCACGGAAGTCTATTCACTCCGCGCTTAAAACCTGCGCATGGGCACAAGCCCGAACTGTTTACCTTTGACCCTATCTTCATACAGGTCAAACCCCAAAGGATGAACGAACAGGGAAGACAACCCCTAATCAACCTGACATCGCAAGGTAAAGACACAATTATTCACCTTTGACTAGGGTGAAAAAACATAAGCAAATAACTTGACATATGCCTCCGTCGAAAATGACAGCAACATTGATCTCTGGTTCTCTCCGGCAATATGTATTGCTGATCTCTGGTTCTCTCCGGCAATATGTATTGTTGATCTGTGGTTCTCTCCGGTAAAATGTATTCTTGATCTCTGGTTCTCTACGGCAATATGTATTGTTGATGTCTGGTTCTCTCTGGCAATATGTATTGTTGCTCGCATATCTGTGTCTGTTCATTAGCCATCTCCGAAATGTGTTAGAATCGCCCGTGAAGGGGGTTATAATCGAGCGAATTTGGTTATATTTATTATAGTGATCTACATTTGATAGCGTGTCTGTTATCCGTTGCAACGCGGTCATTGTAGGTTTGGCCTCTACAGGTAAGGGTATGTTAGCAGGATGGACGTTTGCCTGTTGCATTTCCTGTTGCTGTTGTAGCTGCTGTGCATATAACGCCTGTTGTTTTTGCTGTTGTTGCTGTAGTGTATACAACGCTTGTTGTTGTTGCTGCTGTTGTTCTTGACTTTGATCCATTATAGTGATTATGCCTGTCTGCTTTCACCAAGAAAAAAGGGCAGGTCACGGCGCCAATTTGTGTAATATGTGGCCGTGTATGTTGATACGGCACTAGTAGTTATATTGATTTTATTTAGTCAGAGTTAATCCTTCATATGTTGTGGTGGTTCAAGTGCTAACTGGCCTTCCGCCAGAGATGGTGATACTTGACCTTTTGTTATTTTTTTTCAACCCAGGAATGTTCTTCCCTTTAAGTTTGGTGATACGCAAAACAGTTTCAGCATAACAACGTATATCCAAAAGAAATTACTGTAAAGTTCCACAAACAGCAATGTAGAAAAATTCAATTAGAGTTTATTGATGTCATTAGACAAACACTATAAATTTCACAATGATGATTGGTTATCCAAGATGAAAAAATATGTAATCCAACTGAATAATATATGTATATCCAAATAGAATACTATATGTATATCCAAAGAATAATATACTGATTTGTCTACTTAAAAACTTGTCTTGGTATCCTCAAAGACGAAGTTCACCTAACGCTATCTGTAAAAATCCTCTAGTCTAAAGTTATGGTTTCATTAGAATCATAAATCCTGAAATCTCTGCCTATCGCCCACAACTCTTCTATTTATACTATTTCTTCTTTTTTCCCGCTTTTTTTCACACGACCCGTCCTTTTTTCACACGGTACAATAATCTACATTTACACTCCTTTCCTCAGCTTTTCGACCTTTTTGCACACGATATTCTGTTATTTCGACTTTTTTTCACATGTGTGATCTTTTCCAACTTAACAATTGGCTAAAAAAAACCAGATCACACAAACCTTCATTTCCCACTTTCGCGCTTATAAAACCCATTCATTATTATCTGGGACTGACGTTTGCCCTGTCAGAGCAGTAACTGCCAACTGAACTTTGAATGAATACTGCGTTTTGTGTAAAAACGTCTTATTTGCTTTTAAGGTCTGTCATTTTTACATGTAGCATATTATAGCACATATAAATGCTTAGCGTGGAAGTAGGAGGGATAATGCTAGCGTGAAAGGCCAAGCGGTCACAATACCTTAACGATATTTACGCATTTTTTGAAAACCAAAAGCTGTCTTCGGGTATCAACTTTTCATTTTGGAAGTGCCCTAGACGTGCTGCTTGATAGATGGCGTAAATTGAAAAAGATGAATGTTATGTTGATTGGTTGTCGCTGTTGTTTGTTTGGAGATCGTTGTCTTGGTTTCAGGAAGTGACGTCATTACGTTTGCTGGCCACCTTTGCAGACGTGAACTTTTGAAGTCTGCTAACTAAAGCGTGCTTTGGCTAAGCATTCCGTGTGTGGCATTCAAGGTGTTGGCAGCATGTGTTATGTGCCCCTGAGAGTGATGTGATTTTCCTATATCTTCATTATGTTGTACCCGCACTAGCTTACCCATATACCTCCGTGTGGTAAGACTAGTTATTTGATGAAAGATATGAAGAGGATTCTGTTAAGTACGTGAGTTACTTATTAATAAATAAACTATATGAAAATGTCTTCGACATGGTTCTAAGTATGGGACTGTACTGCGACGTTAGAGACCGTCATATTAATGCCTTATATGCATGAACATATCCTCTCTACATATTATTGGAGCTGTCAAGAACGTTGAATAAAGTGTTATGTAAATTGTCCAACCTGGCCTTGAGGAGTAATTTATGTTTTTCAAGTTATGGCTCTCTGGGCGGGCTATGAACGGGACATACCCTTAATTGTTTGTTTCTACAGATCAAGAAGAATCATTGCCACACCACATAATATAATATAAGCCACATACTACAAAGAGAGCCCGGAGGCCCGTATCAATGGGGACCAAAGCCGAAGGATCTTGATTATCCAGCGGAAAGAAAGAAGTATTTCAAATCAGCATTTTTCATGTACGAAAAAAATTTTCACGATGGCGACCTGCATCGTCTGCCGAGTAAAGTGAAAAAGTAACGGACGATTTTTTGCAGTTCGTTATCAACTTCAAGTCAAAGTTGAAGTTTTTCTTCAGGAAAAGGACTTTCCTGTACTACACAAAGTTCCAGTTACAAGTTTGATGCCGAAGATGGCGAATTTTTTACGAGAATCTTGGACCAAAGCGGTGTCCTTTGATGTCAGCTGTTACGATTGCTAGTCCTAACCTTGGTCTATGCGGAAAGTTTTTCAACATTCCTTGCTGGGAGTGAAGTGGAATCCAGGAGGAAATTGTTACTGGCATAACAGATAAGTGTATTCTTGGTTACATA
The DNA here is from genome assembly GCA_024509875.1 of Oreohelix idahoensis. NCBI lineage: Eukaryota > Metazoa > Mollusca > Gastropoda > Stylommatophora > Oreohelicidae > Oreohelix > Oreohelix idahoensis. The sequence continues at coordinate 123,452 of JAMPIV010001842.1, forward strand.
CAGCCTGTGTTGCTGATGAGAACTGTTTGCCAGAATTTATTTTTCACCTTATATGTATTTTCGGATCTATATGTTGTGTGCAAAGTGGGTGGTTGGAGGGAACTGTGAATCTATTATGCTGTGTGTTACTGCTTCAATTGAATTAAACAGGTCTATTTTTTTTTTGTCTAGTTGTGCAGTCCTGTTAATTGGCAAGTTTGTTTTTGTAGTTAAGTTACTTGTAATATTTTATATTCAGTTATTTCTACATTATTGTTTGTGAAATTGTTGATTTTACCTTGCTATCCCTACGTTATTAGATGTCATGCATGTTGTGAACTCGTGATTGTCTTGTCATATGTGTGATAGAGCTACATTTTGTTAATTTGTTCTATAATTCATACATTTCTACCTTGGTTCACTATTTGCATTGTCTTTCTTTAGCTCTTTTCACAGTATTATGTCATCTTGTCTGTAACTTTTGTTTTTTTGCTCCATATATAACATTTACTATAATATTGTGGTGGGTTTTGATGTTATAAGTATTAGTTATTGTTATTATTTGTCTACAGAGTGAGGTCAAGCTATGTAGGTCCCTGAGTATAATGATGGAACAATGATGTACTGTCAGAGTACCTAACTGCTACCACCCGGTGATCTCACTCTGCGAATATTTTAAACCTATTTATTATATTTGACTAGTGTCTAGGGGAATGAATGTATGATGTGATGTTGATAACATACATATACAACTGTAACTCAAGATAAGAAACTCAAGTAAAACAGTGGTTAACTTTTTTTGAAATTAAATCTTTTTTACAATTTTATTCTCCTGAACCTCAAATTCTGTTGGAACAGGAGTAAAATTCAAAACAATTAATAAAGGTAGTTTTATCTATCAATATGTATATACAGTTAATTAAATAGGCAGGACTTCTTGTCCCTACTAAGTGTTTAATAAACAATTTCCTATACTGTATCCCTTTTTGACAAATTGGTGTATTATAATATATCACTAGTTGGAGAGACTGATGTCCTCATCACTTCACTCGAAATGTATTAATAAAATAAGTGTGGAGAATAATTAAATAAAATGTCATAAGCCTAAAACATGAGGGCTTATCTGATGGTCTTGTTGAAAATGGAAGTCTTCCTGATGATACTGCCCACTCTTCTTCACAAGAGGGTCTCCTGGAGTAAATAAGTAACTTGCTGTAATAACTGCCCACTCTTCTACACAAGAGGGTCTCCCAGGATCATCCGTTATCTGGTTTCTTCAACACATACACCAGACAGAATGCCTAGTGTTCAGCATCTCCAGTTATGTTTTTACTGGACAATAGACGATTCAACCCGCAATCAATGAAATAATACACAAGGAATAGATTGACTAGCAATCGTTTGTCCAAATAAAGATCGCCGTCTGGTACAGACTGCAGAAAACTTGCTTTCAATTCTGCACTTCTGTGGTCAAACTTTCACTTGGTAAAATTATTCTTCAAATGGCGCTCTAGGCTTGTACCCTATCACTATTATCAATCTCTTTGGCCAATGGAAACTGCGCATCCGAAATTAACTCTCTTTTTTGAAAAAACCCAACCTTTTGGGTTATCAATACGTTTGCTTGTCTGATCCCTCTATTACTATGTAAAAATACAGTTCGCGTGGCTAACAAATCTGCAGTTTCCACCTCCCCTTTTCTAACTATTGGTGTACCCAATCAAATCGAGTCAATAATATTTGACTGCAGCGGACAATTTTCAAAACTGAACCATTGTGGGTTATCCGTGTGTCTGCCAGTCTGTCTCAATTCTACGATATCTGGGTTATTTATGGGGCGATTTTAAATATTAAAACTAATTATTAAACTGCTTGTTTGCATCTATCATTCTATCTAAGTTTTATTTTCTTCTTTATCATCGTTTACACTTTTGTACTTTTCCCTTTTTATTATCATGGGCTCTTTTCACTGTGCTAACATATCAGGGAAAGAAAGGTTCTAATTCCCGATAAGTTATATATGGTATTATATTAAACAACAGTACTCTATTGTCAAAATATCTCTTTTATTTACTCTCTTTCGTTTTTTATGAAGAAATAAATATTCTTAGTTTCACTTTTGCTCTTGCACAATGCAGTTGAGTCCAAATTTCCAAGTAGACGCGATTTTTTTCTTTTTTACAATCCACCATCGTTTTCCCCTCTCTAAGCACGCGATAGGCGTCTGTCACGCTTCCGCCAGAAGAAAAAATATGAGACGGTGCGGGCGGGTAAAGATTGGTTTCAAATACTCCGTTGCTGGGGACTTAGATACAATACAAGTGGCGTAGTTATTTATAGATTTTGGACAGTAGCTTTTTTTTCCTTTTACTCTTTCACTCCTATACTCCTTCACTCTTTTGAACTAAACGATGCCTTGGCCGCTTTCCAAGTCATTCTAACGTTACTTTTAAAAATTAGGGCGGAGCTACCAAAAAGCTTGTACTGTAGGAAAGGGGGTATTATTAGCAAATCTTCAATACTTTCAAATCCAGCGCGAATTGCTGACAAAAGTGGTGGCGTTGCCCTATTCAATGATTGTGTCCAATTTAAAAATGGCCATAGTAGCAGAATCCATAGAATAATATTTTATACATGATTTGAGGAGGGGGGTTCAAACTGACTTCATCACAAATATATGTCATTGCATACAGAGAGGTATTTTAGAGTGGTGGAATAAGTATTGAATATATTGCTGACATATTCATATATATAAAAGTTATATTATTGTGTTCATATTGGTAATTACAATAATTGTAAATCATGACTACCTTAAAAGATTTGGTAAAGGTTGGAAAAGATTTTGGTTTGGAGGGTGAAGCCTTGCAAACCTATGTAGACAAGGAAATCAAGAGACAAGAAGAACTTGAAAAGGAGAAATTGGCTAAAAAAAGAAGGCAAGAAGAATTGTCTGAAAAAAGAAGAGAAAAATAATTAAATGAAAAAAGAAGAGAAGAAAAATTAAATGAAAAAAGAAGACAAGAAGAATTGCCGGAAAAAAAGAGCAGAAGTGATGGCTTTTGAAAGAGAAAAATTAGCCTATGCTAGGGCTCTTCTTCTTCTTCGATCCTTAACCACCGACCGTCAAAGCAGTCAGTGGCCATCACGCCTAGTGGCGTCTTGTAGGGCAACAACAAATTGATTCCACTTTGCACGGTCGGTGGCCATCCTTCGTACAGTGCCCCAACTCTGGTTCATTCTTTGCATCTCAGCCTCCAGTCCTCCGCCAAGTTGTTTTTGGTCGGCCTCTCTTTCGCTTTCCTTCAGGGGTCCAAAGCATAGCTGTTCTTGTGATGGCATCGGGGTCTCTTCTGAGGACATGACCAACCCAACTCCAGCGTCTGCCAGCTATGATGGTATGCATGTCCTCTTGCTTGCTACGAGTAAGCAGATCTTGGTTGGTGATGGTATTCGGCCAAAAGATTCGGTGAATTTTTTCTTAGGCATGTTGTGTGAAAAGAGGACAATTTTGACATTTCCTTCTCTGTGACTCTCCAGCATTCCGCACCATAGAGAAGCACAGAAAGCACGCAACTCTGGTATAATCTTAATTTTGTGCTTGTGCTGTATTGGGAGGACTTCCAGATGTTATTTAGGCTAAAGAAGGCTGTTCTTGCCTTATTCATTCTGATGTTGATGTCTTTGCCTGCCCCACCGTCTGGTGTTACTATGCTTCCTAGGTATGTGAAGGTATCTGTCTGTACCAGTTGCTGATTCCTTACTGATATGGGCTCAGGGTTGCTCACATTGAGCGTCATGACCTCAGACTTCTTTAAATTGATGTTCAAGCCCACCTGCTGGCTAAATTTATTGAGTCTATCCGTTTTTTCCTGGATGTGTTGATGTGAATGTGCCAGCAGTGCAATGTCATCTGCATATTCCAGATCTTCCAATGTTGAAAATGTAGTCCATCTTATTCCTCTTGGACTGCCCTCTGTTGTCTGGCGCATCACCCAGTCTATGACTGTTAAAAATAGAGTGGTTGATAAGGGGCATCCCTGTCGTACTCCTGTCTTCACCTCGAAGGTTAGGTTGCTTTGCCCAACACTACACGTAAAGTTGGCATAGAGGCTTTTTATGATTGACACTATGCATGCTAGGGCTCAGGCTGAGATAAAAGCACAGCAGGAACTGAGATTAGCAGAACTGGAAATTGAAAAATTACGACTACAGCAACCACAGGTTTATCCACTGAATGGTAGTGCTGAGAAGAAAGATTTTTCTTCTCCTTTTAAGTTAAATTTACCAAAATTTAACGCATCTATAGATGACATATCATGCTATCTGAATAGATATGAGACATATTGCCAAGAATTTAAGGTTGATAAAACTACATGGTCAAGTAGACTAATGAACTTATTGGTAGGTGAAGCACTTACTTCAGTCTTAACCTTAGATGAGCAGACTAGGAAAGACTATGATGCAATAAAGGCCATGTTATTAAAAAATATCAATTGGATGATAATGGCTACAGATTAAAATTTAAGTCACTATTGCCAGATTCAGGAAAAGATTCTACTGAATTCATTTCAGCTTATAAGCTTTACTTTGCTGGATGGATTGAGTTGTCCAAAATTGAAAAGACATTTGAAGGACTATCTGATTTGATTCTGAGAGACAAGGCTTTGTCTTCAATTAGTGGAGATTTTTTGTCATTTCTGCAGGAAAGAAAACCTGAGAATTTAGTTAACCTCGAAACTCTTGGTCGACAATATCAAGTGGCACATCCAAATAGAAACCTTAGCAGAAATAACATTAAGGATTCTTTGCCAGCTGCATCTGCTAGGACTGTAAATTATAATACACCTAGGCAGAGATCTAATAGCATTGACAAAAACTACAGAGTCAATCAGAACCATAACTTTGGCAATAACAGAGACAGGTATAATTTTAACAAAAAATTCCAACAACCTCAAAGAAATTACAACTCATATGATGAGGGAAATTACAATCCACAGTCATCATTCAGGTCTAATGATTTTCAAAATAGAGGAGGATATAATTCCAAATCAGGCAGAGGACAAAGGTCATTCCATAGAAGTAATGACAATTATGGTAATAATAGAGGTTCTTATCAGAACAATAATTTAAGACAGTCGAGGAACCCTGAACGTTCAAAGGCTGTCGTACATAATAGTGACAATAATCCAATTCATAATAATAATAATGGTGTAGCACATGCAAATTTGAGTAGTTTTGATCTATCCAACAGTGCTAACTGTACTAACTGTAATTATTTATTTCAGCCACAGGGAGTACCACGACCATTATGCGGACATCCTTTGCCAGTCATGTCCTCATATGAAAATACTGGTTCACTAGTGCTTAATAAAGGCTTTGTGAACAATCAGCTAGTGTCACTTTTGAGGGACACTGGTTCAACTACAATTGGTGTACGCAGATCTTTAGTGGATCAGTCAGATTATACAGGAAAAGAGGTGAAATGTAGTACATTTGGTGGTACAGTGGAATACTATCCAACAACGGAAGTATTTTTGCATACTCCATATTTTACAGGAAGAACTCTTGTGGGCCTCTTGAATAGTCCAATCGCTGGAATTATATTAGGAAATATTCCTGGCATTCATGAATGTACAAAGGATGATATTGAAAAATTGGAACAACAACATTTCATATGTGCAAATGCTGTGACAAATAGAGCTCAGGCTCGTGCTGAAGTGGATAGACACATACAAAGTTATAATGTGTTAGATGAGGGGATGGATGATGAAAATGACACTGAAGAAGAAATAGATAATGAAGAGTATAATAATGATAATGAGAATAACGATAATGAGGAAAATAATGATGATATTCAGATAAATAATGATGACAAAGAGGAAATTAATGATAATTTCCAGGTGGAACTTATTGATAAGGAGTCTTTTATTCAAAGACAAAATGATGATGTTTCCTTAAGGAAATTTTTTCAATTTGCTAGATCAGATGAGGTGATGTTTGATAATAATGCAAAATACTGGTATACTTTGAAAAACTGGTATTTTAGTTAGAAATTTTCAAAATTCTAACTCGTTAAAAAAACAGATTATGGTACCGGCTTGTTTTCGTCCATTTGTTTTACGACTTGCCCACGACATTGAGTGTGCTGGTCATTTAGGTATTGCAAGAACAAAACAAAGAGTTTTGTCACATTTCTTTTGGCCTGGGGTGAAAAAAGATGTTAAATCTTTTTGTCGCACATGTACAGTGTGCCAACATATGGCAACTAAAAGGCCTAAGCATGATGCTCCAATTCAGGCAGCTGATATTTCTTTGCGTTTATTCGCAAAGATGGCCATTGACATTATTGGTCCATTAAAAGTCACATTAGCTAGGGAGCATAAATACGTGTTGACATGCATTGATATGCGTACACGTTGGCCAGAGGCGATACCACTGAAAACAATTACAACTGTTGACATCGCAGATGCGCTATTTTTAGTTTTCAGCATATTGGGTTTTCCCGAAAACATTTATCTGACCGGGGATCCCAATTCGTCTCAGACGCAATGAAACAGGTCATGAAGATGTTCGGTATTGAAAGATAGCTTAGTTCAATCTATCACGCTCAATCAAATGGTAAAATTGAGAGACTAAATAGAAGTTTAAAGCAAATGTTAGGTAAAGTTACCATTAAATATCCACAGGATTGGGACAGAGTTTTGCCAGCTATCTTATTCGCTTACAGAGAGATTAAAAACGAGCATAATGAGTTTGCTCTATTTGAATTAGTATTTGGGGCGAAACCTAGGGAACCCAAGTCGATTTTAAAACCACTATTGATTGGAGCTGATATGAATGAAGAGGTTCAAACCTCATATCAATATGTTGTCAATTTGAGAAAAAAGATCATTGACGCATGCCAAATAGCAGTAGATTCGTCGGAAAAGGCAAAGTTAAAGGCTAGGTTGTTTGCCAACCAAAACAGGAAACTACGCCAATTATGGCCGGGTGATGAAGCATATGTACTATTACTAAACAAAGACAACAAATTACTTGTGTCATGGAGAAGACCTTATGAGATTGTTGATAAACTGTCAGATGTTGACTATATTTTATCCATTAATGGAAAGGAAAAAACTTGTCATATTAATATGTTGCAACAGTTTCATACACGTCCCCCAAATCTTAAACCAGTCTTTGAAGCTATTGACGGATCTGTCAATCGTCATTCTTCGTTGGCTGTTATACGGGACGAAGGGTCTGACTTGTGTGATGGTGGTGAATCACTTTTGGTGTTGCCAAGTGTTCATCTGTTGGCTACTGAGAGTTGGAAAGATGTTTCCATTTCGCCAACTCTGGCTTCTCATCAGAAGCAGCAAATTTCTCATTTACTGTTATCTTTATCTGATGTGCTTACGGATGTCCCTGGGCATACAGATATCATTCAATACGATATCGTTCTTACTGATTTTCAACCTATCAAGTTGAAACCGTATCCTATACCTATTCACTTACAATCGCAGGTTCAGGATGAAATAGAACAAATGATGAAATTAAACATCATTACTCCATCACAGTCACCTTACAGTTTTCCTATGGTATTGATTAGAAAAAAAGATAAATCTATTCGTATTTGCATAGATTTCAGGCGTTTAAATTCCCTGACCATTCAGGACGCCGAACCATTACCATTACAAACTGACTTTTGCTACTTTCTTTACGAAATTTGACCTCTCAAAAGGCTATTGGCAAGTGCCATTATCGGAAAGAGCTAAGCCTTATACTGCTTTCGCCACATCTCTTGGTCTATTTCAATTCAATTTTATGTCTTTCGTCTCGTTAACGCTCCTGCTACCTTCGTTCAAATGATGCGAAGACTCTTTTCTGACCCTGAAGATTTAATCACCTATATAGATGATATCTGTTTATTTCATCGCTTTTGGGATGAACATATTGTAGGTATCCAGTCTTTGTTAAATTCTTTGCGCCTACATAACCTTGCTGCTAGACCCTCCAAGACGAGAGTGGGATTCACTGAAATTTCCTTTCTAGGCCATAAAGTAGGAGGTGGATTTCTAAAACCTGAGGACTCTACTATTTCTAAAATCTTAAACTGTGAAATTCCGCGAACTAAGAAGCAAGTTCGCAGTCTCCCTGGCCTAGTCAACTTCTATAGGAAATTTCTACCTAATTTTTCAGACATGACTTCAGTTTTGTCCTCGTTGGTGAAGAAAGATTCTCCAAACAGAGTCATCTGGACTCATGTTTGTGATGTTGCCTTAAATGCACTTAAATGTTCATTTTCTAAAATGCCTATTTTGAGATTGCCTGACGCTACTCTACCTTTTACCCTCAGAGTCGATGCGTCTAATACAGCGATAGAGGAAACATTGATGCAGAAATTTGAAGGCCGCATGCACCCAACGCTGTATGTCAGCAGAAAGTTAACACCCACGGAGCAACGTTATCCTATCGTCGAAAAGGAACTCCTTGCCGTTGTATTCTGCTTCTCCAAAATGCAGCGTTATCTTCTGGGAGCTCGATTTACATTGGAGACTGATCAACATGCATTGTCATATCTCAAGATAGCTCGATTCAAGAACGAAAGAGCCGCTCAAGCGTCGTTAGCTCTTCCACCATATGAATATGAAATCAGGGCAATCAAGGGCAGCCAAAATGTCGTAGCCGACGTATTGTCGAGATGCGTGAAGCATCCTATGTCGCCTGTGAACACTACAAAGATAGATGATTTACAAGATCGCATGTAATCTACAGACATACTTCATAATGACCTAATCAAGAAAAGATTCCATGTATAACGACTTCTTTGTATGTATCTATAGATTGTCACAACAATTAGTATAATTAAAACGGTTCGCTGACATTGAGTACGATAATTATGCTGTGAATTAAGCTACATGGTTACATCATCAATTACGGAAACAGTGCTGATAATGAAAAGCGGTTCACGCAGAAACAAGATGATGCTGATTTTCTGAATGTTTAAAATGGACTAATACCTCATTGAACTCAGCGTATTACGTCTAGTATGGTGGTTGAAAGACATTACGTAAATTTCACATGCATACTTAAAAACAGAACTTTGAGAAAAGATTACAACGAATGTTCTTTCCAGAGATTTTTGTAGGACTATATGGTATTTTTCCCAATAAATTGACTAACAGAGCCCAGATAAAGGGAAATAACAAGAAAATGACTGTCGCGAAAACATCAAGGGGAAACAACAAGAAAATTGCTTCTCGGATCTGATTCGTTGAAAGTCGCTGTAATAATAAACATTTGAATTGATCATAACAATATATCACATGGTGGACAATCATGGACATTCTCAATAATGTATTACTACATACATCGGTGAACTTGCTATTAACAGTTATTCATTCAAAATGACTTTGGATCAAGGAAGTGGACTTTGGTTATATGACATTGATTATTGATTAAGGTGAAATATCTAGAAAGTGTTGAGTTTTTGGCACAATTTTGTCACACTCACATTGGACTTTATTACATTAATTGGCTAATACGCCATACTGTGATTTATTTTCACAACACATGAGAAGATTATCTTCATTGCTTACATTTATATGTTGCATTCATGACAAATACTACTGAAATACATCATCATCATCAGTTGCCATCTCCACAACGAAGGTTGGCTGTAATGGATCTCCAACGTCTTCTGTCTCTTGTCTTGGTGGTACACTCTGATAGACTCTTTCCCGTCCATCTCTTGATGTTATCTTCCCACTTATAGCGCTGTCTTCCCCTTGCACGTTTGCCTTCAACTCTCCCTTCTGTTATGGTCTTCTGCAAGGTGTTATGCCTTTTTATGAGGCCAAAGTATTTTAGCTGCCGAACTTTGACCTCTCTCATTAGTTCTCTTTTCATACCTAGATTTTCTAGGACCTCCTTATTTGTCTTCATCTCTTTCCATGAGATACGCCCCATTCTTCTATATATCCACATTTCAAGAGCCTCAATTCTTTCTTCCAAATGCTTATTCATCGTCCATGTTTCTGCACCATACAGAAATGCAGAATATATATAACACTTTATGATTCTCAGTTTTAATTTGTGAGATAACTGTTTGGATGTCAGTACATGTTTCATGTTGTTGAATGTAGCTTTGGCCATTCCTATTCTCTTCTTGATTTCTGTTTCACATCTGCCATCTTCTGTTATTATATGACCAAGATATACGTAGCTCTTGACTTGTTCCAGGATTTTCCCATTTACGCTTATCTTTAATGTGGGTTTATCGTCTGTTTTGCTAATTATCATAGTTTTTGTTTTCTCAGTATTAATGTCGAGTCCATATTCATGACTTATACTGTTCACTTGCTTCACTAGTTCTTGTAGCTCCTGTTCGCTTTCAGCTAACAACACGGTATCATCTGCATATCTAAGGTTGTTTATTGACCTTCCACTGATGTTCAGTCCTGGTATTTCCTGTATCTGTTTGAAAATTTTTTCGGTGTATAAATTAAATAGGCAGGGGGACAGCACACAACCTTGTCTGACACCTCTTTTTATGTCTATGTATGGTGAATAATTCCTTCCCGATCTTACTGTGGCAGTTTGCTCCCAATAAAGGTTACTGAGTATTCTTATATCTTTTCCATCAATATCTATGTCTTTGAGGCATTCAATTATTTTCTCATGATGGATTCTGTCAAAAACCTTCTTATAGTCAATGAAGCACATATACATACTTTTTTGGACCTCTGTATATTTTTCTGCTAATCTTCTCAGGCAAAATATTGCCTCTCTTGTTCCACTGTTCCACACACAATGATTATTCATTTGACAAAATGTCGCAGTCATACACAGTATTGATCTTTTGTCTGCCTCATGTCATCTATTGTCTCTATTACTTAATTTTAATGCTTTTCATTGTGAGACTAAGTTACTTATGTTACCTGACTTGACATTAGGTGTTTGGACAGTGTGCGGTGTGTTAGTGCCTGGACTGTTATATTCATTTCATTTTTTTACATGTTGGTTGACTTTGATATAGTGACCTCACACTAGGGTCAAATGATTTGTATTCTTTATAGGCAATGGTGTTGGTAATTCTATTACTTAATTCCACACCTTGAGTGTTTATTTGCCTACTATGAAGCACAAACCTAGGTGCTGTACGATTCATACCAACTGTGAAATTTGATGTTACCATCTCTTCACTCCAGTGATGTTTTAAACTCACACCACGTAAATAATGAAAACTTCGTTTTCATTATTTAATGGGTGGGGGGGGGGGGAGGAGGAGTAAATGTTATGTGTAAATTTCATAACATTGGTTGTCGCTGTTCGACTTCCTGGTTGATTTGTTTGGAGATCGTTGTCTTGGTTTCAGGAAGTGACGTCATTACGTTTGCTGGCCACCTTTGCAGACGTGAACTTTTGAAATCTGCTAACTAAAGCGTGCCTTGGCTAAGCATTCCGTGTGTGGCATTCAAGGTGTTGGAAGCATGTGTTATGTGCTCCTGAGAGTGATGTGATTTTCCTATATCTTCATTATGTTGTACCAGCACTAGCTAACCCATATACCTCCGTGTGGTAAGACTAGTTATTTGATGAAAGATATGAAGAGGATTCTGTTAAGTACGTGAGTTACTTATTAATAAATAAACTATATGAAAATGTCTTCGACATGGTTCTAAGTATGGGACTGTACTGCGACGTTAGAGACCGTCATATTGATGCCTTATATGCATGAACATATCCTCTCTACATATTATTGGAGCTGTCAAGAACGTTGATTAAAGTGTTATGAATTGTCCAACCTGGCCTTGAGGAGTAATTCATGTTTTTCAAGTTACGGCTCTCTGGGCGGGCTATGAACGGGACATACCCTTAACTGTTTGTTTCTACAGATCAAGAAGAATCATTGCCACACCACATAATATAATATAAGCCACATACTAAAAAGAGAGCCCGGAGGCCCGTTTCAATGAACTCAATTTGAAAGAATGGGTAGCGTCGATGCATTCACGCTTTTAAAGGCTTTATAAAGAAGATCTCAAATCAGAGGATAAAAACATCTTTTAAACTTTTCAGTGCAGACGGGGTTTCGAATTCTCAACTGAAGAAAACGTGAAAGGGCTGCTGGTATCACACACTAACACCTGACGACTGAAGACTTAATACACGTGGATGAGCAGCTCCTTGTTGGGATAAGAGAAGATGATGAGACCAAGAAGGCAGAAAAACAAAAAGAAAATTAGATATGAAAACTCTCAAGCTAGTGTTTGATTGCCAAGAAAATGTTACGACAGTTTTAAACGAATCTGACAACATTTTTGAAGAAGGTGACAGCTAGATCATCCCAAATGAATTCATGCAGGGGTGCGAGTTTCTATGTGAAAGACAACTGATGCGCGCAAACAGTTCACAATTCAATACAAGATATTTCTTCAAATTTGACATCCCCTCTACCGGACCAACTTTCAACGTCAGTTTATGTTCTTAATTCCAAAAACCTAGCTACCGCCGACGAGGAAGAGGCTGAAGAAACGGGAGCATCTTTAGTACTTAGATTTTTCAGTCTTTTCTCTTCCATCACCTTCAACAAATAATTGCCAATTTCTTTTTTTTTTATAATTAAAAGAAATAGAAGAGAGAGGAATAGAATCAAGTGAATTTCATTTTGCCTCAGCTCATCCACTATTTCGGCAGAGAATCTGCCCTGTTCAACCTAATTTTAGATTATAATTAGAGTATTCAGTGTAGCTTTATTTTCCTTGTATACATCAATGCGTTATTTCCAATTGTATTTATTGTGGTATATCTACATCAGAATTTGTTGTCGCTGTTTTATTTTCTTGAACATTAACAGTACATTCTTTTTACTGTCATAGGTTTCTACGTATTGATACAAGATCGCTAACTACCCCTCCCCTTGACTTTTAATTCTTGTGGGTCACACAGTTTTCTAGTAACAAGTGCGTATCTTGATTATTTTTTACTTGTACTTTGAAAATTCTAATATTTAATGTGTTTTCCATTTCATGAAGAGTCACTGTGAAGTAAAGGTAATATGACGATTTTTACCAAAAGCAAGAAACAGTTTTCTATAGCCACTTACTTTGTTATAACCTTTTACATCTGGGTTATATTTTCTTTTATCTCAGCTGCCCTCTCCTGTCTACCTTTGTCATCCAATCTGGCCTTTCTGTCTCCCTCTGTCTTATGTTATCTGTAGGTATACATACGCGCATACATGTGCATGTATGCGAGTACTTCTTTGTATGTATGTTGAAGTGGCATTGCTTTTGTTGTTGTTGATATATAGCACTATGTACAAACAAATGTCTGGTAGCCTAGCCTTTCTGTCCCGATTATTTTTGGTATTAATCGACATCATTGCAATCCGGGCATACACATAGGCGTTGAGTCTCCCTCAGCAAATGTCGAAGGGTATACATGCTGATTGCTCCTATAGCGCGCTGGTTGTATAAGTTCTTGATGCGTCCTCTCATGCATCCATTAGTGCTAGTCTTACGTCTGATGCCATATTCTAATTGTATTGTTCAAATTTACCCGTGTAGTTCCCGAAAGAGTAGAAATACTCCGTCAGACATCCTGTAAGAGGCATGTCTCATGAGGTTCGACATGGGACTGGAAACCTCGTCACGTGAAACAAATTGTTATATAAACAATCACTGCAAAAATAGATGAATGGTTGACCACAGGCTTCATACAAGAGGACCAGCTGTTGTGGCGGCTTTATGTTCCACAATGAGGGAAATAATGATGATGACATGAGATAGTTTTTATTATTGATTGACGTTTATAAGGGGAGCTAAAGTGTATTGATTGACGTTAATGAGGGGGAGCTAAAGTGTATTGATTGACGTTTATGAGGGGAGCTAAAGTGTATTGATTACGTTAATGACGGGGAGCTAAAGTGTATTGATTACGTTAATGACGGGGAGCTAAAGTGTATTGATTGACGTTAATGACGGGGAGCTAAAGGGAATTGATTGACGTTTATGAGGGGAGCTAAAGTGTATTGATTACGTTAATGACGGGGAGCTAAAGTGTATTGATTGACGTTAATGAGGGGAGCTAAAGTGTATTGATTGACGTTAATGACGGGGAGCTAAAGTGTATTGATTGAGGTTTATGAGGGGAGCTAAAGTGTATTGATTGAGTTTTTCCCCGTTGTTAATAAAGGTCTCGGAAAAGTTCATAGCTTTAAAGTGTATTGATTGACGTTAATGAGGGGGGCTAAAGTGTATTTATTGACGTTAATGACTAGGAGCTAAAGTGTATTGATTGACGTTAATGAGGGGAGCTAAAGTTTATTGATTGACGTTAATGACGGGGAGCTAAAGTGTATTGAGTGACGTTAATGACGGGGAGCTAAAGTGTATTGATTGAGGTTTATGAGGGGAGCTAGAGTGTATTGATTGATGTTAATGAGGGGAGCTAAAGTGTATTGATTGACGTTAATGAGGGGAGCTAAAGTGTATTGATTACGTTAATGACGGGGAGCTAAAGTGTATTGATTGACGTTAATGAGGGGAGCTAAAGTGTATTGATTGACGTTAATGACGGGGAGCTAAAGTGTATTGATTGAGGTTTATGAGGGGAGCTAAAGTGTATTGATTGACGTTAATGAGGGGAGCTAAAGTGTATTGATTGACGTTAATGAGGGGGGCTAAAGTGTACTGATTACGTTAATGACGGGAAGCTAAAGTGTATTGATTGACGTTAATGACGGGGAGCTAAAGTGTATTGATTGACGTTAATGAGGGGGCTAAAGTGTATTGATTGATGTTAATGAGGGGAGCTAAAGTGTATTGATTGACGTTAATGAGGGGAGCTAAAGTGTATTGATTGACGTTAATGACGGGGAGCTAAAGTGTATTGATTGACGTTAATGAGGGGAGCTAAAGTGTATTGATTGACGTTTATGAGGGGAGCTAAAGTGTATTGATTGACGTTAATGAGGGGAGCTAAAGTGTATTGATTGACGTTTATGAGGGGAGCTAAAGTGTATTGATTACGTTAATGACGGGGAGCTAAAGTGTATTGATTGACGTTAATGAGGGGAGCTAAAGTGTATTGATTGACGTTAATGAGGGGAGCTAAAGTGTATTGATTGACGTTAATGAGTGGAGCTAGTGTATTGATTGACGTTTATGAGGGGAGCTAAAGTGTATTGATTACGTTAATGACGGGGAGCTAACGTGTATTGATTGACGTTTATGAGGGGAGCTAAAATGTATTGATTACGTTAATGACGGGGAGCTAAAGTGTATTGATTACGTTAATGACGGGGAGCTAAAGTGTATTGATTGACGTTTATAAGGGGAGCTAAAGTGTATTGATTGACGTTTATGAGGGGAGCTAAAGTGTATTGATTGACGTTAATGAGGGGAGCTAAAGTGTATTGATTGACGTTAATGAGGGGAGCTAAAGTGTATTGATTGACGTTTATGAGGGGAGCTAAAGTGTATTGATTACGTTAATGACGGGGAGCTAAAGTGTATTGATTGACGTTAATGAGGGGAGCTAAAGTGTATTGATTGACGTTTATGAGGGGAGCTAAAGTGTATTGATTACGTTAATGACGGGGAGCTAAAGTGTATTGATTGACGTTAATGAGGGGAGCTAAAGTGTATTGATTCACATTAATGAGGCAAAAATGAAATTTCAGTTAATTTTATTGACAACCTAAATCGCGTTCACACTGTAGGGCAAACATGAAATGTTTAATACATAAAAGTAAGATATTTTATCAAAGTACAGTTAAAAAAAAACAAACAAAAAAAAAATTTCAACGAGTCTTCATAGATCATTTTACGTTACTAGACATCAATAATTTACAAGAATTTTGTGTTTTTGTAAATTTTGTTTGTGCTAACGTGTTACGGTTCGCAATTTAGCAATTTTACAAGAAACAGATGTCAAAGCTATTCTCATACTTTAGTGTTGAAATTCGTTTCCGTTTATCTGGCACAGTCTACAAGTGTGACAACATTAATAATAGAGACAATAAGTTTTAGTTCACTTGTACAATTCAAACTTCATTTCGGAGCGGGAAGGTGGGAAAATCGTGCGCTTACTTAATATCAAGATCAAAGACAAGTCAAATCAATTAGAACCATAAAAGGCTTGGTATGCCGTGCCGAAGCAATACGAGCATTGAACTTATTAATTTTGATGATATGATATTGCCAACGGTTGTGTCGACAACAACGGGAAAGAATGTAAATAGCAATTGGTTGTGTCCCACCGGGCTGTAGTCATTCAATGTACACAGATAAAGAAATTGCACTAAAACAGAATGTACGGTTTGTTTCATTTGTACAGTTTTAGAATGTAATGAACTAAATACGTGTTGTTGAACATTTATGTTTCAAAATTGTTTAGTTTGTAGGGCTAAATACTTTCATTGATGTTAGTTAACAAATACGCAAATGCTTGATTCGATTGTCATTGAAAGTTAGAGAATATCATTACGACCTATGACCCGTGCCCAGCCAATGCTGGACTCATAATTAAGTGACAGACAAACAAACCGGTCAGGTCGGGCTTACTTTGTTTATAAGTACTTGTTTTTTTTAGTCTCTACTAAATTGTCGACATTATTGCGACGACATAGCATAGACAAAGTAGCGCCTTCAGTCATATCTGACTATGGGAATGCGCGGCGCCTCGCCAAAACGAAGCAAAATTTTATTTAAAAAAAAAAAAAAAAAAGATTGAGGTGATACCCTCAGCAGCTTTTTTACCTGGTGTTCTTTTTGGCGTATTCCTTTCTCTTCTGATTTTGCGAGAGCTTCTTTTCGCCCAGTCTGAGGTGGCACCGTAGCGAGCATAGCCACTTGATGCAATTGGCAGCTTCATTCTCCCAGGCTGCTGGATTTACATCCAGTGCCTTCTGCTGCAGACCGTTAAAATAATGGCCGGTGTGATAAGGAATCCGTCCAAGGTCGATCAGCGAGCGGTGATTCAGTTCCTAACAGCCGAAGGATGTCGACCAGTCGACATTCATCGCCGAATGAAAGCAGTGTATGGTGACAAAAGTGTGTCTAAGACTACAGTGAAATACTGGGCACGAATGTTTCGAGAAGGACATCAGTTAACGAAAGATCTTCCGCGGCCAGGTCAGGTGCATACTGTTGCGATAGAAGAAGCCATCGCCGAGATTGATGCAGCAATACGGGTGGACCGTCGTCGGAGCTTACGTTCGCTAGCAGAGGAATTCGCTGTGTCTCTTGGGACAGTTCAAATGGTGGTTAGGAAGAAACTGAAGTATCGAAAGGTCTTTTCCCAATGGGTCCCACGGATGCTGACCGATCACCATAAGGAAGAACGCATGGGGTGGAGTTTGAACCACCTGCTGCGTTACGAAGAGAAGGGTGATGCATTTCTGTTGCGCATAGTGGCAGGCAATGAGTCGTGGTGCCACCACTTTGAGCCGTGCAGCAAATCAGCGAGCATGCAATGGAAACATCCCGGATCACCAAAACCCAAAAAATTCAAGTCACAGATTTCCGCCTGTAAGGTTATGCTGACCGCATTTTTTGACCATGAAGGGCTTCTATTGGTAGACTTTAAAGAGCCTGGCGTGAACATCAATGCCATCCGCTACAAAGACACACTAGACAACCTGCATACAGCCATCAAGAATAAACGACCCGGCATGCTTTCGCGTGGTGTGATTCTGTTGCACGACAATGCTCGTCCACATGTTGCGAACATTGTGCAGGAAGCGTTAGCAAGGAAAAGGTGGGAAGTTCTGCCACACCCAGCCTACAGCCCCGATCTGTCACCATATGACTTTCATTTGTTCGGACCCTTAAAAAATCTCTAAAGGGACAACGATTCGACTCAGATGCAGACGTCAGGGCCTCGGTGACCAAATGGTTCAATAAGCAACCAAAATCATTTTTCTCGGACGGCATCCGCCGTCTACCCAAGCAGTGGGATGCGTGTCTGAATGCATATGGTGACTATTTCTAAAGAACCCCAGTTGGTACTTGCTTCATAACAATTGCTGTATTTAATTCTACTACTCCTGCTGATGTACCTTACATATATTTGTTATAAAGCCACTGGGACGGGTTTCATTTGAACACACCTCGTATATGATACCAATTTCTGTACTTCAAGATCTGGTGTGAGGGGTACGAGATATCTGCATGTGCAAGAGAATATATATTTCTTTGAACTGAGTAAATAAATAGGTGGAAAACTGTCGGGGACAGTGTTATTAGCGACTGACGCTACAAATCTTTACATGACTATACATTTTATGCCATACGTTGTAATGGCTGTCAAGTTGATACCTGTGGAGCTGTATTTTGTACAATAAACGTTTGTTTGACTGTCCACTCGGCCTTGGTGGTGATGTTAAATATTTGGAGTTGGATAGCTGTGTTCGGGGTCTACTATTTCTACCTCTAAGTAATGTTGGCCAGAGTAGCAAGACGTCTACTCCAACTATAATACTAATATAACGACCCGTAACAGCTAAAATGGGGGCCAAGCCTACTACACCTGAAACGGGAGCCTCATACTAAATCCTGAATCTAATATGGTTTTCTGATGTCAGGAGTATTGTTTCAAGTCGTTGGACTTCAAAAATCAAAAATTTTCAAAATGGCGACCTGTGTGGGGATGTATGAACGTTTATATCAAGAAGACGACGGGCCGAAAGGCAGCCTTGTTCAAGTGTGCAGTGTGTAATATCCTAAACCTAACCTGGTCTGCACGGAGTGTTTTCATCGTGCCGTGTGAAGGAGGCGTCATTACCAGGAGGATCTTTTGTTACTGGCATAACAGATAAGTACATTTAAAGTTACGTGCAGCGTGTGATACTGAGAATCTTGTTTGCCAGAGTTCTTTTTTTCTCTATGTTATATGTATTTTCGTTTACATATGTTTTGTAATTAGTGGGTGGTTGGATTGGGACCAATGAATTTATCTATATCTCTTAGAATGGTCGGTAAATTCATGGGCGTTCTGTAGTTTTTTGCATCTGATGTTTTCAAATTAATGGACCGGCATACATAGCTGATGCCCAACGGGCTGATCACCCGTTTGCCAGTCACTTCGATTACGAAAACAACAGCAAATGGGTTGATTTGCCGTTGCCCTAAAGACGCCACTAGGTGTGATGGGAAACAATGGCAGGGAAAACCTATCTGCTGTTGCCCTAAGACGCCACTAGGCGTAATGGCCACTGACTGCTTTGACGGTCGGTGGCAAAGGACGGAAGAAGAAGAAGAATACATAGCTTAGAGTTAACTGCCTTAATTGAATATCTGTCTAGTTGTGAAGGTCCTGTTATTTGGTAAGTTTGTTATTGTTGTTAAGTTGCTTGTAATTTTATTTAGTTTTTATGCATTATTGTTTGTGAAATTGTTGGTCTATTCTTGCTATCCTTCAGTTATTAGATGTCATATATGGTGTGAAATCGTGCTTGTCTTGTCATAAGTGTGATAGAGCTAATTTTTTTTATTTGGTTTATATTTCATACATTTCTGCCTTGGTTCTTCATTTGTATTATCTTCTTTTGGCTCGTGTCACTGTATTCTGTCATCTTGTTAGTAATTAGTTTTTTGCTCCTATTATAACATCTATTATTATATGCAATTGATTGATTTTGGATGGTGAAATAATTGGTGCTAATATTGCTCACATAATTTTGATAGAATATTTGTTGGATTATTTGACTATTTGTAGTCACAATAATAGTGAATTATGGCTACCTTGGAGGATTTGATTAAGGCTGGAAAAGAATTTCGATTGCAGGGTGAAGCTTTAAAGGAGTTTGCATTAAAAAGGTTGGATGAAAATGAACTCAGAGATCAAAGACAATTAGATAGGGAGGAGAAGAAGAGAGTTGAAGAATTGCAATTGGCAGAAAAAAGAGAGTTGGAGAATTGCAATTGGCAGAAAAAAGAGAGTTGAAGAATTGCAATTGGCAGAAAAATGGAGAGAAGAAGAGTTAGTTGAAAAAAGAGAGTAGAAGAATTGGCAGTAGCTGAGCAAAGGGGAAAAGATGAAATGGCTCTTGAAGAGAAAAAATTAGCTGAGCAAAGGAGACAAGATTAAATGGCTCTTGAAGAGAAAAAATTAGCCTATACTCAAGATGTGAGAATGGCAGACCTGGAATTAGAAAAGTTAAGACTTCAACAGCCTCAGGCTCATCCAGCAAGTGGTGAGGCTGATTAAAAAAAAACCATTCTGCCACTTTTAGGCTTAATTTGCCAAAATTTAGTCCAAATATTGATGAAATTTCATGCTTCTTAAATAGGTATGAAACTTATTGCCAAGAGTTTAAAATAGATAGAGCTACATGGCCTAGTAGGCTGATGACTTTGTTGGTGGGTGAAGCTCTTACTGCAGTTTGCACAATGAATGATCAGACCAGAAATGATTATGAAGCTGTAAAAGCCTTGTTACTAAAGAAATATCAATTGGATGAAAATGGCTGTAGGCTGAAGTGTAAATCAGTATTACCAGATTCAGCTAAGGATTTTACTGAATTTGTCTCATCTATTAAACTTTGTTTTTCTAGATGGGTTGAGTTGTCAAAAATTGAAAAACATTTGATGAATTGGCTGATTTGATTCTAAGAGACAAAGTGCTGTCTTCAATCAGTGGTGACTTTTTATCATTCCTTCAGGAGAGGAAACCTGAAACATTATTTACTATGGAAGATTTAGGGAGACAATATCAAATTGCACATCCAGGTAGGAACCTGAGCAAAAATAACTTTAAGGATTCCTTGCCAGTGGCATCTGCTAGGATTATGGTGCCTAATTCACCTAGACAGAGATCCAATAGTATGGATAGGAACTTTCAAGTAAATCGAGATCATAATGATGGATTTTTCAGAGGGAGATATAACTTCAATAAAACATCACAACAGCTGCAAAGAAGTTATAACTTTTATGATGATGGATATTTTCATCCACAATCATATTCCATTCGCCGGACTTGACTAAGAAAGCGTAGTCTGCGCTGTTTAAGCAGTGTATACATGCTTTGATGGCAAGCACGTGACAGCACCTCGACATTTGGCACTTTGTCCTTGCATGAAATATCAAGGATGGGGC
This sequence comes from Oreohelix idahoensis, assembly GCA_024509875.1. NCBI lineage: Eukaryota > Metazoa > Mollusca > Gastropoda > Stylommatophora > Oreohelicidae > Oreohelix > Oreohelix idahoensis. The sequence goes on from JAMPIV010001842.1 coordinate 144,517, forward strand.
GTAGACACCGTAGATGGAAGGTTGGAAGGTATTGAGCCTTCTTTCTGGCTTTGCATAGGTTGTGACGAGAATACGCGGAATTAGCGACAAGTCTCTTGAAAAGTTGAGAAACGCTGTAATAAGTAATATTTGGTACTTTGCAAACGTCATCGTGTGCCGACTGGGAATGAAACTAAACAGCAGTAAAATAGTACACATTACATCGTTCAATACGCCTATGTTATTCTGTTTGAACGGCTAAAATATCCAGCGTAATGTAAGTTTAGGCAAATGTGACTACATTTAGCAAGAAATAAATTTACTTTCGCTCTTCATCGGAGCAAATTTATTGGCAGTAACAATATAAATGGTACTACAATAAGACTATAAGAAACGATTCTTATGAAGACAAAAGGCGAAAAAATGTGTTTGCTTTTCTGTTATAGGAAACTACACAGAGCGATATAACAGGAGGCAACCTGATCATCAGAAGTGTTCCCCGTTGATCAAGTGTTTCGGTTCCTTAATCTCTTTTATCTGAATAAGTCCATTAGTAAGATACCAACTGCGCATTTGATACTTTCGTTATAAAATCTTGAATACGACCAGAATTATCATCGTCGTTCCCTTTTCGCCACCCACTGAACACAAGGTCACCAATGCTGCTGGTACCCTTACAAAATGCTTGCACCAAAAATATTCATATACTCTTGCAGTGATGGTTTCTGTAGTAAATTATTTTACATGATGGAGGTGCCAGTCCCATGCAGAACCTCATGAGACATGCCTCTTACGACATACCTGACGGAGTAGTATTTCTTATTCTGTCTTTGTCTCCTCTATGATCCCTGGGGACTACAAGGGACACTGACCAGTATAGCACAATTATGTCTCCTCTATGATCCCTGGGGACTACATGGGACAATGACTAGCATAGCACAACTAAAAAAAAATACGCCCTTGTTAAGTGCTGGTCCACATTTAGCAAGTTTTTTTTAAATTTGGTTTTTTAATAAATAGTGTTTAAAATAGAACGGAATAAATGGACTGACACTAGCCTAAACACCTCCTGCAAAATGGATAAATGCAACACAGCGCAGGGGTAAAGAAAAACACAAAAGGACATTTAAAAGGATAGTAAAGACATATAGTTTTACTGGGATTTATCTATTCTTCTTCTTCTTCTTCCGTCCTTAGCCACCGACCGTCAAAGCAGTCATTGGCCATTACGCCTAGTGGCGTCTTAGGGCAACAGCAGATAGGTTTTCTTTGCCATTGTTTCCCATCACGCCTATTGGCGTCTTTAGGGCAACGGCAAATCAATCCATTTGCTGTTGTTTCCGTAATCGAAGTGACTGGCAAACGGGTGATCAGCCCGTTGGTGGGATTTATCTATATGATCACTTAATGTTTAACTTTTAGAGTAATAACTGTTCTCATCTGCAATCACTTTCGTATTTGATCATCTTGATCATTATCGTCTTCATATTCTTCCTTTTCGTCTCCTAAAGGAACATTGGGCCAAAAATGAAAATGACTCCCTCGCAGGAAGCCAGGGCCAAAGTGTGTTCCTGCAGGGTGGTTTCTGTAGAATTTATTGTAACAGATAACACTATCAGTCCCAAACACATCTCTTTTTTCGAGGAAGCAGTGATTGCTTTGTCTCCTCAGAGAATCCCAGAAAACACACGGGGCAATGACCCAAGAGTCGTGTTGATCGAGCTCAATGTAGCTTGATTTTCTAAGAGTTTCTCATTACGCCCAGCACCTTTCGTGTTTGTTTTTAACTCAGTTATCTTGAATTTTTCACATGGTCAACCCATGACCCTGCTCTTATGATGTTTATTATTTTAACTAAAGTTGTTTGCATTATTGTTTACTTAAACCAAAAATCACACTGGCATTCATCTACTCCTCCTGCTACTTGAAAGAGTACCGTGTCTGCTCTCTATGTCCTACTTGATATACACCTCTATCTTTTGTCCCAGCGGATTCCTTATAAGTATCATGACATTTACGGCAGATATTTCTTTCATTATGTAGATTAAAACAAAAATGAAAATCAATGATTCGTAGAGGTTACAGTGTTGGAATTAACGACCTTATACAAGTATTACACGACAATATAATCGATTTGGTTTCCGACATTTTGTTAAACGTCTTTATCTAAGAGTTTGACACGACGATACTTGATCCCGTTCACTGATATTCTTTATCGATACACAAAAAATGAAAGTTCATATCAGGAAAAAGAGCTGTCACGGAGATTATGTAGCGCATCTTTTCCCGCTGATAATGAAACTCAAACGAACATTTGCGTTTTTGATTAGAGCAGCGAGGTAAACATGACGAAGGATTATTTAGAGCGATTTCTAAAACTGGTAGAAATTATTGCCAGTGAGTCATCGCTAATGTCCTTCTTGAAGTCCACGTCAGATGTTGTTGGTGATCATGTTTCTCCACAACGTCTTGTTTATCATTTCTGTTTTAGACTTCTTTCCATGCCATGATGTCAAACTGTCTAGTAAATTCTCTTTTCTTTGGAGGTTGTTTCGATTCATGACTGTACGAGGGACAATACAACTGAGTTTTCCCCTTACCTTCCGTTGATTTGTGTACCGTAGTCTCCGATATTCTTTGAGTTCGAAGTCTATCCCTCAAGGCAGCGGGGACGTCAATGTTTTCTTATAAAAATACTGAACGTAGTACTCGTACATGTTTGGTTTGGTTTGGTTTTTAAACCCCGCACTTGAAAACTGGTGTTTTTTGTGTGCAAGGGATACTCAGTTCAACCCCACGTGGGTTATAATTTGGGTATATAGTGTTCATCATTCCATATAGTGTATTACTTTGTTGTTTTTCGTGTGTGTTGGCTCTTCCAGGCTGTAGTTTATCTGTCAATGTTTAATGTCCATGGTGTTTGTAATGTGTCTTCTTCCATGCTACCATATTGCTCTCTCTCGCTATTGATACCTTTTTATCTGCTGGGCTTTTGTTGGTTTTGGATTGGTGGTTTTTGTTTGTTTGTTTTTTATTTTGTTTGTTTGTTTTTAAATTTAATTCTTCTACTGATATTGAATGGACTTTTTTTCCCTTGTCATTCTAATTTGTTCTAGTTGTTATATTTTGGTTCTTGTTTTGGTAATATAAAATATTATTATGTTGTGTAGCTCCCTGGGTAGGTCTACTTTCAGTACATTTTCCAATGACAGTGATGTCGAGTTTTGTGTTCTCAAGTATTCCATTAGTAATTTTTCCGTGCTGTTCGTATTTTTTGTATGTTAACACATAATGTGCCATGGTGTTTTTCTCCAGACATGTTGCACAGTAGGGTTCCTCCACCATTGCTATTACAGTCAATAAAACAGATAGGTGCCGGAAAGAGTAAGGGTGAACGAATGGTTAAGGCCAATGGTGTCTAGGGATTGTGGTCAGAGCTGAAAAAAAGAATTAATAGGAGGCTGAGCATGAGGCTGGCAAACTCATCGTATAAAAAAAAACTGGCACTGAAACAACCACTGCAAGAGTGCAAGCAGTGTATTGACATGGGCTACCTGCAAGGGGGGAAACTTCTGTGTTAGCCACGTGCTCTTTAAGGGACAAAGGCATTAATTAATTCTTTTATTTAAATCCGGCCCTCCCTTTATATGTATGATTTTTATGTGAAACAAACACAAAGGTAGTTAAAACAGGGGTTGGGACCCAAAGATGCAGCAATAGACAATGCAGTCAGCGACCCATAGCTTGACTTTGCGTCAGGGTCAGCGAACCAGAGCTGACCAAGACCCTACTCCACCTCCACGTGGTGGTCCTGGAAACAGGCTGCATCACTGCAGTCTGGTTGAGAGAGTAGGGATCGAAGAGGGAAGGCAAACTCGGTTCCCAAAAAAAATGCCGTGCTGAAGTCGGATGTGTCGGCCGAAAGGCGCAGATATCGCAGCTTCGGTGTAAACAGACACAACGCAACCAACGTCCTTTTCAGGACGAACAAGGACGAAGAAGAATAAAACAGGGGTTGGAAGCCGCGCTAGTGTAGTGGTTACCACAATGCGCTGGCGATCCGGAGATCCTAGATACAAGCCCAGGCGAGGACATTTGAAGCAGTGTCGTCGACCAGTGACTTGAATAACCTGAACGGCTCCTGAGCCGACCCAGCTCTAATGGGTACCTCCGAAGACGGCGAGTATCTGCCTGAATGGCGAGATGACACCTGTCAGCGCACAGGGAAAAGGGATACTCACGTAAAATCAGTCTCAGGTGAGACATACTAACCGGAGCTTTCGTCTCGAGTAATAGCGGGCGTACGATAAAAAAACAAAAACAGGGGTTTACATATAACAATAACAAAATAGTTAAAACAGATTTGACAAACAATTACCAAGTTGCTAAAACTAATGTTCACATAGAAACAATTTAAAAAATAGTATCGGCTTGTTAAACTTTGGGTCAAATAAATAATTATAAGATATGACTGAGTTTTGCAAGGAATAGTGAACCCATAATTGAGGCTATGTAATTTTGTTTCTTGCGCTGACCTTGGCCAACATCAAATCATAGTTAAAATGAAGTTAGAATTTCTAAACTGAATATCTTGAAGCCAGACCTTCTAAGATAAACATCATGAAGTCAGACCTTCTAAGCTGAATCTCTTAAAGTTAGACCTTCTAAGCTGAAAATCTGGAGGTCAGACCTCCAAAGTTGAATATCAAAGTCAGACCTTCTAAGATAAGTATATTGAAGTCAGACCTTCTTTGATGAATATATTGAAGTCAGACCTTCTAAGATGAATATATTGGTCAGACCAATTCGTTCAATTTGAAATTTAGTTGATGTAATATATTTAAATGGAAACCACTTTAGGTATAACTTAGGACGAAAAGGGAGTGATCAAGACAAAAAACTGAAAAATGTGTAAATTATGTCTATAGTCCACTGATGTATTTTATTGATTATATGACGTACATCTTTGATTGACATGACCACAGCCTCATGAACTATGTTGTCTAAATGAGAATTCTGATCAATAGTGGCCCGTCATAAATGGGAGGATCGTCTTGGGTGATAGGAAACAGATACCATTATCTGTGCATATGTTTTAAGTTCTTATCCGAGTCATAGCAAAAGCTACTGATAAGTAGCATAAAAGACTGCAGTGTGTGATTCAAGGACAACCTCTGCAATTCGTCGGATAGTAGCCGTGTGGCTACCTGTCTAGGTGATTTATGTATCTTAGACATCAACACCTGATGTATGACGAGAAGTGTCTGCAGTGAAAGGATCTGATTTAATTAAGTATTAATTACTTCGAAGAAACAAGATCCAGAAGTCACTAATTGCCAGAAAAGATGAACACAGATATTAACACCTTATAATTGTCCAACTTGTGATTTGTGTAAATACATATCTGCAATCTTTAACAAACTTCTATTTTAATTAATAAATGTACAAATACATTTTATAAATCGCAGTTGAATGATTTAGTCTGCATTTTGTTTTATAAGGTGCGTATTACATTATTTAAAAAAGAAATATATAATTAAAAACAATTTAAACCAGTTAAAGGTTATAATAACTATCCGATATTTCAGTTTATAATACTAGTAAATACACCCGTCAAAATAATGACGGGGAAAAAACTAAAGCTAACGTCTTAATCTATCAGCATTTGCAGCATATTTTAAAAGGCTGGGAAACTGATTTTGTTAATTCTGAATTTGAAAAAAGAAAGAATTATCTTGGTCTTTTTCAAAGGATATAATTTATCCTCTTCCCTGTCAAAGGGAAACAATAAAAGGCAAACTAGTGAATATACCAGTCCAAATAATGACGGGGAAAGGACTAAAGCTAACGTCTTAACCTTTCAACATTTGCAGTACATGTAGAAGAGTGGGGAACTCATTTAGTGGTTCTGAATGAAGTTATTTTACCAGCATTTGTAACGTATTTTTAAAAAAAAATGTTGGCTGTATTTTCAAGGGATGTGATTTATCCTCTTCCATGTCAAAGGGAAATAATCAAACGGCCAAACAAAAAACTATAACAATAAAATATATTGTAGATTTTTGACATCTTACTATGTGTTTTCTATTTATTATTTAAAATATAATTGCAACTTTTGTTGGAAAAAAGATGCACGTTACATCGTGCAGTTTAGAGTAAAGGCCAGAAGCGTACGACTTTTATATAATTTCCAGACTGCAACTTTGGTGGGAATAAGTTTGTGACTGATGACCGTGACCGCACGCCTGAGAGAATTAAATACATAGGGGATATTGGTCGCCTACGATGAAGTTATTATCTATTACGGCAAAAAGTTAACTATTGCAAATAAAAGCTAACAAATGCGGATACAAGTTAACTATTGTGGATATAAGTAAACTATTGTGGATAAAAGTAGAAACATAATTTATGTACGAAGCGAGTATGATTATTTTATTTGTATGGTATCACTTTTTGTCAACCCCCCTCCCCCCCCCCCCTCCCCCCCCCCCCCCCCCCCCCGCCCCCCCCCCCCCCCCCCCCATTGTCAAACAACGTCATAACATTTTGACCTCCTCCCCCTTTTTTCAGCTTTTGAAAACGGAAGCCATGGAGCGACATTTAAAAACACAACTTAAACGACAAGCAATATTGAGTAAAATGGAGCGAAACAAAAGTATGAAATGACAATTAAAGTACTGAATGATACTCGTAACTTGACATTAGTGCCCACAATAAAAATAGTAATATCTTTTTGTAACCTGTCCTTCAAAACGAGTCTGTCATCGTGATAAACAATTTATAAAGCCTCCAGAGCTGATATAACTTTTAAAGTACATCAGTTACATCATTCTCGTATTTACGAAAAGCTTTTCTGTCCTGGTCGGCGTCTGTGGCCTAATGGATATGAACGCAGTTTCATAATCCAGATATACCAGGTTCGAAATCTGCTGCAGGCGGTTTGGTAGCAGATCGCTTTGTGTGGATTTTTAACAATGGTATAAGCGCCGTACCGTTCAGAAAGCAATGGCAAACTACTGAATGAAAAAAATTGCCTAGAAAAATAAAAAACAGCCAATAAAAGCTGGGGTTGATTGCCACGTCCTGTAAAGGATAAGCAACTAACTTTTCTGTCATGTGACAACACTTCAAGGTTTGTCTTTGTCTTTGTTATCCCTGTCAATGCCTGTCTTCCACTCCATTCTCCATGTGTTCTTATGTTTCCTCTGTTTCTGTTAACCCAGGCAATTCGCGAAAAAGGACTGTCTTGTAAGGCAATCAACAGGTTTCCTCAATGTATGTCTTACCCCTTGTCAGCGTCGTTTCCTTACCTCTTATTACATTGGTATACGTCTGGTTCTTTCTATTAGTTCCATATTGTCACATAATGTCAATCCTGTTCTGTGTAACCACCAATTTATAAAAATATGTAATTTCCTCTTTATCGTTTTTAATATTCTCCATGTTTCAGAGCCATATAATAGGAATCCTTGACACTAAAATAGAAGATGGGAGCCGCGCTAGCGTAGTGGTTAGAACACCGCTCTGGCGACCGGGTGATACAGGATCAAACCCGGGCGACGGCATTTGAGGATTTTTCGTCGACCGGGATTTGGACTGGATTAACTCGAGACCTGGCGAGTACATTTGAAGGAGTGTCGTCGACCAGGGACTGGCGGCTCCTGAGCCGACCCAGCTGCAATGGTTACCTCCGAAATCGGCGAGTATTTGCCTGAATGGCGAGGGACACCTGTCTCTGTACAAGAAATAAAGGGATACTCACGTAAAATCAATGTCAGGTTAGACATAAAATAATAACCTGAGATTTCGCCTCGAGTATTAGCGGGCGAACGAAAAAAAAAAAAAAAAAAAAAAAAAAAAAAAAAAAAAAAAAGAAGATTCTTATTTAGGGTTTTATTTCTCTTGGTTTCGCCCATGTTTTAATTGGAAAGGTTAGTAAAGAATAGTAATACTTTATCCTATAATGTATGCCACTGTAAGCAACTAAGGAGGGTTGGGCGTGATACCTCATTTTGCAGAAATTTCAAGGGGGGGGGGGGGAAATTAAAGTCAACGAAATGAACATCAATAGCGGTGCGAGGAATAACAAGAAAAAATATATTTACAACATTTTATAATCGTTTTTGTAATGGCGATAAAAATCAAGAAGAGAGCAGAGGTAATCTGTTGAACGATATTCTATAAAACAAATGAAGCTATCTGGCATATTACATATACTTGTGAATATTATTGTCCGGTCCGTCGCTTTCATGGGTCTTACGTGGACAGACCAAATCTGCTTATTCACAGTTATATTACATCTTATAAAAGTTGTCAGTGGTTTATGAGACAACCTTCAGGTCTTCACTTTCAGGTGGCTTTTGAATGACTTTCTTGTCCTTCTTTCATCTTCCAAGACCTAGAAGTTTTACTTTGGTGTTATACAATAATGCATGGTGCACTTGAGGAGTCACATTCATCTTCTGATGATCCGTGCAGCTGTTTAGCTTTCCATATGTTCCAAATATCCAAAAACGTCTTTGTAGAGATAGGCGTCCCGTTGCATTCTCTCATTTTTCTATCGCCTGGTGCATGAATCTTACTAGAGCTTACACCTGTTTACCTCATCGTTGTGTTTTTATTTCATCTAAAATGACATGTTTCAGTTTTCTAAATTAATTCGTTGTCACCACTGTACATTTTCTGAGTTTTAGCGACATGCCAGTAAAAACACTTCATGACAGTAGCAACTGCAAACTCAAGTTACTGATAACACAGTCATTAAAAAACATTCACATTTAATATATGTACATGGCAAAAATATCTAGGACAATTCGTGTAAGCAAACATATTTCATTACATAGAAACATATAGATCACATATAAATAACTTTAAAGAATGAATATTAACCACGTTTACCGATAATGTGTGTGTCATATTTTTAGTAACGTGATATGTACCGTGTAGAATTTTACTGCAGCCTACCTGTTCGATGGTGATTAATTTAAACGAATTATATTTATTGCTACATTAATATTGTTGAATTTATCCAAGATTACTGAAAGCTTAATTTCCTTTTTCTTTTTGTTGTTCTCATCGTTACCGTGTAGAAGAAAATGGTAGGTGAAGCTGTAATAGTGAGAACAGTCGTTCACCTTATCATCACCAAGAATTACTCGTATATGCTTGATATTTCACTTAAGGAATGTGGAAGTCGAGTGATTTATTTCATTGTTGACTTTTCCTAGTAAGGATTACACATTGTCGACTGATGTCTCGATGTTGGACTCTCCCAATCAAGATTGTAGAAGCTGAGTGATTTGTTCATTTTAGACTTCTCTCAATAAGGAATACAGATTGTAGAATGATTCCCTGATGTTGAACTCGATCAGTAACGACCGTAGAGTGATGTTTTTTTAAGTTGAACTCTGACAGTAAGGATCACAGAGGCTGAATGATTCACTAATACTGAACGTCTCACATGAGAGACTACAGAAGATTTCCTTTCTCAAGATCACATTTCTCTTTTCAGATCAGATTAGCATGTGATATCTTAAAGTGCTCAATTTTTCTTTCTGACAAACTCTAAAATGCACATATTTCTTTTAAATGGATTTAAGATTAACTTTCTTTTCGACACTAGCTCACGACTAATCTTACATATTTCTAAATTCTGTATTTAGTATGACAGCATCGAGTTTACATGGCTTTTAGTAGCCGTAACTAACTAATGTCGTTCAAGTTAAATGTTTTCAGCGCTGGAGACATGTGTCTTTGTAGGTTGGTCAACCATTTCAAGAACACATAACTACAGTAACCTCCCTTGTGATAAAACCGATGAACTGTATGAAGACGAACTGAACAATGACGGTTACAAAATATAAAAAGCTCCTTCCTATAACAAGCGACCATTACAAAGAATGAACAATATTAAAGCGCTATTGCATTCAAAATTCGATGTGGAAACGGAACTTTGATCTTATCATATATATACCACATTGTGTAAGTCTGTCGATCCCGGAAATTGATCACTCAACCTCTTTTGTATTTCACGTTGGAAAAAGAGCGATATCCGGTTATGTAGCCTCATTCTAGAGCAGGATAGGCAAAAAGTAGATCCCACATCTGCTGGTAGATCACGGGGATGATTCGGTATATTTCTAGGTGACAAAGAATTTTAAAGCTACATACATTTTGCACTAGCCTTCTGTTGCCGGAATTTAAAATCATCACAGATTGAATGTGCTTTTGTTCTTATTTCTAGTGAAAACTCATGAGCTAGCGTACATAAATTCACTTTAATCGCGAACTGCACGAAATAAGAAGCTAACTTTTCTTCCAACCGACCTTGACATTTGGTAAAAAATAACTTTTAATTTTCCACCGCTGTGTTGATGGGATTGCAAAAACCAGATCGCACGGCAGAAATAAAAATTACACGTAGGGTGCATTCATTCCAAATTCCAAATATTCTAAAAACCAAAAACAGACACGATTTTATCAAGGTAGATCTTTACAGAGATGAGTGTTTCTTAAGTAGATCGTCACAGCACCTGGGTTGCCTCCTCTGTTCTAGAGTGTGAAAATCAATCTTGTAATAGTTTCTGCAAACTTTGAGTCGCTCATTATCGTCCGTTGCATATGACGGATTCGTGCAGAGTTGTCATTCACTGGTAGATTCTGAAACAGAACAGTGATTCATTTAGTCGTCCTAATGTTTACTGATGTCGTCCTAATGTTTACTGATGTCGTCATAATGTTTACTGATGTCGTTCTAATGTAGACTGATGTCGTCCTAATGTAGACTGATGTCGTCCTAATGTAGACTGATGTCGTCCTAATGTGGACTGATGTCGTCCTAATGTAGGCTGATGTCGTCCTAATGTAGACTGATGTCGTCCTAATGTAGACTGATGTCGTCCTAATGTTTACTGATGTCGTCCTAATGTTTACTGATGTCGTTCTAATGTAGACTGATGTCGTCCTAATGTAGACTGATGTCGTCCTAATGTAGACTGATGTCGTCCTAATGTAGACTGATGTCGTCCTAATGTAGGCTGATGTCGTCCTAATGTAGGCTGATGTCGTCCTAATGTAGACTGATGTCGTCCTAATGTTTACTGATGTCGTCCTAATGTAGACTGATGTCGTCCTAATGTAGAATGATGTCGTCCTAATGTAGACTGATGTCGTCCTAATGTAGGCTGATGTCGTCCTAATGTAGGCTGATGTCGTCCTAATGTAGACTGATGTCGTCCTAATGTAGGCTGATGTCGTCCTAATGTAGGCTGATGTCGTCCTAATGTGGACTGATGTCGTCCTAATGTTTACTGATGTCGTCCTAATGTATACTGATGTCGTCCTAATGTAGGCTGATGTCGTCCTAATGTATACTGATGTCGTCCTAATGTATACTGATGTCGTCCTAATGTAGGCTGATGTCGTCCTAATGTAGGCTGATGTCGTCCTAATGTAGACTGATGTCTAGATATAATATTGGCTGTAGAAAATAAAATGGTAAGAATAAAATAACACGTTTGTTTTAAATAATTATTCTTGTGCTTGTTGCTCCTACTGGAGCACGGAGCCACTGCTGCATCTAATGATGTTGAAGGAAACCTGAATCAAAGAATGTTTATGTCTAACAGCCATAATTCCCTGGTAGCAATTTGTTGTAGAGCATGAGTATGCCAGTCCCATACACAACCTTATGTGAGTAGCGTCTACGACATGCCTGAGGGAGTAGGAGTGTTACCTTGGGAACTGCACGGGACAATTTTTAGTTTTCTTATATTTATAAAATCAATAATAGATAGATACACAGATAATATATTATAAGACATAAGTGAGTGGGTGGACAGGTGGGTAGGAAGTAAGTGGATTAGTATATAGGCTGTCACGTATACAAGTGTGTCGTCAATGTCTCAGTATGGAAACAACATTTAAAAGGAGAAATTGGCACAGTGCAACATGATATTCTTGAATTCTACATGTTCTCTAATAGCCATTGCTCACACGGAACGCAGCGTAAGACATATGGACTATGTTATAAAGTTCACGTAATTTATATTTGGTATAATGCATACGGAATTTAAATTGTTATTTAACAAAATGCATAATTTGTACTTTAATACACATAGGTAAAGGATCCCGTTACACGCCCATTGAGGCATATTTGGAATATGGTATTAGGCCCTGTGGTGGATTAACACCGGGGAGGTTATTGATGGTATTTAAATGCAAATATATGTGTCTACAGCGTGAGGTCAAGCTATGTAAGACCCCGAGTCTAACAGTTGAAAATGGTGTTGATGAGTTCTCAGGGGACCTAACGCTACCTCCCTCAGATCTCACGCTGCGCAATATTTTTATTTCTAATGTGTGATGTTTGTTATATGGCTACGTGTCTAGGGTAATGCATATGTAGTGATAAATGCCTGCAAAAAACAAACACACTTTAACTTAATAAAAATTAAATCAACAAGACTGGGGTTAAAGTTATGATATTATTTTACAATTTTAATTTCCTGTACCGCAAATCTTTTGGGACAGGAATGTTCAAAACTTAAAATGAAGTGTGTTTTATGTACAACCTTAAATAAATATGCAGGACATCTTGTCCAAAAATGTCAGTAATAAAATGTTCCTAGGAATGTATCCCCTGCTGCAATTATAATGTATGAAGATATGTCACTATTAGAGGGACTGATGGTCTCATCATGTCACCCGAAATGTTTATTCAGAGTTGGGAGAATATTTTAGAATAACTTGTCAATAGCCCCTAAACACCAGGGCTTATCTGGTAGTCCGTTGACAGAAAGTAGTTTGCTGTAGACACTGCTCACTCTTCTACACAAGAGGGTCTCCTGGAGTCCGCTGCTACAATTTCTTTCTAGGTATACACAAAGGACAGATTGCCCAGTACCTAGCAGCTCCAGTTTATGTCTCACTTGTATTTGGCGATTCAACCCTGCAACAGAGTAACCATGCCTCCCTAAATACTCTATTTATATATATCTCCACAACTAATACTAAACAACGTTACACATTCATGAAGATCAGAAAATATGCTAACCAATAGCTGCAGTCCCTAAATTTTATTGTGACTGCTTCATACTCAGGGGGTATCTTCTTCTCCCCACATGGTTTCAACGCCCCTGTCACTTTAAACCTTCTTTATCTTCAGCTGGGATACACTCTTTTCTTTTTCTCTCTCTAGTGATCTTGTGAATGCTTTTCATAAGAAATCTTATTTATTATTTTTTTAGTTATTGGAACACTGAAATCTGCCGAAGACTGCCAGTGGCTTCCTGGTCTTACAATCGTAATATTTTATATATATATACAAGTATAACCATTTTCCAACACAATGTACTTTCATTTGCTTCCTAAGTCTACTTAGGCATGCCTGTACTCCTAGTATGTCGCAAGCTTCCACAAAGGCAAATGTCGCACAACCACAATTTATGGGCGCCCTAACTGGGTTGGCGTCTACATATTAATAATATATATGAATAAAGATATTTATCTTACCGCAATCAATGAAATAATTCACACAACTATAAGGTTAACTGGCAATCAATGGCACAAGTGCAGATCGCTTAATTATTAACCGGACACTTGTCCTTAATCTAGCCAGTATGTTTTCATTTACTTCTTTATCCTAATTTTCATCTTCGTACTTTTCTTCTTTCTTTATTCAGAACAACACACTTTTACTCTCAAGCAAGATAACACATTATAGGATTTATATGGGATTTCAATAAAAATATCGTTGCTGTCCTTTCCTTTTATTTATCCTTCTATTAGAATACAATACATTATCTACGTTTTTCTTGCTCCTTTTCTTTGCCCTGCACACAATTGGTTTTTTTTAGTTTCAGTTTCACAATGCACAAGTTAGGTTAGATTTTTTTCCTTGTTAATCCGCCTCTCCTCTTCCCCTATAGAACGAGGTGACAACTTTTTTTCTTTTCTCTAATGGCTAAATCGTACAGCGGTCGTTCACATTTAATTGATGGCGGGTGGAGTTTGCGCGTCTGTGTTAAGGGATGGGACTTACCCCGCGTTTAGTGTTTGAAAGTCAAATTGTTAGTTGGCGATGGCCCTAGTAACCGTTGCTAAGGCAGTAGTTATTAATAGATTTTCTAACTGTTTATTTCCAAATCTAATAGTATTGGCCTTCAAACCAAGGTCAAACCTAGAATTTCGTTGCACGTTTTCTAACGTAATAGTGGAAATATTCAAATATTTTCCAATTTTCTCGACGTTCGTTCATAAACACTAAGAAGAGGGGTAGGGTACGGATGTCGTGCTGGGTGGTACATTTACTTGGCGTAGTGACAAAATTTCAAATCGTTAGTTAAATATTTTTGCACTTGATTTGTTTTTATGGCCTAGAAAGCGTTCAATCGCTGTAGTATTTCTTTATTTGGGCGGAGTGTATCACGGATATCTCACTACACATCTCCCCTGTTAAAAAGTCTGCATCCCAATGCAGCTTTAAAATCAGTGATACAAATCCGATCAAATGAACTCAACTAGGCTTTATGAGAATCCTGGGTTTCTGCAGGTGGGTGCCTACTCAAGAAATCTGCCCCAACGTTCTGCGATCCAGGAATGTATTCAATGGTAAACGAGTAAGGTTGAATGAGAAGTGACCACCTTAACAAACGGGCATTACCATGTCTTGCCTGAGCTAGAAAAACCAGTGGCTGATGATCGATTTGTACCACAAAAGGTCTACCATACAGAAAGATCTGGAATTTCTTGATCGCCCAGACTAAAGCCAAACATTCTTTTTCAATAGTTGAGTAATTTTGTTCCGCTCTGTTTAACTTGCGGCTGGCATAAGCAACAGGGTTTAATTCCCCATCTGGTGAAGAGGACCTTTGTAACAATGTGGCCCCCAATCCCACATTACTAGCATCCGTTCTTACCACGAATTCCTGACTCAAATCAGGTAATTTCAATATAGGCTTACTGGTGAGTTTTTCCTTTAACTCATTATATGCCAACTCGCATTCTGCTGACCATTCTATTCTATCTGGTTTTCCTTTACGAGTCAAATCCGTCAGAGGAGCACATACAGAGTTAACATTTTTAATGTACTTTTGGTAAAAGCCACAAAGTGACACAAAGGATCGCACATCCTTTTTAGTCTGTGGTCTAGGTGCTCTCTGTAATTTCTCCAGGTTCTTGGGGTCAGGGGTCATGCTACGCTGATGTACCGTATGTCCCAAGAATTCTAATTCCTTGTATCCAATACAACATTTTGTTGGTCTAGCTGTTAAGTTTGCCTCTCTGAGTCTATCAAATAGCATATTCAAAGAGTTAACGTGTTCTTCAAATGTTTCCGTAGCGATGAGGATATCTTCCATGAAATTGGTAATACATGGGTTTTTCAGGGGATCCAACAATTTTCGCATCATTCTGGAAAACACACTCGGGGCATTTTTCAAACCAAACGGCAACATGTTGAACTCATAATGGCCTTCCGAGGTGCTAAACGCCAGATAAGGTCGAATCTCAGGCTTCACTGGAATCTGGTAATATCCCTTGCTGAGATCTACCTTAGAAAAATATTTTGCCTTATTCAGTCTGGCAGATAGTTGGTTAGTATCAGGTAATGGATCCACCTGACTTTCTGTGACAGCATTCAGTTTCCTGTAATCTATGCACAATCTGTGTTCCCCAGAGAGTTTCCTCAACAATACCAAACTGGAGCTATAAGGAGATTCACTGTGAGAAATTATTCCTTCCTGTAACAGATAATCTATCTCCTCTTTTAAAGCTTTTTCTTTTGCGAATGGGATAGTATAGGCTCTCATACAGATGGGTGTTGGGTCTAATAATTTCATGTCATATTCCAACAAGTTTGTGTGCCCCGGTCTGTCCGTTAACACGTCTGTATGATTTTCCAGAACCTTTTGAATCTTCTCCCTCTGACCTGTTGTCAAATGTTTACTGATCTTTACCTGTGCAGGAGTTTCACAGGGTTTCAGGGGTTATTCAAAAGAGGTGAGAGGTTCATTCTTCATCTCAGTAGCTATGGCCAAGGTCATTAAGTGTGTTCCTTCCTGGTTTTGTCTATCATGGTATTTCTTTAGGAGGTTCACGTGATAGATTTTTTCTTTACCTTTCTTATCTATCTTATAGTTAGTTCTAGATACCTTTTCTAAAACTGTGTAAGGACCTTGCCATCGGATCTGAAGTTTGTTGCTGCTGCCGGGTAGTAGAAGAAGCACCTTCTTCCCCACAGCAAGCTCCCTATCCTTCGCTTTCTTATTGTAATATGCAGCATGTTTCTTCCTGGCTTGTCTTAGGTTATCATTTGCAAGTTTCCAGCCAGTTTTTAAGCGAGTGGTCAGCTCGTTCACATACTGATATGATGAGGTTACAGTCTCTTCTGCCTTCTCATCTGTCCACGTCCTCAATAAGGCTTCCAATGGACCTTTGATTGGTCTGCCAAATAGCAGTGTTGCCGGTGTCATTCCGGTCGAACTATGTGGAACTTCCCGATAAGCAAACAGGGCCGCGGGTAAGTATTGATCCCACGTATCAGGTTTCTCATGGGCCAGCTTTCGCAGGATGGAAATGAGTGTCCCGTTAAATCTTTCCACCTGCCCGTTCCCTTGGGGGTGATACGGACTACAGTGAAAGTGCCTGGCTTGGAAGATCCTGAAAACTTCCTCAGTTAGTCTCCCCTTGAACTTTGAGCCATTATCAGTCAAGATTTGGTGGGGAAAACCTAACCTCGTGAATATTGTAAGTAATGCCTCTGCCACATGTTTCGAGTCGATTGATGACAAGGCTACCACCTCTCCCCACATAGAGCAAGTGTCCACCAGAGTAAGAATGTAACTCTTTCTCCTCTTGGTACGTGTGGGAGGTCCCACAATATCCACTGCAACTCTTTCAAAAGGGGTTCCCACGATTGGCATCTCCCCTAAAGTTGCTGGTGCAGTCCAATGCTTTGGAGCTACCCTTTGGCATTCTGGGCAGGATTTGACATATCTTTTTATATCTTCCGTTATCCCTGGCCAAAAGTAATGACAAGCTATACGATGCCCTGTGGCGCCGATCCACATATGACCACTGAAGGGGATAGCATGTCCTAACTCCATCACCTTTTCCCTATATGAAGTTGGAAGTACCAGCTGTCCATGACCATTTGAACCAGTTCCAGCCTTCCTATACATTAGCTTGTTCTTCATATAAAAATCTCCTTTATTTGGAGGGGTATGGCATTTCGGGAGTTTCTTGAAACACGGCTTTAGTGACCTATCCTCAGCCTGTGCCTTCCTTATCTCCTCTGGATGAGTATTTATTGGGTTTTCTTCCTCCTTCCTTGATTTTGACCTGGTCTGTACTGTCGCCATAATCACTGGTCTTTTGGGGTTTCTCAAGAAGACATACCTACACCCCAATATCAGAGGGTAGATTGGTTCGTTTATCACTGCTGCTCTAATCACTCCTTCCACATAGCGAGTTTTTACACTTATTCTTGCTATGGGAAGTGTCATGGTTGCTATTTCCTTGGTTGCCCCTTGTATTTCCACTGTTTCTGTGGTATATTGATCTGGGTGCACCAGGTGAGAACTCACGACTGAGTCAAAATCCAATCCAGTATCATAAAGGCACCTAATAGTGACATCATTACATACAACATCTTCACATACAGGGGGATGATAAGGTTCCTGCTGTCCAGTAGGCTGTTCCTTCTGTCCCTTATTTCCTGTTTTAAGGCATGCAGCGTAATGTGGAGGGTTATTTTTCTTCCTACAGTCTTTTGTATTTTGGTTATTTAGCTTGCAAATTTTACAATATTTACCATCAGATTTGTAGGGTTTCCTTTCATTGTATTGCGGGTTTCTATCTCTAGGGTCAAATCTTGGCCTATCATAGTTGGGTTTACCTCTGTTTCCTTGATCTCTACTGTCAAATTTATTCTGGTTTTGGGGGGCTTTATTATTTTCTACCTGTTTCTTCTTTGCTCCAGCTACTTCTGACTGGGCTGCCTGATACCTCTCAGCGACATTGAGCACCTCACCCAACCTTTCTGCACCTTGTTCCATGAGAAACTTTCTCAGGTCTGGAGCCATGGACTCTCTCAATTGCTCAATCATGATCATTTCCTTAAGATCTTGGGTTTTCCCCAGAGCAGTCCATTTCTCCAAATAGGTTTCCAACCTGGTAGAGAATTGGTGGTAGGTCTCCCCAGACAGTAGCTTTGCATTTCTAAATCTCTTCCTATAAAATTCCCCATTCTTCTCGTACCTAACTAAAAGAGCCTGTTTTAATATGTCATAGTCTTCCTGATCGTCTCTGCTCAACTTTGAGATCACTTCATAAAATGTTCCCCTAAGCCCTTGGGATAATTTCAAACTCCATTTTTCCCTCTCTAAACCATAATTTGTAGCTAGTCTTTCAAATCTAGAGAGGAAGGACTCAATGTCATCCTCTTTTTCTACAAAGGGGTCTAAATGGAAGTTCATTGCCAAGTTAGAGGCTCCCTGAGTTGCACTAGCATCAGAGGTAGATGGGCTGTTACCATTCTCTGGAGCATGGCCTTGCAATTCCAATTCTTTTAGCCTTAGTTCGTGCTCCCTTTGCAATCGTTTGTCCTCTGCTTCCATCTGCAATCTTTTTTCTTCTTTCTCTTTCTCAGCCTCAAATTTCTTTTCTTCTAGTTGTAATCTTTTAATTTCCTAGCCTCCCTAGCATCCTCTAATTGTAATTGTATTTTCCTCTCCTCAGCTAACCTCCTATCTTCCCTCTCAATAAACTTATCACATTCTGAAGTCACATACTGAATCAGAACTTGCCCCTCCATTCCCATTTCCTTTGCAGTCTGCACTGCAGCAGATCTGAATTTGACCAAGTCTGCCATCTTTTATCTTGTACCAAATTTAATTAATCTAACTGTAATAGCTAACAAATATTTCTAATTAACTATGGGCTATGACAATTCATCTAATTCTCCACACTGATTAATAACTAATATTTCTAATTACTATGGGCTAACCTGACAATTACGTGAGTATCCCTTTATTCTAACTCGCCGATTTCGGAGGTACCCATTGCAGCTGGGTCGGCTCAGGAGCCGCCAGTCCCTGGGCGACGACACTCCTTCAAATGTCATCGCCAGGTCTCGAGTTAATCCAGTCCAAATCCCGGTCGACGAAAAATCCTCAAATGCCGTCGCCCGGGTTTGATCCTGTATCACCCGGTCGCCAGAGCGGTGTTGTAACCACTACGCTAACTTTTATTACAATGGGGGTACCCTGGATCTATGGTGTTACAATAAATTTAAATCCCAGACAGGACCCCAATATATGTGGTGGATTAACACCGGGGAGGTTATTGATGGTATTTAAATGCAAATATATGTGCCTACAGCGTGAGGTCAAGCTATGTAAGACCCTGAGTCTAATAGAAGATTATGGTGTTGATAAGTTCTCAGGGGACCTAACGCTACCTCCCTCAGATCTCACGCTGTGCAATATTTTTATTTCTAATGTGTGATGTTTGTTATTTGGCTACGTGTCTAGGGTAATGCACAGGTAGTGATAAATGCCTGCAAAAAACAAACACACTTTAACTTAATGAAAATTAAATCAACAAGACTGGGGTTAAAGTTATAATATTATTTTACAATTTTAATTTCCTGTACCGTAAATCTTTTGGGACAGGAATGTTTAAAACTTAAAATGAAGTGTGGTTTATGTACAACCTTAAATAAACATGCAGGACATCTTGTCCATAAAAGTCACTACTATAATGTTCCTAGGAATGTATCCCTGCTTTTATTTATTTGAAACAATATGTCCTATGAAGTGTCACTATTAGAGGGACTGGTGGTCTCATCATGTCACCCGAAATGTTTATTCAGAGTGTGGAGAATATTTTAGTAATAACTTGTCAATAGCCCCTAAACACTAGGGCTTATCTGGTGTCCTTTGACAGATAAGTAGTTTCTGTAAATACACTCTCACTCTTCTACAAGTGTTCTCTGGAGTCCGCAGATAAATTTCTTTCAGGTATAACAAAGGACAGATTGCCTCAGTACCTAGCAGCTCCAGTTTATGGCTCACTGGGTATTATGGCGATTCAACCCTGCAACAAGAGAACAGTGCCTCCCTAAATACTCTATTTATATGTATCTCCACAACTAACAATTAAACAACATTAAACATGCATTGTGATCAGATAAAAAAGATGCTAACCAAATAGCTACAGTCCCTAAATTTTATTGTGACTGCTTCATACTCAGGGGGTATCTTCTTCTCCCCACATGGTTTCAACGCCCCTGTCACCTTTAAACCTTCTTTATCTTCAGCTGGGATACACTCTTTTCTTTTTCTTTCTAGTGATCTTGTGAATTCTTTTCATAAGAAATCTTATTTTTTTTTTAAGTTATTGGTACACTGCGATCTGCCGCAGCCTGCCAGTGGCTTCCTGGTCTTACAATCGTAATATTTTTATATATATATACACAAGTATTTCATTTTTCCAACACAATGTACTTTCATTTGCTTCCTAAGTCTACTTAGGCATGCCTGTGCCTCTCCTAGTATGTCGCAAGCTTCCACAAAGGCAAATGTCGCACAACCACAATTTTGTGGGCGCCCTAACTGGGTTGGCGATCTACATATTAATAATATATATGAATAAAGTTATTTATCTTACCGCAATCAATGAAATAATTCACACATTTATAATTCAGTTAACTGGCAAAGATGGCACAATATCAGATCGCTTTCGTCCAGACCGCATATGCTAGTTTCAATGAAACTAAGCACACTATCAAGTCAAACGGATTTGACTTTCTTTAAAAAAAAAAAAAAAGACAACGCGTTTCGAAAAAGTAACTCCCAAGATTTTCAAATGAGCGGTTACCACTGTGTACAATTTTTATTTTCTACGATATCTCGTTATTATTGAAGTGATTTTAAAAATTGAAAGTAATTATTCTTGTCCTTATTCTAGCCAGTAACTTTACTTCTTTACTAATTTTCATTTGGTACTTTTCTTCTTTCTCAAGCAAGATAACACATTATAGGATTTATATGGGATTTCAATAAAAATATCGTTGCTGTCCTTTCCTTTTATTTATCCTTCTATTAGAATACAATACATTATCTACGTTTTTCTTGCTCCTTTTCTTTGCCCTGCACACAATTGGTTTTTTTTTAGTTTCAGTTTCACGATGCACAAGTTAGGTTAGATTTTTTTCCTTGTTAATCCGCCTCTCCTCTTCCCCTATAGAACGAGGTGACAACTTTTTTTCTTTTCTCTAATGGCTAAATCGTACAGCGGTCGTTCACATTTAATTGATGGCGGGTGGAGTTTGCGCGTCTGTGTTAAGGGATGGGACTTACCCCGCGTTTAGTGTTTGAAAGTCAAATTGTTAGTTGGCGATGGCCCTAGTAATCGTTGCTAAGGCAGTAGTTATTAATAGATTTTCTAACTGTTTATTTCCAAATCTAGTAGTATTGGCTTTCAAACCCAAGGTCAAACCTAGAATTTCGTTGCAGTTTTTTTTCTAACGTAATAGTGGAAATATTCAAATATTTTCCAATTTTCTCGACGTTCGTTCATAAACACAAAGAAGAGGGGTAGGGTACGGATGTCGGGCTGAGTGGTAAATTTACTTGGCGTAGTGACAAAATTTCAAATCGTTAGTTAAATATTTTTGCACTTGATTTGTTTTTATGGCCTAGAAAGCGTTCAATCGCTGTAGTATTTCTTTATTTGGGCGGAGTGTATCACGGATATCTCACTACACATCTCCCCTGTTAAAAAGTCTGCATCCCAATGCAGCTTTAAAATCAGTGATACAAATCCGATCAAATGAACTCAACTAGGCTTTATGAGAATCCTGGGTTTCTGCAGGTGGGTGCCTACTCAAGAAATCTGCCCCAACGTTCTGCGATCCAGGAATGTATTCAATGGTAAACGAGTAAGGTTGAATGAGAAGTGACCACCTTAACAAACGGGCATTACCATGTCTTGCCTGAGCTAGAAAAAACCAGTGGCTGATGATCGATTTGTACCACAAAAGGTCTACCATACAGAAAGATCTGGAATTTCTTGATCGCCCAGACTAAAGCCAAACATTCTTTTTCAATAGTTGAGTAATTTTGTTCCGCTCTGTTTAACTTGCGGCTGGCATAAGCAACAGGGTTTAATTCCCCATCTGGTGAAGAGGACCTTTGTAACAATGTGGCCCCCAATCCCACATTACTAGCATCCGTTCTTACCACGAATTCCTGACTCAAATCAGGTAATTTCAATATAGGCTTACTGGTGAGTTTTTCCTTTAACTCATTATATGCCAACTCGCATTCTGCTGACCATTCTATTCTATCTGGTTTTCCTTTACGAGTCAAATCCGTCAGAGGAGCACATACAGAGTTAACATTTTTAATGTACTTTTGGTAAAAGCCACAAAGTGACACAAAGGATCGCACATCCTTTTTAGTCTGTGGTCTAGGTGCTCTCTGTAATTTCTCCAGATTCTTGGGGTCAGGGGTCATGCTACGCTGATGTACCGTATGTCCTAAGAATTCTAATTCCTTGTATCCAATACAACATTTTGTTGGTCTAGCTGTTAAGTTTGCCTCTCTGAGTCTATCAAATAGCATATTCAAAGAGTTAACGTGTTCTTCAAATGTTTCCGTAGCGATGAGGATATCTTCCATGAAATTGGTAATACATGGGTTTTTCAGGGGATCCAACAATTTTCGCATCATTCTGGAAAACACACTCGGGGCATTTTTCAAACCAAACGGCAACATGTTGAACTCATAATGGCCTTCCGAGGTGCTAAACGCCAGATAAGGTCGAATCTCAGGCTTCACTGGAATCTGGTAATATCCCTTGCTGAGATCTACCTTAGAAAAATATTTTGCCTTATTCAGTCTGGCAGATAGTTGGTTAGTATCAGGTAATGGATCCACCTGACTTTCTGTGACAGCATTCAGTTTCCTGTAATCTATGCACAATC
Organism: Oreohelix idahoensis; assembly: GCA_024509875.1. NCBI lineage: Eukaryota > Metazoa > Mollusca > Gastropoda > Stylommatophora > Oreohelicidae > Oreohelix > Oreohelix idahoensis. The sequence goes on from JAMPIV010001842.1 coordinate 167,486, forward strand.
TGTGTTCCCCAGAGAGTTTCCTCAACAATACCAAACTGGAGCTATAAGGAGATTCACTGTGAGAAATTATTCCTTCCTGTAACAGATAATCTATCTCCTCTTTTAAAGCTTTTTCTTTTGCGAATGGGATAGTATAGGCTCTCATACAGATGGGTGTTGGGTCTAATAATTTCATGTCATATTCCAACAAGTTTGTGTGCCCCGGTCTGTCCGTTAACACGTCTGTATGATTTTCCAGAACCTTTTGAATCTTCTCCCTCTGACCTGTTGTCAAATGTTTACTGATCTTTACCTGTGCAGGAGTTTCACAGGGTTTCAGGGGTTATTCAAAAGAGGTGAGAGGTTCATTCTTCATCTCAGTAGCTATGGCCAAGGTCATTAAGTGTGTTCCTTCCTGGTTTTGTCTATCATGGTATTTCTTTAGGAGGTTCACGTGATAGATTTTTTCTTTACCTTTCTTATCTATCTTATAGTTAGTTCTAGATACCTTTTCTAAAACTGTGTAAGGACCTTGCCATCGGATCTGAAGTTTGTTGCTGCTGCCGGGTAGTAGAAGAAGCACCTTCTTCCCCACAGCAAGCTCCCTATCCTTCGCTTTCTTATTGTAATATGCAGCATGTTTCTTCCTGGCTTGTCTTAGGTTATCATTTGCAAGTTTCCAGCCAGTTTTTAAGCGAGTGGTCAGCTCGTTCACATACTGATATGATGAGGTTATAGTCTCTTCTGCCTTCTCATCTGTCCACGTCCTCAGTAAGGCTTCCAATGGACCTTTGATTGGTCTGCCAAATAGCAGTGTTGCCGGTGTCATTCCGGTCGAACTATGTGGGACTTCCCGATAAGCAAACAGGGCCGCGGGTAAGTATTGATCCCACGTATCAGGTTTCTCATGGGCCAGCTTTCGCAGGATGGAAATGAGTGTCCCGTTAAATCTTTCCACCTGCCCGTTCCCTTGGGGGTGATACGGACTACAGTGAAAGTGCCTGGCTTGGAAGATCCTGAAAACTTCCTCAGTTAGTCTCCCTTTGAACTATGAGCCATTATCAGTCAAGATTTGGTGGGGAAAACCTAACCTCGTGAATATTGTAAGTAATGCCTCTGCCACATGTTTCGAGTCGATTGATGACAAGGCTACCACCTCTCCCCACATAGAGCAAGTGTCCACCAGAGTAAGAATGTAACTCTTTCTCCTCTTGGTACGTGTGGGAGGTCCCACAATATCCACTGCAACTCTTTCAAAAGGGGTTCCCACGATTGGCATCTCCCCTAAAGTTGCTGGTGCAGTCCAATGCTTTGGAGCTACCCTTTGGCATTCTGGGCAGGATTTGACATATCTTTTTATATCTTCCGTTATCCCTGGCCAGAAGTAATGACAAGCTATACGCTGTCCTGTGGCGCTGATCTCCATATGACCACTGAAGGGGATAGCATGTCCTAACTCCATCACCTTTTCCCTATATGAAGTTGGAAGTACCAGCTGTCCATGACCATTTGAACCAGTTCCAGCCTTCCTATACATTAGCTTGTTCTTCATATAAAAATCTCCTTTATTTGGAGGGGTATGGCATTTCGGGAGTTTCTTGAAACACGGCTTTAGTGACCTATCCTCAGCCTGTGCCTTCCTCATCTCCTCTGGATGAGTATTTATTGGGTTTTCTTCCTCCTTCCTTGATTGTGACCTGGTCTGTACTGTCGCCATAATCAATGGTCTTTTGGGGTTTCCCAAGAAGACATACCTACACCCCAATATCAGAGGGTAGATTGGTTCGTTTATCACTGCTGCTCTAATCATTCCTTCCACATAGCGAGTTTTTACATTGATTCTTGCAATGGGAAGTGTCATGGTTGCTACTTCCTTGGTTGCCCCTTGTATTTCCACTGTTTCTGTGGTATATTGATCTGGGTGACCAGGTGAGAACTCACGACTGAGTCAAAATCCAATCCAGTATCATAAAGGCACCTAATAGTGACCTCATTACGTACGACATCTTCACATACAGGGGGATGATAAGGTTCCTGCTGTCCAGTAGGCTGTTCCTTCTGTCCCTTATTTCCTGTTTTACGGCATGCAGCGTAATGTGGAGGGTTATTTTTCTTCCTACAGTCTTTTGTATTATGGTTATTTAGCTTGCAAATTTTACAATATTTACCATCAGATCTGTAGGGTTTCCTTTCATTGTATTGCGGGTTTCTATCTCGAGGGTCAAATCTTGGCCTATCATAGTTGGGTTTACCTCTGTTTCCTTGATCTCTACTGTCAAATTTATTCTGGTTTTGGGGGGCTTTATTATGTTCTACCTGTTTCTTCTTTGCTCCAGCTACTTCTGACTGGGCTGCCTGATACCTCTCAGCAACATTGCGCACCTCACCCAACCTCTCTGCACCTTGTTCCATGATAAACTTTCTCAGGTCTGGAGCCATGGACTCTCTCAATTGCTCAATCATGATCATTTCCTTAAGATCTTGGGTTTTCCCCAGAGCAGTCCATTTCTCCAAGTAGGTTTCCAACCGGGCAGAGAATTGGCGGTAGGTCTCCGCAGACAGTAGCTTTGCATTTCTAAATCTCTTCCTATAAAATTCCCCATTCTTCTCGTACCTAACTAAAAGAGCCTGTTTTAATACGTCATAGTCTTCCTGATCGTCTCTGCTCAACTTTGAGAACACTTCGTAGGATGTTCCCCTAAGCCCTTGGGACAATTTCAAACTCCATTTTTCCCTCTCTAAACCATAATTTGTAGCTAGTCTTTCAAATCTAGAGAGGAAGGACTCATTGTCATCCTCTTTTTCTACAAAGGGGTCTAAATGGAAGTTCATTGCCAAGTTAGAGGCTCCCTGAGTTGCACTAGCATCAGAGGTAGATGGGCTGTTACCATTCTCTGGAGCATGGCCTTGCAATTCCAATTCTTTTAGCCTTAGTTCGTTCTCCCTTTGCAATCGTTTGTCCTCTGCTTCCCTTTCAGCAACCTGTCTTCTTTCTTCCTTCTCAGCTTCTAATCTCTTTTCGGTTCTTGTGAGATTATTCACCGCTTAAATCAAATTGTGGAAATTTATTACCTAAACCGAGAACCGTACTTTTTCTTGACTGAAAAAGTGTCATGTTTCTCCCCTTTCCCACGTTGTTTAGAATTTGTTTTTAAAACACGCCTGCCGTTCGTAAGGTTAATTTAAATCGTCTGCCGTAGGGGAGTGAAGTGTCATAGACTTCGATATACTGGGTCCCGGCTTTATGAGGTGGGGTGGCCTGTTCCCTTCCTCGCTGCCGTTGCCTTCTCTAACTCAGGATCAGAGTCAGGTACCCTTTTACAGCTGGTTAGACTGATGCGTGACATTACCTAGCTTTGAACACGAAACCCGGTAACTTATTGCGGTAGTAAAGTGTTAAAGACTTCACCATACTAGGTCCAGCATCAAGAGGTAGGGCCTACCTAGCTATAAATGGGTACTTAACTTTGAGTTAGGGAAGGAAAAGACAGCGAGGAAGGAAACTGGTCTCCCCACCTCTCGATGCTTGATCTAGTATGGTGAAGTTTCTAACCCTCCATAACCAGCTGTAAATGGGTACCTGACTCTGATCTTGAGTTAGAGAAGGCAACAGCAACGAGGACGGGAACAGGTGTCACGCATCAGTATAACCAGCTGTAAATGGGTATCTGACTCTGATCTTGAGTTAGAGAAGGCAACGGCAGCGACTTCCCTTGTTTCCTGTGTACCGTTAACTTGTAGAACTGATTCTTCTTCTTTCTTCCTCGTTCGTCCTGAAAAGGACGTTGGTTGCGTTGTGTCCGTTTACAGCGAAGCTGCAGTATTTGCGCCTTTCGGCCGACACATCCGACTTCCGCACAGCATTTTTTGGGACCGGGTTTGCCTTCCCTCTTCGATCCCTACTCCTCAGCCAGACTGCAGTAATACAGCCTGTTTCCAGGACCACTACGTGGAGGTGGAGTAGGGTCTTGGTCAGCTCTGGTTCGCTGACCCTGACGCAGGCAGTCAAGCTATGGGGTCGCTTACTGCATTCCTCACTTTTGATGCATCTTGGGTCCCGAACTGATTCAATACCGTTTTATTGGTTTATAAACTTAAATAAAAATACGGGGGGGGGGGGGGGGGGGTTGAGGGCGGGTCTGTCGTAAGCGTGTCATCTAAGAATGCACAAGGAACGCATTTTTTTTTTAACTTGCCCTCCCAAATCACAATGTGAAATGAAAAGAAAACATTTATTGACAATCATCTTAACAAGACAATTTCGAGAACTACACGTTAAATCGTTGAAAGTATTCAAAAAGAGACATGAAAATAGGTCGTATATCTTTATCATCACTGCTGTGTTGTTTTTTTGTCCTACAGATCGCAAAGGAGCATGATGATGATGATGATGAAAAAACGGTAAAGGTAGTCGCATAGCAGATACTGCCGTAAGGGAGTGAAGTGTTAGAGACTTCACTATACTAGGTCCAGCATCGAGAGGTGGGGGTGACTAGTTCCTTTCATCACTGCCTTTTCCTTCCCTAACTGAAGGACAAAGTCAGGTACCCATTCTCAGCTGGGACGACTGGAGCACCATGATACCGTGAATCGAACCCGGCACCTTAGTCGCAAGAGACCAGCGCTCTAACCACTCTGTCAATCGGACACTCATTAAAAAAAAACAGAATGTTAAAAACATGAAGGGGAAAGGGGGAGGGGGGAGGAAGAGATTTGTGACGTCGCGTAAGGTTGCGTGTAAAATGTGACAACTCCATGGCCTTGATACCACGATTGGATTTGCCGAACTGAAGAAAAAGTACGATGCTCCGTTTACCCTAAACATTTCAAAAATTTTCATCGACGGTGAATTATCACACAAGTACCCTCTTTTCTTCTAGTTGTAATCTTTTAATTTCAGCCTCCCTATCAGCCTCTAATTTCCTAGCCTCCATAGCATCTTCTAATTGTAACCTTTTCTCTTCTGCTAATCTCCTATCTTCCCTCTCAATAAACTTATCACATTCTGAAGTCACATACTGAATCAGAACTTGCCCCTCCATTCCCATTTCCTTTGCAGTTTGCACTGCAGCAGATCTGACTTTGGCCAAGTCTGCCATCTTTTATCTTGTACCAAATTTAATTAATCTAACTATAATAGCTAACAAATATTTCTAATTAACTATGGGCTATGACAATTCATTCAATTCCCCACACTGATTAATGTTATAACTTTTATTACAATGGGGGTACCCTGGATCTACGGTGTTACAATAAATTTAAATCCCGGACAGGACCCCAATATATGTGGTGGATTAACACCGGGGAGGTTATCGATGGTATTTAAATGCAAATATATGTGTCTACAGCGTGAGGTCAAGCTATGTAAGACCCTGAGTCTAATAGTTGAAAATGGTGTTGATGAGTTCTCAGGGGACCTAACGCTACCTCCCTCAGATCTCACGCTGCGCAATATTTTTATTTCTAATGTGTGATGTTTGTTATATGGCTACGTGTCTAGGGTAATGCATATGTAGTGATAAATGCCTGCAAAAAACAAACACACTTTAACTTAATAAAAATTAAATCAACAAGACTGGGGTTAAAGTTATGGTATTATTTTACAATTTTAATTTCCTGTACCGCAAATCTTTTGGGACAGGAATGTTCAAAACTTAAAATGAAGTGTGTTTTATGTACAACCTTAAATAAATATGCAGGACATCTTGTCCAAAAATGTCAGTAATAAAATGTTCCTAGGAATGTATCCCCTGCTGCAATTATAATGTATGAAGATATGTCACTATTAGAGGGACTGATGGTCTCATCATGTCACCCGAAATGTTTATTCAGAGTTGGGAGAATATTTTAGAATAACTTGTCAATAGCCCCTAAACACCAGGGCTTATCTGGTAGTCCGTTGACAGAAAGTAGTTTGCTGTAGACACTGCTCACTCTTCTACACAAGAGGGTCTCCTGGAGTCCGCTGCTACAATTTCTTTCTAGGTATACACAAAGGACAGATTGCCTAGTACCTAGCAGCTCCAGTTTATGTCTCACTTGTATTTGGCGATTCAACCCTGCAACAGAGTAACCATGCCTCCCTAAATACTCTATTTATATATATCTCCACAACTAATACTAAACAACGTTACACATTCATGATGATCAGAAAATATGCTAACCAATAGCTGCAGTCCCTAAATTTTATTGTGACTGCTTCATACTCATGGGGTATCTTCTTCTCCCCACATGGTTTCAACGCCCCTGTCACTTTAAACCTTCTTTATCTTCAGCTGGGATACACTCTTTTCTTTTTCTCTCTCTAGTGATCTTGTGAATGCTTTTCATAAGAAATCTTATTTATTATTTTTTTAGTTATTGGAACACTGAAATCTGCCGAAGACTGCCAGTGGCTTCCTGGTCTTACAATCGTAATATTTTATATATATACAAGTATAACCATTTTCCAACACAATGTACTTTCATTTGCTTCCTAAGTCTACTTAGGCATGCCTGTACTCCTAGTATGTCGCAAGCTTCCACAAAGGCAAATGTCGCACAACCACAATTTATGGGCGCCCTAACTGGGTTGGCGTCTACATATTAATAATATATATGAATAAAGATATTTATCTTACCGCAATCAATGAAATAATTCACACAACTATAAGGTTAACTGGCAATCAATGGCACAAGTGCAGATCGCTTATCGTCCAGACCGCAAAGGCAATGCTATGCTTCTGATCTTAACCAAACGTTGGTGAACACAAAGATTTTCAAGTGGCAGCTTATGCTTGGCAAGCGATAGTTTTATTTCCCGTACCTAAACCAGTACCACCCAATCAAATCAAGTCAAACGGATTTGACTTTCTTTCAAAAAGACAACGCGTTTCGAAAAAGTAACTTCCCAAGATTTTCAAAGCTGAGCGGTTACCACTGTGTATGTCTGTCTGTCTTCAATTTTTATTTTCTACGATATCTCCGTTATTATTGAAGTGATTTTAAAAATTGAAAGTAATTATTAACCGGACACTTGTCCTTAATCTAGCCAGTATGTTTTCATTTACTTCTTTATCCTAATTTTCATCTTCGTACTTTTCTTCTTTCTTTATTCAGAACAACACACTTTTACTCTCAAGCAAGATAACACATTATAGGATTTATATGGGATTTCAATAAAAATATCGTTGCTGTCCTTTCCTTTTATTTATCCTTCTATTAGAATACAATACATTATCTACGTTTTTCTTGCTCCTTTTCTTTGCCCTGCACACAATTGGTTTTTTTTAGTTTCAGTTTCACAATGCACAAGTTAGGTTAGATTTTTTTCCTTGTTAATCCGCCTCTCCTGTTCCCCTATAGAACGAGGTGACAACTTTTTTTCTTTTCTCTAATGGCTAAATCGTACAGCGGTTGTTCACATTTAATTGGGGGCGGGTGGAGTTTGCGCGTCTGTGTTAGGGGATGGGACTTACCCCGCGTTTAGTGTTTGAAATTCAAATTGTTAGTTGGCGATGGCCCTAGTAACCGTTGCTAAGGCAGTAGTTATTAATAGATTTTCTAACTGTTTATTTCTAAATCTAATAGTATTGGCCTTCAAACCAAGGTCAAACCTAGAATTTCGTTGCACGTTTTCTAACGTAATAGTGGAAATATTCAAATATTTTCCAATTTTCTCGACGTTCGTTCATAAACACTAAGAAGAGGGGTAGGGTACGGATGTCGGGCGGGGTGGTAAATTTACTTGGCGTAGTGACAAAATTTCAAATCGTTAGTTAAATATTTTTGCACTTGATTTGTTTTTATGGCCTAGAAAACGTTCAAACGCTGTAGTATTTCTTTATTTGGGCGGAGTGTATCACGGATATCTCACTACAGGTCCATATTTTCTTGACCATCGGCACACTAGGGATGATGTGGTCAGCATCACGCCGGCCGCCTTAACTTTCCCAGAGTTGCTCTGGAACCCAATTGGGGCTGGGTCGACCCAGGAGCCGTTTGCGGCCTAAAAAAAAAAATCCCACCTCATCTGGGGATCGAACCATAGACCACTGAGCTAGGAAGCAAGTGTTTAATACACATAGTTTCATCTAATCTTCATAAATGTCATATGGCAGTCGTAGATACCATCTGACACGTATACGTTTTATCCAATACTCATACAACTAAACGATTTTATTTTAATATGAGAATCAAAAGAAACCAAGTCCAACACAAAATTAAGAATCCTGAACTCAAATGTCATTTCAGTCAATTCAGATGAAGGTTCGAAACATGGAGAATGATTAAAAAAGAACAACCAAGAAGTTTGTGACTTTCGCTACTGGGTGCTTGAGTAGAAATAGAAGGGTTTAAATTGTACTACTAGGCCACCAATGTGGAACTGATGACAATAAAGAGATTAATTCCAGTGGAACAAGTGATGAGAAGTAAACACTGGTGATGGACAGAACACGCGCGGGGAACAAGAACCAGACAAGTTTTAGTTGAACAAGTGATGAGAAGTAAACACTGGTGATAAACATAACACACGGAGAACAAGAACCACACACATTTCAGTGGAATGTGAGATGAGAAGAAAATGCTGACGATGGGTAGTACATATATTGAGCAAACTGTTGAAAGCGTTACCATGCAGTCCTTGTTCTGAAATCCCCAGAGTAAAATAAGCACAGGTATTTAAAAAAAAATAATAAAACAAAACAAAAACAAAAACAAACAAACAAACAACAACAGAAGATGGAAATGAGAGCTGGAGACATAAGTTAAAGAAAGACCTTCAGCTGATGACACGCAACAGGAGAACTTGGGCTGAGCGGGAGAACTTGGCTTGTGTTTGATGAATGCCTATGCTCCTTAGGGAGCTACAGGGTTATGAATGAAATACATGTTATAGAACAGTCAGTCGTACATGTTATAGAACAGTCAGTCATTGTTACGACATGTTTTAACTATGTCGTCTGCTATAGTTGGCAGTGCGCATTTTGATGTTGAGAGGTTTTTAATATAGAATGTTTTTTATGCTTCATGGTCTTTTGGTGAACGCAAATCGCATGGTTCGATTGTGACGCGGTAGCGTTGATATGGTCACGCTTGGTGACTAAGGTACTTGACCCGTTTTATTCTGACCGTCAAGCCATGAAGACGTATATTATTCCTTCCAGTGTTAGGCTTCATATTATGCCGAATTTTATATTTTAATAAGGACAGAGGGTCAGTCCTTACTATTATAATGAAATTTAATGGAAATGGTACATGGTTGTTGGATAACCATGGACAGAAGGATTATTGATCATTTATGATCTGTGTTCGCAAACTACTTGGGTCTCACTGCCGGTTGACTGCGCTGCGGCAACGCGAGTATATAGCCCAGGATGTTCTGACGACACTAGAGTAGCTGGAAGACGGAAGGTAACCTGTTTTAATTAGAATGCAATGCAATGTATTATTCATGAACTAATTCCTTATGATGTCGTCGTATATTTCGTCAATAAAATTTGTATCCATGTTTGGACTCAAAACCCGAGGACTTCCAAAAAAATCAATCAAGTTGAACTTGGCTCGTTGCCACATATTATTATTGATTTGTTAATTCATGCACGATGCACTCTTTGTGATAAGAGATAATATTACCCACATTTATTAATGGAAGTTCATAAGGAACCTGAACGGTTGTAAACCATTTACGCTAACCGAGTTCAGACAACCTGATCATTGACCCACAATAAAAAAAAAAAGGTTTGAAGCAAAAAGTGACGCTTCAACAGTCATACATGTTATAGGTCTTATTCATGCATGTCACACGTTATTTAGAACTCAAGCTAATCACAATTCCCCAGACCTAAAGGTATTTTATATTTGGACTTGTGCCCTAATATAATCGACTAGGTTGAACGGGACGCGCCTCGCCAAAACGAGGCAAAATTTTATTTAAAAATAAGAACTCAAGCTTTTAAGCTATCCTCCACATTTCACGCTAATAATAACACGAGTTGCTAAAGACCTAGTTAGGGGGGTCGGAATGGCTAAGAGGTATGTAATAATCTCATAGGTAGTGAGATGGGATGCCTTTGCTTTCTAGGATTAGCGCGAAAAAATAGAAGGTCCCGTGTTGTGCCCATTAAAAATCTCTCGGCAGTTGGATATCGTAAAGAGTAGGTCATACGGCCGCTGCCCTGGCAAAATTTTTAAAATTGTGAAAACCTACCCATATTTATAAAATAAGTGATTCCTGTATACTTCTTATTCTTCCTCGTTCGTCCTGAAAAGCGCGTTGGTTGCGTTGTGTCCGTTTACAGCGGAGCTGCGATATTTGCGCCTTTCGGCCGACACATCCGACTTCAGCACAGCATTTTTTGGGACCAGGTTTGCCTTCCCTATTCGATCCCTACTCTCTCAGCCAGATTGCAGTGATGCAGCCTGTTTCCAGAACCACCACTTGGAGGTGGAGTAGGGTCTTGGTCAGCTCTGACCCTGACGCAAGCAGTCAAGCTATGAGTCGCTGACTGCATTCATCTCATTTGCTGCGTCTTCGGTCCCATTTCCTGTATACACACATTGGGATTCTCGCCGGTGCTACATAGTTCATGCACTGTGCTGAGACCCTCCTCATGTGATCTAAGGGAGTAGATCGGAGCCATGATGGATTTGCCGTGTGCAGTAAATATGATCCTCAACACCGAACCAAGCCAAACCAAGCAAATTAGGTTTTTACTGGTAGCAAAAGAAACATTAAAGGTAGGGTAAAGTAATCCCATAACAGATACGGCTGTAGGGGAGTGAAGTGTTAGAGACTTCACTTCTGCTAGGTCTCAGCTTTATGAGGTGGGGTACCCAGCTCTCTTTCTCACTCCCTGTGTCTTCTGTAAATTCAAGATTAGAGTCAGGTACCAATTATTACAGTTAAGTAGATTGGAGCGTGACGCGACCTGGTATCGAAACCGGATCTTTGCCTCGAGAGGCATGCACTTTAACCACTCTATCACTCGAATGCTTTAAAAAAATGTCACTGTTTTAATTTCCTCCTTCTATTTACTCTGCCCGGTCAGCTTTGCCGCATGAAAATCATTATTATTATTATTATCATCATCTTCATCAGTTTCATCATCGTTATCATCATCATCATAACAATGTTGTAACAAGAATTTATTTACACGATGTAAAGCAAGCAGTAAAAAACTTGACTATGAAGTGACATCCAGTGTAGCACCGAAGAAGCCTTGCTGCGGGACGTATCTGAAACAAATTGAATGTAAAAATAGCAGGACGTGAGTAAATGATCAACAGCTAATTTTTGATGAAATAAAACTGTTATTATTGTGGATTGTTACGTGTATTTGACAATGGTATCAAAATATGAATACAAAAGACAAGAGGAGCTTATATTTCATTGGGAAATATATGGACATCAAAAGAGACCAAGTCCAACACAAATAAAAGAATCTTTAACTCAAATGTCAAGTCAGTCCTATTGAATGGCACTGAAACATGGAGAACAGCAACAGAATCAGCAACCAATAAGTTACAGACTGCCATAAATGGGTGCTAGGTAGAATTTAAGAATTTAAATGATGCGGTAACGTCACCAATGTGGAACTGACGACAAAAACTAAACAAGTGTGCGTGGAGCAGAAGATGAGAAATAGACGCTGGGCATGAATATGACACAGGATACCTGTTGATAGCATTACAAGGCGGTCATTTTTCTAGAATCCCCATGGTACAAGAATTAGGGGTATACAGAAAAACACAGAAGAGAACTGGGGAGAGATATACACATGATGAAGAAGACATGGAAAGATCTCGAGAAGATGGCACGTGACAGGAATGATCAGCAGAAGTCTGTTGAGGGCGTCTGCTCCTTGGGGGAGCTGACGGGAAATAAATAAACTAATGGATGTGTATTCTTCATTACTGATTGATGCAGAAACAATGACAATACAGTTTTACAGTTTTTACTGTTTTACAGTTTTTACAGTTACACGGGTCAATCCAAAATTAAGGCAATTCTTTTTTTGTTTTTCTACAGCTTCGGTGCTTTGACATGTTATAGGTATGTATTATTCCTGCTTCTTGCCTGTGTAGTTCATCGGGGTGTCTGAGAAGACAAAGAAAGGATTGGTTTACTTTAGCATCAGGCATGTCGTAGGAGGCGACTAATGTAAAGTTGTGCCTGGGGCTGACAAACGTATCGTGTAAATTAAATTGCTGCAGAAACCATGACTACAAAAGTACATGAATGGCTGGCGCAGGCTTCCTTGTTCGATCACCTGTTGCCGTAAAAATTGGGAGACAAGGAAAATATACGGTCCCGTTTTAAAGTCACCAGGACAATGAAAAAACAGGACGACTTCTTTTAAAACGGGACAACTGATTTTATCATGGACAATATTATTTCCATATTATTTCTTTAAGTGTCGAGTGGCAGATTGATTAGTACGTTTGCACCTCGAGGTAAAATTACTGGGTTCGAAACCAAGGTAGCGTTACGTTCTAGTCCACCCAGCTGTTAATGGGTACCTGACACTGGTTTTGAGTTAGGGAAGGCAAAGGCAGCGATGAAGGAAACCAATTACCCCCACCTCATAAAGCCGTGATCTAGTATAGTCAAGTTTCTAACTCTTCACTCCCATACGGCAGTACATGCTATGGAATTTCCTTTACACTTAAAAAAAAATTTATTATTTCTTTTATTCATTAAACTGAATAACAGCAAAGTAGAACCGTTATAAGGCATTAATGCTTATGTCTTCATCCCACGTCTTATAAAGATATCTGTCGTTGCTTTATTATACAGTATATGGGTCTTCACACCGGCATTATTGTCCCTTATTTCGTATAAGCACGTCCGACTGGCAGGGTGGCTAGAGCACAGGCCTCTCACTGCAAGGGTACCAGGTTCGAAAAACGGTGGCGTCACGCTCCAGTCCACCCAGCTGTATATCGGTATCTGACTCTGCTCTTAAGTTAAGGAAGGCAAAGGCAGCGAGGAAGGGAGCAGGTCACCCCACTTCTCGAAGCTGGATTTAGTATTGTGAAGTCTCTAACACTTCACTCCCCTACGGCAGTGCATGCTATGGAAATATCTTTACTTTTTTTTTTTTTTTTAAATATGGATTAATCCTTTTGTCACTAAATTGAATAATTACCTGGCAGAAATGTTAAAAGGCAATAATGCCTATGTGTTTACCTTGATGAACTAAAGAGTTAGTTCGTTAGTTCATAAAATATATGTTTCTTCATACCACACTCTTGTCCTCTATTTCATATAAGGGACATAATGTAGTCAGTTTTAATTATTTGCGATTCCGTTTACTCACAAGCTCTTGTTTGCTCCATCTCTCCACACGTGGCTGAAAAAAAAGAAGAAAACTTACAATTAATGTTTGTTTTGACATACTATGTAAATAAACAAAACGTAAATGTATTTAAGAACTACAGTGAGCATTCCCAGCACAATACATTTAAGTGAAGCAAACATCGTGCAGTTCCCGGAGATCTCCGAGGAGACAAATAAAGAATATGCCTACTGCTACCAAGGCGGCTAATATGAGGTTGTGCAGGAGAAGGATGATAAACTCATCATGTCAAACTAATTGCTATATAAACGAACACTGCTAAGGCACATCAGCGCTTGCCGCTGGCTTCTTGAAAGGGGAGCAGCTGCTGTAGTGGCTTCGTGCTCCATAAGGAGCGAAAAGGAATGAAATGATGAAGAAACTTCGTCACAATGTGTTTGTTACATCTTTGCAATCTCCAGCAAATTTTAGTGAAGTGACGAGAGAGAAAGATGGAGAAAAACTGTGAAGATACGCAGAAAGAGAGGGACAGAAAACAAGGGCACATTTGGTTAATTGTCGATCTGTCTGTAGTCTACACATTATAATAGTTAAGCGATTATTCACATATTTAATTATGTATACAAATATTGACAAACTGAAAAACTAGTTCCCACATTACATGCATGTGCAATACACACAGAGTGGCAACGGCTTAGCACACATTTGCGTCTATGTTATACTATTTACCCTTAACATTAGAAAACTCTTACACACACATGCCCTTTATGTATCAACTAACATCCATAACGTGCATGTATGAGGCAATCCCGAGCTGTTTGTGCTGCATGTCCTGTTTACGGCATCTTTTCTGCTGTTGCCATTTAATTCCTTTCCATTCCAGATTTGATCTTTATAATCAAAGTTGCGAAATGTGTTCGCCCGCACTTCCTGTGACACATACAATCAGAAATAACACATTTAGTCTGTATACATGTACTTTTTCTTCAACTATATCTGGTGGCGAGGGCGATTTTGTCTCTCCACAACTTCCTGTCTCCAGTACTATTGATACATTCTGTTGTTGACATCCTTCCATGCTTACTTACTTAGTCGTTCCCCTTCTACCGTGAGATGCAGAGGTTTGGAAGAGAGAGCGCCAGACTATCTCCTTCCAAGCTACGATGTCAAACTGCCCAGTATCATCTCTCTTTATCGTCCTCTGCCTCTTGTTCCTTCAATATTTCCTGATGTCACGATATACTCCAGCTTTCTTCTTCTCGGAACATGCCCACAGAAAGTGTATTGCTTCCTTCCAACATGAGGATACGCTTCTTGTGAGTATTGGCGTCTTTCAAGACATTCTCATGACTTTTTAGCTGACCATGGTATTTTGAACATTCTTCTGTAAAGCCACAGCACTGTGGTCTCTAGTGTTTTTCCTACTTTTACACTTACTACAAAAGTCGGTACTACTTCAGACAATCTTTCCCTTACCTTGACAGTAGCCACGATCACCTTTAGGTCCCGGAAAACCAGGAGGACCATCGATTCCTTGAAAAAAAAAAAAAAAAAAAAAAAATGGCTAACGAAAGCGGTATAAGGAAATACGCAGATAATCTACACATTTAATACTGTTGTCCTTGCTGAAATCTTCACCAAAGATCATCATCTGTCAAAAAATTCAACTGTACAATCAATGCAAGCAAAAACAAGACCACAAGGTGATGGAGACGGCCAATGTAAGAGATCTGACATTAACTTGACGCAACGAGTATTACCTGGCAGGCCGACATCTCCTGGTAGCCCTTTCATGCCTGGTATCCCAGGGACACCAGACATTCCTCTTTCTCCCGGCGGTCCCGTGAAACCTCTGTCCCCTTTAGTTCCGTCGGCACCTGGTATACCATCCTTCCCTGGCGGTCCAGGATCTCCTATACATAAGAGACCAAGTAGAAATTTAGTTTAGAACAAACATCGAGGACTCTTCCGGCACGCGTCGTATGTCAGTCTTTGTTCACGAATGCCATGTTAAGTTAAAATACATACATATACGCATACACGCAGAGAAATATACGTAGACTAAACTGGAAGACATTACGATTTCACAAGACATACAATTCCAAGAGGTCAGGGAATATTCTACTAACCAGAGTTTTGCACCTCTTTATGCACACCACAATGTGTTCATTCTTTGAAACGTTGCGGTGCTCAACAAGAGAGTTGCTAAGCGTAGAATGGCATAGAATAAAAGTTTTACGTAAGGGCGCGTGCAGAGTAACGACACTTGACTTTTGGTGGTGTTGCCAGCCGGAGAGGCTGCGCTAGATGTGTCTTTGATACCGATATGTCAGTAATTATTCTTGTGTATGAAGGATGTGTTTATGCAGACTGATGCCTGGAGTTTCTAGTGAAGTAGATAAGTATTCCGACAATATTGACGAAGTGTATAATCAGGTCGCGGACCATAACCTGACTGCCTTTACGAAGAGGTGTCAATGCACAATTACTGCTGAAGTGTTACAGACATGAAAAATTAATGGCCCTGTAGAGTTGGCCAGATAGACTGTGCATGTCTTGAATTATTTGACTAATATGGAGCTACTTCATATTTGGAGTCCTGAATAAATCGTATGTATCGTGAACAGAATTGATCTACAATTATTTCACCAATTACGGTTACAGTTTATTTGATTGTTGGACTAAAGTTACCCTAGATTGAACTTGGCTATATAATCAGCATTATAAACGCCACACAGAGGTCTCGTCTCAGCTCTGCTGCACTGTTGAAGATAACAACTACAAATAGAAATATGTCAAAATATGTGGACAGAGGTATTGAAAAGAATGTGGATGAGAGAGTATTGTGTCAAATATGATCCCTGACCAGAGAATAGGAGTGAAGCATCACATCGTACGAAATGAGATGTTTCAGAAGAGCCGATTATGTCACCAGGGGAGACGGAATGAGAAATGATGACATCAGAAAATTTGTAGAAACTACACCCTGAATTAAATTTATATAGAGACAGAAAATATAGTGGTTTGCCCATCTCACGAGAATAAAGCCCGATCAATCACCACTGCGCGCCTACAATAGTAGAAGATTGGTTTTAGAGCACGTGGAAGACAAAGACAGATGGATGGACACTATTACAAAAATCCTGCAACAATATGGCCTCACAGCAGATAATTTGACACACATGGCTCAGGAACAAATACGTCAGGCCCCCACTATGCTTCATGGCAAGGGCAGATCGTACAAAAATTAAAGCAAGTCAGTATGTGATATGCCCTGTGTTATTCCGAGGGATCTCTGAGGGAACGCAGAAATACTAGTCCAACTGCAACCTCTGGTATGTTGTAAGAGGTGACTGCTGTGAGGTTAAGCATAAGGTTGACAACCTCATTATGTAAAAAGCTGGTTCCGAAACGACTACTGCAAAAGCACATGGATGCTTTGATGCAGGGTTTCAGCAATGGAACCAAGTGCTGTGTAGCTTCATGGACTACAAAGAGAGGAAAGGAAATAATGATGATGATACTGATGATGATTACGATGATGATGATGATGCACATGAGATGAATACAGCTTTCTTACCCTTAGGTCCAGATTTACCAGGTGCACCTGAGAACAGAGTGTGAAAAACAAGACTTGTAAATATCAGACCCCAAAAAATGGTTTAGTAAAGATCACCTTCATTGCTATTAGACTGCTTGTTACAAGGTTATGCCATTTAAAAGTAATTTTATTATTTCTATCACTTATTAGTTCTACATGGGTCATCATGACAGTATGGAAGACGAAAAATATTTTTTTACCCTTTTTTTTAAAAACAAAGTACTACCATTTTATCAATTTGGACCCTTTATCTTCTTCTTCTTCGTTCGCCCTGAAAAGGACGTTGGTTGCGTTGTGTCTGTTTACAGCAACGCTGCAATATCTGCACCTTTCCGCCGACACATCCGACTTCAGCACGGCATTTTTTGGGACCGGGTTTGCCTTCCCACTTCGATCCCTACTCTCTCAGCCAGACTGCAGTGATGCAGCCTGTTTCCAGGACCACTACTTGGAGGTGGAGTAGGGTCGTGGTCAGCACTGGTTCGCTGACCCTGACGCAAGCAGTCAAGCTATGGGTCGCTGACTGCATTCTCTATTGCTGCATCTTTGGGTCCCGACCCTTTATCTGAATTATGAGAGTTCATGCCGGCCAGATAAGCGTGGTATATATTCCTAGAGACGAAATAAAACCCTTTCTTATATTCATGATACGTTTTTGCCATACAGATAATACTTTTTGAAAATAATGTTTTTATGAATTACGTTATATATATATATATATATATATATATATATATATATATATATATATATATATATATATATATATATATATATATATATATATATATATATTTGTTATGCAGGCATCCATTTTGTTCTATAAGCAAAGCAACATAAGAACAGTAAATAAATATTAGACAAATATAAAGGTATGTTTTCAGGCACTCGTAAGAAATAAAGAAGTAGAACACTAGACAACAGAAAAACAACAGACGTGAGTGGCTTACCCAGGACTCGAACCCCGGACCTTCCGTGCGACAACACCGCCTAGCTATGCAAGCGAATCACACTATCCTCCCGGCCATCTAGGAATCTCCAAAAAATGATGCTTCGATGACTGGTCATTAGTGGGAACCGCAAGACACAACACCGAAAGTTTACAATGGGCAGCCCAGCCTATTAATGACGCAATCACTTCTGTTGTTCCCCTATTATACAGTATAAGTCAGTCCACACAAGACAAAGACCTTAATACTGTGTCTAGTAAATGATAGTAGACTTAAGAACAGTAAGTATGGAACAGAGGGTAGGTTTTTGGTATTGTATAAATTGTATAAACATTTATAACACATAAGGAAGGGAAACCCGAGGCCTGTAAACAGCTTAAGCTGGGTAAGCCACTCACGTCTGTTGTTTTTCTGTTGTCTAGTGTTCTACTTCTTTATTTCTTACGAGTGCCTGAAAACATACCTTTATGTTTGTCTAATATTTATTTACTGATTACAGGCCTCGGGTTTCCCTTCCTTATGAACATCATATTCAGAATACGGATATTGCCCCATGAAATTTGTGATTATCAGGCATGAAAATTATGAAGGGAAAGGCCGGAAAAATATAACTAGAAAAATTGGACATAGCAGAAAAATGGACAGAACACAGCATTTAATTTGTAGGAACAGAATAGTCAAAATTAACAGAAGTGACAGCAAATGATCACCACGTAGTTGAGGAAGAAGTCTTAGAGGCACTAAATCTGACAACTCTAAAATACAAAACGTAAAGTTTTGTGACCGTCTGGGATAAAAGTGGAAAGCAAAAATGACAGATGTAATTTAATACAAAATGGTTTGTAAAATGTGTATTATAACTTTACTAAAGAAAGCAGATGTCGGTAGAATGTGATGACATTAGCTTGACAAGTCATTAAAAAATTATTCCCGTATTACCAATTGTCGAAGTGAAATGTCCTGTAATGAACAATGACACTTTACTTTACTTTACTTAGTCGTTCCTCTTCTACCGTGAGGTGTAGAGGTTTGGAAGAGAGAGCGCCAGACTATCCTATCGGCTGTCTTCTTCCTGGCCTGGTTCCATTCTAGTCCTCGGTCCTTCAAAGATTGTCTAATGTTGTCCTCCCAGCGGACTCTGGGTCGTCCTGGAGGTCTGGATCCCTGGCTCTTTGTTTCCCATGCTTGTCGTGGTAGCCGATCTTCTCCCATTCTGCAGACATGGCCAAACCATCTTAGTTGGGACTGTTCTATTTGGGTCTGCAGCGGGTGGGATATTTCTGGAAAATACGAAAAAAAAAAAAAAACGCGCAATGCACCAAGAAAAGTAATTTGAACGGACATTAACAGAATGCGAATGCCTGCCACTGTTTGCACGGTGCATTTTTGGGAAAATACGGAAGAAATGCACATTGCAGCTTGAAAGTTAAATTGATCACCCATTAAAAAAGCACGTAGGCCTTCAATTTTTTTCATAGTTCATTGACCAATGACCTTTAGTCGTAAGTTTGACTATAAAGATCAAATCTGAAACTTCTTCTTCTTCTTCCTTCTTCCTCGTTCGCCCTGAAAAGGACGGTGGTTGCGTTGTGTCTGTTTCCAACGTAGCTGTGATATCTGCACCTTTCGGTCGACACATCCGACTTCTGCACGGCATTTTTTAGGACCGGGTTTGCCTTCCCATTGCGATCCGTACTCGCTCAGCCAGCCTGCACTGCTGCAGACTGTTTCCAGGACCACCACGTGGAGGTGGAGCACGGTCTTGACCAGCTCTGGTTCGCTGGTCCTGACGCAGGCAGTCAAGCTATGAGTCGCTGACTGCGGTCTCTATCGCTGCGTCTTGAGGTCCCATCTGAAACTGAAAGGAATGAAATGACAAGAGGAGAAAAGATGCCGTAATCAGAACATGCAGCGCAAACAGCTCCGGATAACCTCATTTTCTGTTGTCAAGTGTCCTACTTTCATCCTTACTAGTGCCTACTTGTGACAAAACGTCTGAACATGCTCTTTTGTGTGATCTCTCACACCTTCAGCCCTCCGGCAGTATCCTTTCCTTTTCTTCATTTTTCTCACTCATCGCTTTTATTTGGCATAAATCATGCCTTTTCATTTGTTATTTTCACTATTTTGCTCTATGCTGGACAAAGCATAGTGAATTCTCTAACACGCCACTCCCCTATGGCAGTATTTGCTACGGGAGTAATGCGTATCTTATTGTTTCACACTCCACTCCCAGACTGTTGTTACGATTTGCGAGGTTTGGTGACCCGGCCAGCGATAATATTTTATCGCCTAATCTGTCTGACCGCCTGTGGAAACGGGGCGGTCAAACATTTGACCCCATTGGAAAGCTGTTGATCATGTTGACACAAGCCGGTATTGTGATCCGATGAAAGAAGACCACCCGGTCTGACCAGGCATCTTTCTAGCGGAGGCACGCAGATAAAGGTGATAAACAGAGGTGCTTCGGAAGTCTTAGGTAACGATTTGACATCACTGTGTAAGAGGCCACGCGTGAATATTAAATTTAATATTTTAAAATACGCGTGAGATGAGTAATGATAAACTTCCCCTCCCAAACAGTGCTAGATAGATTGGATTGGTTCGCCATAATCTACTATGATTTTATTGGAACTTTCGGCGGAAACACAGCTGGTATTTGAAACTAAGGATTGTGAGATATAATCTAACAAACTCGGAGTCACAGCACACAGACAGACTGCATCGCAGTGGCAACTACACACCTCCTATAAGCCAGAGGAAAAAGGATAGGACTTATCATTCCACAACTATAAGTACCAGATCGAGTATTGGGAAACTTTGGAAGTACAAGTAAACCCGCAATTTTAATACAAGACTGGAAACTTGGGAATTTTATCACAAGGAGTCATAAGAGGAATCATAGATTTCCAGACCAAGTGTTTCACCCGTCATAAGAGAGATTATAGATTTCCAGACCAAGTGTTTCACCCGTCATAAGAGGAATTATAGATTTCCAGACCAAGTGTCTAATCGTCATAAGAGGAATTATAGATTTCCAGACCCAGTGTTTCACCCGTCATAAGAGGAATTTCTCAGACTTAAGTGATTCGAACAGCATTTAAATACAGGGCTGTGGGTCCATTCTAATCTGCGCCAGGAGAAGTGTATATTCCCAAAATTTTGGGTTCGTGGTTACAAGACATCAGACTTAAGTACTGAAGTTCCTACGCCACTAGTGTGAGAGAAGAGTATCCCCACCAACCGCCTACAGTGGACGAATTATGTGGAGAAGTGTACTCATCACCAAAAAAAAAAGTGACGGAAACCACAGCTGCATGACCCATCTGGAGCTAAGTTTTATATGTGAGGCTACAGAAAAAATACGGACATTATTAACGCCGTACCAAAACCTCAGTGAGGAAACTTTAATTTCAATTTTCACCAAATTTTCCATATTTATTTTCCCATGTTAAAGACTAATTGACTATTAAATTTGTGGTATGTTATTTTAAACATCAATCTAAAGAATCAGAGGTCATGACGCTCAATGTGAGCAACCCTGAGCCCATATCAGCAACTGGAACAGACATACACCTTCACATACCTATGATGCATAGTAACACCAGGCGGCAGAGCAAGCAAAGACATCAACAACAGAATGAACAAAGCAAGAACACCCTTTTTTAGTCTAAACAACACCTGGAAGTCCTCTCAGTACAGCACAAGGGCAAAATTAAGATTATATCAGAGCTGTGTGCTTTCTGTGCTTCTCTATGGCGCGGAATGCTGGAGAGTTACAGAGAAGGAAATGTCGAAATTGTCATCTGTTCACACAACATGCCTAAGAAAAATTCACCGAATCTTTTGGCCGAATACCATCACCAACCAAGATCTACTTACTCGGAGCAAGCAAGAGGATATGCACACCATCATAGCTGGCAGACGCTGGAGCTGGGTTGGCCATGTCCTCAGAAGAGACCCCGATGCCATCACAAGAACAGCTATGCTATGGACCCCTGAAGGAAAACGAAAGAGAGGCCGACCAAAAACAACTTGGCGGAGGACTGTGAAGTCTGAGATGGAAAGAATGAACCAGAGTTGGGGCACTGTACGAAGGATGGCCACCGACCGAGCAAAGTGGAATCAATTTGTTGTTGCCCTACAAAACGCCACCAGGCGTGATGGCCACTGACTGCTTTGACGGTCGGCGGCTAAGGATCAAAGAAAAAAAAATGTTATTTTAAACTAAACAATAATAGTTGATTCAGTTTATATGTACGAAAGCAAACGTATGAGCCAGTTTTCTTTATATATATATATATATATATATATATATATATATATATATATATATATATATATATATATATATATATATATATATATATATATATATATATATATATATATATATATATATATATATATATATATATACTGGACTGACTAATACTGATATACAGGGGAACAACAGAAGTGATTGCGTCATTAATAGGCTGAACTGCCCATGATAAACTTCCGGTGTTATGTATAGAGGTTCGCACTAATGACCTGTCATTGAAACATCCTTTTTGGGGATGCGTAGATGGCAGGGAGGACAGTGTGATTCGCTTGCATAGCTAGGCGGTGTTGTCGCACGGAAGGTCCAGGGTTCAAATCCTGGGTAAGCCACTCATGTCTGTTGTTTTTCTGTTGTCTAGTGTTCTACTTCTTTATTTCCTACGAGTGCCTTATAACATACCTTTATATTTGTTTCATATTAATTTACTGTTTACAGGCCTTGTGGTTTCCCTTCCTTATGTGTTATAAATGTTTATACAATACCAAACCTACCCTCTGTCCTGTTCTTACTGTTCTAAGTCTACTATCATACTGGACACAGTATTAAGGTCTTTGTCTTGTTGGACTGACCAATATTGATATATAGGGGAACAACAGAAGTGATTGCGTCATTAATAGGCTGAACTGCCTATGATAAACTTCCGGTGTTATGTATAGAGGTTCGCACTAATGACCTGTCATTGAAACATCCTTTTTGGGGATGCGTAGATGACAGGGAGGACAGTGTGATTTGCTTGCATAGCTAGGCGGTGTTGTCGCACGGAAGGTCCAGGGTTCAAATCCTGGATAAGCCACTCATGTCTGTTGTTTTTCTGTTGTCTAGTGTTCTACTTCTTTATTTCCTACGAGTGCCTTATAACATACCTTTATATTTGTTTCATATTAATTTACTGTTTACAGGCCTCGTGGTTTCCCTTCCTTATGTGTTATAAATGTAAGCCACTCACGTCTGTTGTTTTTCTGTTGTCTAGTATTCTACTTCTTTATTTCTTTCGAGTGCCTGAAAACATACCTTTATGTTTGTCTAATATTTATTCAGCCCTTAAGCAGCGTTCTTGACTTCTGGGAATTTCTTGTGAAGGCTCCCCTAAGGTAGAAACGACATTCATCTTCTATCTATATCTTTGCCAAGAGTAATCTTGCGAGAAGATAGATACCTTGGAAGACCTACTTTTAGATACACTTGCGTTGTGACTATTAGTGGACCACCACTGCACAGCAAGGGGAGGCAATCCCGCGACACTACTATTAACCACTTTTTTGGCTATTATCATACGCAGCAGAAGCGATACACCTTTCTTTTTTTTAAACAACGGCATTGAATGCAAAAATTTACTAGGATATATCCGTACAATTCTTAATGGAACGTAGAAGTAAGCAGTTTCTTGGCTTTTAATGCTAGTAATACCCGCTTCATCAAGTTGACACCTAGCATTGTGATGTCTCTAACACTTTTACCTTTTAAAACCATCAGGCAAATCATGTTTAAAAAATAAACACACAATATTTGTAATGATAATGATTTCGCCAGGTCATTACAATAGAACCAAAGAAAGCAAAAATGTCTCAGTTGTAGATCTAAACATCAAATAGGTCATGCAATAATACCTGGATCGCCCTTGAAGCCAGGGAACCCCAGCAATCCCTGCATCCCTGGCTCGCCCTTGGGGCCTCTTGGACCTGCACATAAAGTACAGTAGCACATGAATCAATAATTTGACGTGACGTATGACAGCAGACAAGATATCAGTGAAACACGAGGTGAGGTACAGATGTTTGCATTGGATAGGAGACACATTGAGGAGGCCAGCTGATAGTAATACAAGGCAGTTCTTGTTGTGTAATTTCCAGAGTACAAGAAATAGAGGGAAACCCAAAATCAGGAAATTGGAGACAGACTAAGATGATGATGAATATGTGATAATTAAAACATAACAGCTTATGGCATGGACAAATTAAATACTTTAGATATGCAGTACTTAGGATTAAAAAGTACCTGCTTTTATATTTAAAAATGATCTTCACATCCATAAGTACTAATCCACGCTTAATTTGTTGTATATACACCGATCCCCTGGTCTTACGCTGTTCGATTAGCGCTTTTTTATATGCCACTGTTTTTATTTTATGCAATATGCCCATTACTTTCAAGTTTATTTAGGTTGGTGAAATGCCAAGAGCCATTATCATTGCTGTGACTGAAGGGGCTATTATTGGACCTTGGGAACGAATTAATTTATCTAAATTTTCTATTAAGTCTTATAAAAAATCCATTTTCGATTCGCGCTTTTTCGGTTAGCGCTCAATATCTCAGGAACAAATTAATAGCTCTAAGTGGGGCTTTGCTTTAATGTCACTTCAAGATCAGTTTATGATTATGTACGCAAAATTATGGATAACCTTTACTGGAAATAGATAAACATTATTTAGTATCGCAATCCTTACAAAATATCAGAGAACTGTGATGAAAAGATTGCGTTTGTTGCTTGGAAACTAAATAAGTAGCTTCGAGAAACTTACAAAAGGCGAAGTGTAATATCAACCAGTCATTGTAAGCTTAATCAGCCACGCGTGTCGACATTAGTGCCCATTTCTCCACTGACAAGGTCGCCGGTGTCGATACGTTCGTTCGACGAGTGCTGGCGTCGTATACTGTTAACAAACTTTCCCGCCTCTGTCCTACCCCTGATACTGTCCCTGCCTCCTCTACTCCATCTCGTTCCCAGGTTCTTTGTATTCCCGCTGATCTTGCCCTCTCTGAGGGTGAGCTTTCGGTCCTCAGCAAGGGCTTGCACTTTGTCCCTCTCCAACCATCCTCTGATCAGTACAATCTCCTCCAAGATGTTCATCGGTTTCATCGCCGTCTGCGACTTCAGTTCCATTTCCACAACAATGATGATCCTCAGAGATCGCAGGCTGAATCAGATGATGTCTTTGCACGCTTCGCCCCTCCCAAGAATAAGAATTTTACACCCTCTCCTGGGGCTTCCCATGCTCTGGATTTATATATTCAGAAAACCCTCCATGACATTCAGCAACTCCAACCTCAACGCCTGCGTTATTCCAACCTTTCTTCTGATGAGTCTCATGCCCTCTCGAAGCTCCGCCGCAGAGATGACATTGTTATCAAACCAGCGGACAAAGGAGGTGCCATTGTGGTATGGCGCAAGGACCTGTACCTCGAAGAAGGTAATAAGCAGCTCACCAACAGCTCCTTCTACCAGCGCCGTGACAATGATGCGACAGTCCTCAACAATCGTCTGGTCCATGACACCATCAAAAGTCTTATCGCTCATAAGTCCTTACCTTCTAGCGCTTCTCATCTCCGTATTGACAATAGTTGTCTGGGTAAGCCTGTGTTTTAAATGCTTCCCAAAATTCACAAACCCTCTAACCCTGGGAGACCCATTGTCTCTGCCTGTGCCTGCCCTACTGAACATATATCAGACTTCCTCGATGGCATCTTCCAGCCTATTGTAGAGCAGCTTCCTTCCTTCTTAAAGGACACAAACCATGCTCTTACTACTTTTTCCTCTATCCAGCTTTCCCCAGACTGTACCTACCGTTTATTTCTGTTAGATGTTTGCTCGCTTTACACTTCCATTCCTCACTCTGATGGTCTCCGTGCTCTCCGGTTTTTCCTGGACCAGCGCACGCACCCCTCTATTGCTACAGTAACTCTCCTGCGCCTTGCAGAACTTGTCCTTCGACTCAATTCCTTTGAGTTCAATGGACAGTTCTTTGACCAAATTAGTGGAGTCGCCATGGGCACCAAGATGGGTCCCAGTTATGCCTGCCTCTTCATGGGCTATCTGGAGTATCAGGTGTGGCAGCAGTATCCTGGACCTTTTCCATTGATGTATCTTAGATACATAGATGATGGCATAGGTCTCACTGATATGCCAGAGGTTGACCTATCTAGGTTCATTAACTTCATTAACAACTTCCACCCTGCGATCCAATTCACCTCTCACATCTCCACTGTCTCTGTTAATTTCCTCGACATCGTTGTCACCATCACTCCCCCCCACCTCACCACTTCGGTGTACTACAAACCCACCGATGCACACAGTTACCTCCTTTATACTTCCTCTCATCCTCCGGCTTGTCGTGACTCCTTGCCTTTCTCACAACTTCTCCGTCTCCGTCGGTTATGCCAAGATGATGACAACTTTCTATGCCGAGCACAAGAAATGTTGGACTTCTTTCGTAACAGACAGTATCCAGAGGATGTTCTTACCTCTGCCTTAGAGCGTGTTCTCCCTATCTCACGTCTAGAGGCCCTCAAACCCCGCCATAACACTTCCTCTGATAGTCAAGTTAATAATGACCTATCACCCTCACAACACTGCTGTCAAAAGGATCCTGTATCGTCACCTTCCTCTCCTCCAAGCTGACCCAAAGGCGCGGGAAGTGTTTAGTGAGCCATCCTTGCTGGCATATAGACGGGATAAAAATTTGAGGGACCTCCTAGTCCACAGCCGTTTGAAAACCGTCAACGATGGCCACTTTGGGACCAAGCCATGTAACCGAACACGATGTAAGACATGTCAGTATGTTATCGAAACACGTTCAGTCTCGTTCCCTAATGCCAAGTTCACCATCACACATGGCTTCACATGTGAGTCACGCAACGTCATCTATGCTATTATATGCAAACGTTGCACCATTACTTACATCGGCCAAACGGGCACACGACTGGGCGACCGATTCTGCAGACACCTCTACGACATCTCTCAGTTTAAATCCACACCTGTGGCCATCCACTTCAATGGCCCGGACCACCACGGTGCCACTGACATCCAGGTGACAGCTATCAGATCCTGTTCCTCGGACGCCAACAGTCGGTTTCGCCAGGAACAACGCCTCATCCATCTTATGGGTTGCCTTAAACCACACGGCTTGAATACCCAACATTCTTTTGTCTGAGACGCCTTTCTCTATCTAGTCCCTATTGTATTATGACTGTCTACTTTGATGTGATCACCCATTTTTTTTTTTTTTTTTAATTTGTTTTATTTTTAAAAAATTTTTATTTTATATATATATATATATATATATATATATATATATATATATATATATATATATATATATATATATATATATATATATATATATATATATATATATATATATATATATATATATATATATATATATATATATATATTCTTTTTATTAATTTTTTTTTATCTATTTATTTTATTTATTTATTTATTTATTTTTTTTCTAAATCGCTTTTCCCTCACTTTATATATATTATTATTATCATTATTATTATTTTTTTTTTCTCCTCACTCTTTTCCGGTCCTTATTTTCATTATTTCTTATTTTTTGTTTTTAATGTACTTTCGACTTCCGTTTTCCGGTTTAGTGGCAGCCATCATGCTTCTGTGACTGGACATGTGACTGGACACAAGGGAGTTATTTTTCTCTTATTTTTATAGTTTCATGTTCTCTACTTAATTCTCATTTTCTTTCTTTCCCTCCTGTCTTGTTTGTCTGTCCTTGACGAAGGCCTTGTGGCCGCAACGTAGGTTTTTCCTGTCCTTTCTCCTTGTAAGACGCATTACTATTTGTGTTTTTGTTTTTTTCCCCCATTCCACTATACTGTTAACAGCGTAATTTTAATTTGAATGAAAAATTTCTAAATTTTCAACAACCCACTATATGTGACTATGTAGAATCGCAATATTTTACACATTCTTAACAAGCAGTCTTTTCTTGATCAGCTCTGATATTCTTCATTTCTTAAGAACACTAGCACACAAACACAAACATAACGTATATTTTGTTTTAATCTTATTTCATTTCTTGGCAAAACTCCCACAGAAAGACAAGCATTACTTATATTTTGGTTTAAACTTATTTCATTTCTTTGGAACATTCACAGAGCAAGGCAAACATAACTTTACTTTTATTGAATTACTAGTGTCAAAGCCCGTCATTAGACGGGAATTAAATTCAAAAGCACCAATACCTAACGGCAATTTTACTTATTCAACAGTATTTAAAAAAACCACGGTGCATCACCACAGTACACGAACTACGTAGCAGCAGCGAGGATCCCAATGCGTGTTTACGGGATCACACATTCTATAAATATATTTTTGTGCACACCGTCATTTGCGCACTTTTCTTTGTCGAGTGTTACTATTTTCGGGAGAGTACATATAAGGGAAACAATGCAATTGATGTCTAACTTTCAACCACAGCTGCATCCCTTAGCGTTAGTGACAGAAAAAGCTCGGATTTTATATACTGTATATTGATATTTTAAAATAGGACAAGCCTTTTATTTATCCATAGCACTGTAAGCCACATATGATACCCGGGGCCGTTGAAGATTTTAGAAAAAAAATAAGAGGTTGACTGCAACATCAGGTGGTCTGATATGAGGTTATACATGATGTTGTTGAGCTCATCTAGTGAAACATATTTCTTAAAAAACGAACTTTGCAAGCGCGTATGAAATGCTTTGGAGCTGACTTCCTTGACGGTAGCCAACTGCAGTGTTAATTCCAAAATTTTTAAGGAGCTTAAATAAGAAAGGACATTCATACCGTGGTGGCCGTTGGCACCGTTTTCTCCTGGTACACCTGGAGGACCCTGGTCACCTTTAGGTCCTGCTGGACCTGGTAATCCTTCTGATCCTCTATCACCTGTAGAAGAAAAGCAGTAATGGCACTGGTTTTAGGGCACTATAACATTTTTTTTTTTTTTTTTTTTTTCAAAATGACCTTGCATAAGACCATAATCGAAGGAAGAGTTGAAGGCGCACGTGCAAGAGGAAGTCAGCGCTAAGAGTGGGAAGATAACGCCAAGAGACGCACAAAAAATAGTCTGATAGACTTCATGTATGACGAGCACAACAGTAATGATACAACAGGAAAACGCCAAGTAGCTATATAAATAAATAAAGTAGCTAGTGAGTATGGTGGAAATAGGGTGCACGATCAAGACAAGAGTCAAAATACGCTGGAGATCCACTTTCGATTTGGAGATGGCAGCTGATGATAATGACAATATCTTTTACGTGGTTACGTTAGTGGTCCTTGCACTTTGGGCTAATGGGAGAGTCCTGAAGACAATGACTTGTTCAACTTGGAACGTACTTACTAAACGTGTTTGACGCATTTTTTAAAATGTGTATGCTTTAAAAACATCTGTAATTGCTTATATTCAAAAGGTTAATACAATAATTTTTTTGTGTGCTTCTTGGTAGCGTCGCGTGTAACCCTCGGCAAATACGCAGGAGATTGGGGTTTGTTGGTTTCGTCGAGGTTATATACTGAATTATACAATACATTAAACGCTATATCTTGCATTGGGAAATATAATTAAAACAGTTGGTTCTACAATGGTGTAAACTAAAACACTATTATCTTGGGTAATAAAAAAAAAAAAAATTAATAAGCCATATTACCTTTAGGTCCAGGTGGTCCTCTCGCTGTGTCTAAGCTAGCGAGACTCATTGCTATGGCCGACTCGTCTGCAAAATCACCTTTATCACCTGTATGTGTGAGAGAGAGCACGATGAATAGTTACCCGTCCAGTTTACAACGTGAACAGTGGCGTAATTATGAGGAGGGTGTATCCAAGCTTCAGCCCATCCCCTCTTCCATTAAAATAAAATACGTGGTGGATTCATAGTAGTCATTACCATCATCATTTTCATTTTCAGTTCCTGTGGAACTTGGAGCCGTCATTACAGATGGAACCCTTGAAGGAACCCTTGATGGAACCCTTGATGGAACCCTTGAAGGAACCCTTGATGGAACCCTTGATGGGAACCCTTGAAGGAACCCTTGATGGAACCCTTGAAGGAACCCTTGATGGAACCCTTGATGGAACCCTTGATGGAACCCTTGATGGAACCCTTGAAGGAACCCTTGAAGGAAGCCTGCATAAAGTATTCACGTGCTTTATCAGCGGTGGTTCATGTAACTTTCTTTGACATGATGAGTTTGCCAGCCTCATGCACAAACTCATATTAGTCGCCTTGGAGCAGCAGTTCTATTCTTTCTATGTCTCAGTAGAGACCCCAACAAACTACACACAAACTACACACTGTGTTATGTGCTGGATTACCCGGAATATATATTTTTCTTTGAATGTTGTGCTTATAATAGTAGAATTTTTATTAACCTTTCACACAAAATGCGCAGTATAATCTAGAACGTATAACAACAACATGGCTAGCGAACCTAGAAACAAACAAACTCAGAAGACGATGTAAACCATGAAAGTAAAGCATACAATCCACTGAATAATTTTCTTTTTGCAGATGACCAAAGTCTTATGTTCGAAGATTAAAACCAATTGTAAAACCATTCAACTGCACTTAATTCAACCCTATTGAAAGATAAAATATGAAGATCAGTACATCAAAGACAGAAGTTAAGAAGATTAGCAGATCACCAAGCCCACTTAACATGCATGTCAACAAAATTAGGCTTAAACAGGTTCCAGAGTTCAAACATCTCAGAAGCATTTTTCCAGAAAATACAAGACAAACTCAGAGAAACTGAAACAAGACGTAAAAAATACAACGCTGTTACTTTCCAACTTTTACAACTACTCAGACATCAGAATATCAATATGGATACTAAATGACAGCTGATAAATAGTATATTCTAACCAACTCTTTGCTATCAGTGTCAAACATGGTTTCTGGTCAAAGAACAGGAGAGGAAAATCACATCCCGTGACACGAGATGCTTAAGAAAAGCCATTAAAGTTACCAGGAGAGACAGAATGAGAGATGATATCGTCAGAAAAAGTGTAAAAACTATATCCTGTATCAAGCATACAGAGACATAAATGGTTTTGGCCATCTGAAGAAATTGGAGCCCGATAAATTACCACCACGCCGAACAAAGGTAGAAGATCTGGTTTCAGTGCAAGGGGCAGACCAAGAGGCAGATGAATAGACAACATCATAGAAATCCAACAACAACACGGACTCACATCAGCCTATGCTACACACCTGGCTTACGAATGCTAACTTCAGCTCCCCGATACAGTTCGCAGTACACGAAATGTTAAGTAAAGTAAGTAATAACAAAATGGCTGATCGAAGGGGAGGCTTCCAGGATTGAGCCCAGCCGATTGGGTGCCTTCCACCCGGATAACCTACGGCAAAAGAATATCTTAAGTACGACACTGCATGTGACCAGTTGTGTCACATGTCACACGAATGTATGCACAGTCCTTCTGCTATGGTTAGTATTGATAGTTATAACTGTAGCAAGGTTGCCGCTGAAAATACTTGAAGTGTTGGTGATGTAGCAGAATAGGTAACATGGGTAACTCTGTCTAGGCCGGTCCCAAACCCGGCTGAAAAGAAAGAGGGCGACCTGCACGGAGGCCGTAAGGAGGCAGCCTCTCCATCGTGCAAAGGCACAACAAGCCAATCACCTGTTTGCCTTAAAACATGATCACACGAAATGCAATAGAGAAAACAAGACTGATTCTAAAGGCGACGGACTACAACTTATGGCACATGGAATGTAAGGAGTATACATAAACAGGCAAGAGGAGCTGGTGTAAGAAATAACATAGAAATAACAATATAGACATGACAGGGGATAAGGTGTTAAGTATAGATGCCCCAGGGGAAGCCCAATCAATCCTTAAACAATATATACATAAAACAAAGGAAAACATAAGGTTAGTAACAGTGGCAATATCAAACAACAATAACAAAAATGATACTTCAGAAAAGATATTCAACCAAATAGAAATTAAGCAACAAAAACAAACCAAAATACTAACAAAAATCATTAAAAAAAAACAATAAAACTAGAAAAATTAGCAAACCCATTAACTACTCATAGGACAAGGAAAGGCAACAAGATTTTTTTTTTTTTTTAAATGAAAAAACAATAACACAAATTAAAACCAAGTGCAAAGGACAATAGATATCTATATTCAATACAAAACTGAAAATAAAATGACAAATACTAACTAATGTAAATTAAAACCCGACGGCGGGGCAGGCAAAGACATCAACATCCGAATGAATAAGGCAAGAACAGCCTTTTTTAGCCTAAACAACATCTGGAAGTCCTCTCAATACAGCACAAGCACAAAATTAAGATTATATCAGAGCTGTGTGCTTTCTGTGCTTCTCTATGGTGCGGAATGCTGGAGAGTTACAGAGAAGGAAATGTCGAAATTGTCCTCTTTTCACACAACATGCCTAAGAAAAATTCACCGAATCTTTTGGCCGAATACCATTACCAACCAAGATCTGCTTACTCGGAGCAAGCAAGAGGACATGCACACCATCATAGCTGGCAGACGCTGGAGCTGGGTTGGCCATGTCCTCAGAAGAGATCCCGATGCCATCACAAGAACAGCTATGCTTTGGACCCCTGAAGGAAAACGAAAGAGAGGCCGACCAAAAACAACCTGGCGGAGGACTGTGGAGGCTGAGATGCAAAGAATGAACCAGAGTTGGGGCACTGTATGAAGGATGGCCACCGACCGTGCAAAGTGGAATCAATTTGTTGTTGCCCTACAAGACGCCACTAGGCGTGATGGCCACTGACTGCTTTGACGGTCGGCGGCTAAGGATCAAAGAAGAAGAATAAATTAAAACCAGCAACTGCAAAAGACAATAGTTATTTAAACTTAATACAAAATTAGTAAATAAAATAACTAAATACCCCAATTATAACCAATTTTCAAGTTGAACAGGGTAGACCAAGATGGAACGAGGAGAGTCAATAACGGTCAGCTGTTAAGTGCCCGCTCTCCACCCATCACCTCTTCAAAACAACAACAACTGGTGTAAGAAATGAGGAAAGCAAAACTAGAAATCCTGGCTTTAACGAAAACTAAAGAAAAAGGGACAAGGAGTTATGGATCTCGATGGCAAGACGCTGCTCTACAGCTGCTTCAAAAGACAGTGGACGACTGCCTAGATGAAATTATCCTGCTCGGAGATTTCAATGCCAGAGTTGGAAATGACCATGCTAGTTGTAAACATTAGCAATAGTAATGGTTTTAGTAGTTGCAGCAATATTAGCAGAAGATGTACAAGTAGGAGATGCAGTAGGAACCCCCCCCCCTTTTTTTTCACCCACCTCATCTTTAACCCATGTAGTGCATCCATAGACATTTTAAAAATGGTCTCACTGTTTCCACCTGTTCCACCTTTTTCACAAGTCTGACCTTTTTTATCCGTCTCATTTCTTCATATGTCTTACCTTAAATATTCCACCTTCTTTGCACCTCTCACCTTTTTCACCTTTTTACCTGTCTCACCTTTCTCACCCGCCTCACCTTTTTCACCTGTCTCGCCTTTGGAGCCCGGAGAACCTGGAGGACCTATTGAAATATAAAATAAAATAAGCAACGAACAAGTGGCATAAAATAACAAAAACATACAAAGAAGCACCAAAGAATCAAATGTTATAACTGAGGTGAAGGTCAATGACAAAATGTGGCTTGCTGACGCAACACGTTGCTGATTTAACAATGCACAGGTAGCTAGGGCGCCATAGAAATGGGTGATATTTGTTCCTTGTCGAATATATAAGCAGAACAGCCCATGACTGAAGTGGTATGACAAGATCGCTAATGTGAATCTGATGACAAAAACTAGGCATGTGCCATGGGAACAAGACATGAGAAGAAGTCGCTGGAGATGAATTGGACACACACTGAGGAGACCTGTTGTAGCATTACAAGGCAGCTCTTGCTCTGGAATTCCCGGGGTAAGAGAGGCAGGGGAAAACCAAAGAACACACGGAGAAGAGAACGGAAGGCAGACGTTGTTATTGTTGATCAGAATCGACATCACTCCACTCTGGGCATTAATGCTCAGTCTCCTTCTGCAAATGCCGAAGGGTATGAATGGTAATTGTTCCTGTTGCGTGCTGGTTGTATACACGACGAATGTATCCACATATACGTCAAACAAAATAACCCCCCATCCTACAACCAACGACACCCCCACCACTCCAATAACCCCAAAACACCACACCCCCAACCCCCCCCCTCACTACACAAACCCCCCCCCCATAAACCACCAAATGATCCTAAACCATGTATCACAACCAAAAAAAAAACAAAAAACATGTTTGACCAACACCCCAGCATACCCACCCTAATTGATTCCTTGGTTGTCTCTGGAAATCACTTCTGGATAGGGCGAAAAAACAGTTCCCAACCTACACACCCCTCCCACAAACCAAATACAACCAAAAACCCCCAAAAACAACCACGACATATGTCCAATTTGTTGATCAGGGTAAAAAAAAGCGACATCGCTTCATAAAAACAATTGTTTGTCAGTCGTCAGTTGTACAAACACGACGAAATGTAATTATCCACAGTAACAAACACTTTTCAAACACGTCAAACCCACGAGTTACGATATTTTATGTTTGATGCCTAATTGATTCCTTGGTGATTCATCGATTGTATTGTCGTTCTCTAACAGGCGATCATCAATAAAGACAGACATTAGGGGTATCAAAAAAACATGGAAAGACATTGAGCTGATGACACGTGACAGGAAGACATAGCATACATTTGTTGAAGGCATACGTTCCTTGGGGAGCTGAAGGGTGATGATGAAATACGCCAGCCGTGAGTTCTATATGCTAACAGGCGTGATGTATTGTGTCTATAAACTGAACTGTCATATCATTAACACTAGTGTCTTTTCACTTTATAGGGCGAAGTACAGTTCTGACAAGAACACAGTCCCCCCCCCCCCCCCCAGTGGTTTCAAAGAGCACGCCAGTGCCAATGTCTAATGGTATCTAGCAAGTCGTGTCATCACCATCATCATCATCCTCACCACCAACACCATCGTCGTCATCACATATCTGAACTATACTGCTCATTTCTCCTTAAATTGTCCATTTAAACTTTCTTTTACACACTCTGGTATCAGTGTGGCCAGAATTTGTCCAGCCATTGCCAGGAAGTGTTAATCCTGGCCAGTTTCTACAAATAGTAAAACTGTATTTGTTGCACAAATTCATCATCTTCGTTGTTTGCTATGATGTAGCCATTGCCAGGAAGTGTTAATTCTGGCCAGTTTCTAAATATAGTCAAACTGTATTTGTTGCACAATATGACATTACATTATTATGTGATAAATTGCATTCGATTCATTCTCTCATCTTTATCGCATGGTGGTATCATGTCAATTATTTGATATACACGAGCTACTATACCTGGCTGTCCATGTGCGGAGCAATAAATCTGTGCTTCTTTACAGTAGCTCTGCAGTGCAAGGATCTTGTGGAATAGAAAAAAATATACAAAATAAAATGACCTTGGGCAGTTTTCTGTAGCAGTTCTGGTCAAAGGGGAATGATTGGGTAATTTTTAAACGGCATTTTGATTACACTAGAGAAAAGTATAGTGATTATATAAAACTTGTAGTATAATTACTTAATTATACATTCTTCTTCTTCTGTTTTTAGTTTTTTGCTCCATATGGATCATGGGGCCATCATTGCAGCATGGTAAACCAGGATCTTGGGAGCTGTTCTGGTGCACTAACAATCAAACCAACAACTAACCCCCAACATAAATAAAACCGGTTTTGCACCCAGGTTTGTCTTTTGATTGTATTGTTGCAAGGCATTTGGTCAGACCTGGTCAAGAGACAGAAGAAACCGTCAAATTATGTGGAGTTTTCAAAGGAGATGCACCCATAACGCTTCCCATCGCACTGGTGGAGATACACTCGTACTCAGGAGAAGGCAGAAACCCCTGGGCCCTTTGATCTCCTGAAGCGGGCATTCGTACAGAGAAAATCTTAGAGGACCCCGTTACCCGTATAAGTCTTTTGATGTCGGGGCGAAAGCGCTCGACGGAAGACCGATCGAAAGCTTTTATCTGGGAACTCTGTTCTGATTCTCCGTTACACAATAGTGCAAAAAGTAGCATCATCTATAGATCAGAGAAACATAATGATATATAAACTGCGTTTTCTTAAACCTGCTATCAGTTGTCACTCATAATTTTTGGATAGTCTAAGCATGTAGTTCTAGAACCATTGTGGAAAATGTGTTAATAGCATTCGTGGGGATTTTCATTCTGATTTTATGGTAATAAAAATTAGTGCTTACGGTGTTAAGCTTTTACCATTATAATTCACTTAGATTTTCTAGCATTAAAACTAGTGAAATAAAATAACGCGTAGCTATTTCATACCAGATGTTCAGTTATAATGTTAATTTTCACCAGACGCTTTCTCACACAAGAAGAGACGGTTAGCTGACTGGTTTAAATGCTAGGAGCGACTGATAGTGACAGAAAAGTATTCACGTTTTATTTCATTGTGCGTATTTATTATAAATGCCTATTATTTAATATCATCCGACTAAACTATCAGACGTAGACCAATTTAATAGCTATTAAAGACAGGCGATACTCTGTGTAAGTGCGCATATAGATCATTAAATAATAATTGACATTGTACGCTGATCGTTAAGCGCGGGCAAGGGGCGGGAATAGTTGCATCCCTCCATCCGACCTGAAAACTCAGCGCTAGCGACGGCGATAGGGTAGGCTAAAGACACCGTGTGCCTTTTAAATTTAATCAGGATTGACGGAGTGGATAAGAGAGCGTCTTGTCCCCGTCTGTGTGCATATAAGTAGCTATATAGAATAGTAGCATTTTTCCATAAATGTTTCTTATATATTTTTGCAGACCTGATCAAGAGGGTGCAGCGGTCTTTTGGTCATTTTCCTTTTTACTGATTAATTAATGTTGTCTTTCTTGGCTTGTGCGTCACTAATCTCATTGGTGAGCAAGCATTTGCAAACGATACATGAGAAACACTTTAACTTGTAAATTTAACTGGACTTACCATACCAACAATATTTTTTCAATTTTATCAGCCCACTGGGGAGTGAACAAAAAACACTTATTCCCGACTTTTGACAATCGTATTCAAGCGAAGCATCCATAAATTTACGCTGTTTCAGAATCGGCGCTCTAACATAGAGTGTCCGGTAGGATTATCAATCATCATCTTATGTAACATTTTTAGCAACCAGAGGTTTCCCAATACTGATGCTGAGGGGGAGGCCTTTTTGTCCCGGATCGTCACAGGTGACGAAACCTGGGAGCACCATTTTGAGCCGGAGACGAATAGGCAGTCTATGGAGTGGCATCATCCGCAATCACCACGAAAAAAGAAATTCAAGACAACTCCCTCCGCCGGAAAGGTCATGATCACCATCTTTTGGGACATTAATGGAGTGATTCTTGTAGATGTGATGCCCAGAGGTGAGATAATCAATTCGGACGCGTACATCAAAACCCTCAATAAACTCAAACAGCGCTACCGGCAAGTGCAGCCTAACAGGAATGCAGTAGACATTTTGATCCAGCACGACCATGCCCGCCCTCACACAAGTCTGAAAACTCAGAAGGCAATCGCCAAATTTGGTTGGACTGTGCTCCCCCATCCCTCCCCCTATAGTCCTGATCTGGCACCCTCCGATTTTTATCTTATTAGGCCACTGAAGAATGCACTGCGCGGGACAAGAATTGAAGATTATGAGAGAGTGATTCGTGCAGTGTGGACATGGCTACGTCAACAGGAAACCAGCTGGAACAGGGAAGGCATGCATGCCCTTGTTTCGCGCTGGCGTAAGGCCATAGAAGTGGACGGAGATTATGTGGGAAAATAGCATGTGTAAAGGATACATCCAGTTATACTGTGCGTGAATTTCATACATTGTGAATAAATAGTTTCCGAGGGAAAAGATGTGGGGCACTACTTTCTGAGCATCCCTCGTATCTATCTATCTAGTGGACCTAGTGTAGTGAGGCTTTAACAATTCACTCCCAACGGCAGTATATGCTATGGGAGATCCTCATCTATGGTACAATCTTCCACATACCCTTAAAAAAAACACGCAACGTTCCTACTCATTCAACAGCAGACTGTTGGAATATTTCATGAGTTCTGATTATGTGCCACCCTAATCTGATTTATGTTTGAAATCATGGTCTAATTTATGGAGGGTTATGATTTTGTTTGTTTTTTAATTTTTATTTGTTTTTGTTTGTTTTTTTATTACTTTGTTTTTGCGATTTTTAAACATACTTAATTTTGATTATGATTGGATACTATAAATGTATGCTGTTATCATCATCATCTCAACCCGTAACCCGACATGGGTCGTAGGGGTGTGTCACAGTGACTGTTATTTTCCTCTTTTAACTGTGAACCCCAATATCACGTTTTTCTACATCAACTATTGGCGGTGACATTTTGCCCATCCAGGAAAAAACGCACACCAGATTCGGCGTTCACCTCACCAGGTCTTTATTTGTAGAGGATGGACTGGAGCCAATTTGGGAATTAAACCTGACTTTTTTATATTCAGGATAATTGTATTTCCAAGGGATATCACCAAGAGTAGGTAAGAGTGATTGAGTGGCCACTGTATGAAAGAGAGAGTGAATATTTTTCTTGGTTACAGGGACTTTAGCAACAGATCTTGCTTCTGTGACTGGACATGTGACTGGACATAAGGGAGTTGTTTTTCTCTATTTTTATAGTTTCATGTTCTCTACTTAATTCTCATTTTCTTTCTTTCCCTCCTGTCTTGTTTGTCTATCCCTGACGAAGGCCTTGTGGCGCAATGTAAGTTTTTCCTGTCCTTTCTCCTTGTAAGACGTATTACTATTTGTGTTTTTTTCTCCATTCTACTGCTTAATATAAAGAGTGTCTCTTTTGGGTCTCAGTTTCAGGGATACCAACTTGCTAGAGCAGACTCCAGTCAGGCGAAGAACGTCATATACTCTTCGATCTAGAGGGTTTCTGAATACATCTAGCAACGAATCGTCAACCCCATTCCTGAACCAAAACCCCTTTTGTCAACGCCATTTCCCTCTCACAGGAGTTAAGCTCACGCAGTGTGCAACGAGCCAACGCTAAATCTGAAATCATCTGTTGCAGTAGTAGTCTCCTACTCGCCTATTGATCGCCAGTCAGAGCAGTGCGGCTTCCAGCATATCAATCAGCCCAGCGTCTATAGCAGAATTTATATCACCAAGCTTTGTGTGCCTAAACGGGGCACTCAGTCAACCACAGGCAAACCAGCCTAAACCGGATTTAATGCCAAGCAAGCAATAGCGCCGGATAAGAGCGCCTGGGACTCTTTGTCCTCACGTAACTTCGTCTGGTGTATTTCTGTGTTACGTAGAACCTCGCACTTATGAGCGGCTAGCCAGCAATAGACAGAGTTCCAGCCCCCCTCACGCAATTAGGGGTCACCCACGTTTAGCACCGACAAGGAAAGTTTTGTATTTCACTTCATTCACCTTGAAATATATCTACATGTAAGACACTTTTCTGGAGCTAGCTTCTGGTCCCACGAAAGCGGACAGGCTGTCGCTCAATTTGTTTATTTGGTCAGCAGGAGATAGACAGAGTTCCAGTCTGTTGCGGGGCTTTATACGATTCACTTCTTTTATTGTTGTTGCGGCCCCGTCTTCTATTTCAGTGGTCGTTGTGGAAAGCCACCGTTCTCATTGATTCAATAAGCTTCTTAGTTCTGGTCATTTGATTCATTAATTCTTGATCGTGCTATTGTTGGAATAGTTACGCGAATGTGAGTTAATACTTTCTGTCTGTCACAAGGTTTGAACTCAGTATCATAATTGTTGAATTTGTAACTTCAATGAACGTGATAAGTCTCTTCTCGAGTCCACACAATTTTTAATATACATTTCAAACAGTAGACAGTCCATGGAGGTTGATTATGAAAACATTATATATTAGAATTGAATCATACATCATAAATGCTATCCATGCATTATAGTCCTGGTCCAATAATATGCAACACTATAGTCAGAACGTCGTAACTATATGTACGCGCGGTTGGGACATCCAACGGCCGACAATGAGATTAGACGTCTGGCGATATAAAACGAATGTGGACCATAATTTCATCCTTCCTTGACTTTAGTTAAAATTACTAACCTCGATACATTCCTCTCTTCATAAGAATATCGGACTGACCCATGTCCGTACTGCAATAACATATGTGCGGCAATATCATGCCTACCACTGGAAGGATTATAGGACACGTCTTATCCGTTTGACGGTCATCTAAGAAAAGGGTCCGGTAACCTAGTCACGGTGCGTGACATACCAACGCATACACGTCATAATCAATCGTGTGTATCGCGTACACTAACTAACAATTATTTACATTATATTAAACGTAGTCACCTATTAATCTTATGCTGTTAACCTCTAGCAGACCATGCCAATAAAATACCTTAACAATTCCCTGTCCACTGGGGGAAAAAAAAATCTATTAGATAGATTTTTTTTAACAAAAACCCATCTGAAAAAATACCAATATGTTAACAATATCAAAAAAAAAAATTTAACGAGATTGCGGCATATGACCTACGACGTTCTGTCTAGAACCAATGTCGTGGTCATGTCGACTAACCAATAGTCATGTAATATATTCATTATTTATATCATAAATAAATATAAATGGTAATAAGAACTAAAAGAGAATGGTAATGTCGATCTCTAATTAAATAATTAATTAACTTAAAATATGTCGTGATAAAATGTCATGTCAGACTAATTTAAAGTGTTAAAATTAAACTAAATAACTATACTAGGTATGGAATAAGAATAAGTTGTTGAAAATCTAATGTAAGAAAAATGAGAGGATCTGTTAAAGAAAGACATAATAACGAATAAAGAATAAATTAGAGAAAGAAAAAAAAATGATGTATAAATTTAACTAAGTTATGTGTGTTGAACATCAAGTAAGTGTAGTATTAAGTTATTAATACCTTTCTAACTAATTTAAACAATAGTATGCAATATAATCATGTAATTCTAAGAATATAATCAAAGAATTATGTGAGTTTCTTTTTTTTCTTTCATTTTTTTAAGTTTCATTCATTTTTTTAAAATTCAACTCACTTGTCATTTTAATGTGGATTAGTTTTAAAGAATAAATTAAAGTAATTAACATTGGATATGAAGATCCATTCGTAGTCTTGATCCTTGAATTT
This sequence comes from Oreohelix idahoensis, assembly GCA_024509875.1. Taxonomy (NCBI): domain Eukaryota; kingdom Metazoa; phylum Mollusca; class Gastropoda; order Stylommatophora; family Oreohelicidae; genus Oreohelix; species Oreohelix idahoensis. Next base: position 208,664 of record JAMPIV010001842.1, read on the forward strand.
CCATTAGACAAAATGTTCAAGTATTCTGAATCACGTTATATAACGAATTAGTTCGACTGGAATGTCATTTATTTTCTCCGAAGTGTTTTGAAACAATGTTGTGACAAATGTAAACCAGGAAAGTCCCGGTGTAAAGACGAATATAGTGTCAATTGATTGCAGTCACTTTGCGTATAATTTGCCTATAGAAAGCAGCTGAGTAAATGGTTCATTCATGTGTCAAAAAGCAACGATGGTGCTATGTTCTTTGATTAAGTTTGTCTGTACATAGTATTGTCTTTGCGACAAACAACGTAAATTAGGAATCGACATCATTAGGATTTCGAGATAATGTATCTGCCAAGATGTTGTCGGATCCTGTGATGTACTCGATTGAAAACTCGAAGGGTTGGAGGAGTATAGCAAATCTGGTCAATTTTGGACTCTTGTGATTTGCTCGTTGTAGTGATGCTACGGCCCTTTGATCGGTTTGTACTACAAAAGGGGCTCCCAGTAGGAATTTTTCTAGTTTGGTTATCGCCCACACGACGGCTAAGAGTTCGCGATCAACCGTAGAGTACTTCACTTCTGGTGGTTTCAGTTTTCGTGACACGTACAAGTTTGGATGGAGGATGTCGTCATGGTATTGGAGCAAACATGCGCCAATTCCGTAGTTACTCGCATCTGTACGAAGAATGAACTTTTTAGAAGCATCAATTAATCTCAAAATAGGTGGATTTGAAAATATAGAAATTATTTGCCGAAAAATTCTGTCACATTCGTCAGTCCATGTCACTTTCACTGGCATGTTCTTCTTTAGTAATGAGGACAATACAGCAGTGATGGATGACAAGTTAGGTACGAATCTACTGTAATATTGGACTAGACCTAACAAGCTTCTCACTTGTTTCTTCGTTTGAGGAACGGAAATGTTTAAAATTTTTGAAACTGTACTGGGTAATGTTCGGATATATCCAGCTCCAATAATGTGACCCAAAAAAGTGATCTCATGAAATGCTACCTGTAATTTTGTAGGTTTAGCAGTTAACTTGTACCTTCTCAAGGTATCAAAAACGTATCCAAGACCCAAAAAATGTTCCTCAAAAGATGAACTAAACAAGCATATGTCATCTATATATGTAATAATGTCTGGTCTACCTGAAAAAATGTGTCGCATCATGCGAACAAAGGTAGCTGGAGCGTTAACCAGCCCAAAAGGCATCACGTTCCACTGGTATAGACCTAGCGGAGTTGAAAACGCTGTGTAGTATTTTGCTTTTTCGGTTAGTGGTATCTGCCAATAACCTTTAGTTAAGTCTATCTTAGTAAATATAGTTGCTGTCGATAGACGTGGCAGTAAGTCATCGAGAAGTGGATGTGGTTCGCTATCAACTATCGTTTGTGCATTTAATTTTCTATAGTCGACGCATAGTCTAATGTTATTATCCTTCTTTCGGACAATAACTAATGGAGAAGAAAATGGGGAATTACTAGTTTCGATAATTCCTAAAGATAACATCTGTTCAAGTTCCTTAGTAGTTTTAGTAAGAAAGTGTATAGGAACAGAATAAGGATGTACCCGAATTGGAGTATCCTCGTTAAGAGTGATGTCATGATTAATGACTGATGTGCGACCTGGAACATCGGTCAACACATCTGGATAAGATTGTAGCAGATCAGCAATCTTTTGATGCTGTTGCGGTGTAACCGACGAAGAGATGGTTACGTCCCGCCAAGATTCGCTAGATTGTACTACAGGTACAGGTAAAGCTAACTGTACCTCAGGAAAAGAAGATTCTTCTTCCTGGATAACGGATAAATTAGAATAGTGACATGTAGGTCTGAAAGTGTCATCTAATTCATGAAAAATAGCTTGTAGATGTTCAGGTCGAGTATGAAATTGCTTGAGCATATTTATGTGAAATATTTTGTGATGTCCCTTAATGTCCAGGACATAATCAACATCAGAAATCTTATTGATAACCTGGTAAGGACCATTCCACGAGATTAGTAGTCTATTATTGTTATGTGGCAATAACACATAAGCTTGATCTCCTGGAAATAATTGACGTAATCGTCTATTACTGTTTTGGAAAGTTCTAGCTTTCTCTTTCGCAGCCTCAGATGAAGCTGTTGCCATTTGACAGGCATCAATAATGTTATTCCGGAGATTAATTACATATTCATAGGATGACTGAGTGTCCTGAGTCATCTCAGAATCGATTAATAAATCTTTTATCAGTCCCATAGGACCTCTTGGAGGAGCGCCAAAGACTAAATGAAACGGACAGAAGCCAGTTTGTTCATTTGGCACCTCTCGATAAGCGAATAACACCGCTGGTAGCACTCTGTCCCAGTCCTATGGATGGTTAACTGTAACTTTATGTAGCATTTGTTTGAGTGTACGGTTAAGTCTTTCTACCGCACCATTACTCATTGGGTGATAAATGCTGCTGAGGTTTCTATCTATTTGCCAAGTCTTCATTACCTCCGTCATAGTCTCAGATATAAATTGAGAACCATGATCTGACAAAAGTTTTCTAGGAAAACCTACTCTAGAAAAGATCAAGTGTAGTGCATCAGCTACATCTGTTGTGGTGGTTGTTTTTAATGGGATGGCTTCTGGCCATCGTGTGCATAAATCGATGCAAGTGAGAATAAACCTATGTCCTCTGGCTGATGGTAAAAGTGGGCCAATGATATCAATGGCCATTTTGTCGAAAGGTCTCACCGATATATCACAAGCCTGAATAGGCGCCGTGTGAAAGGCTCCCCGTGCTTTCACTTCTTGGCATATCGTACAGGAGCGTACGTACTGTGAAATATCTCGTGATACTCCCGGCCAAAAAAAAGAAGATAATACTCGTGAACGTGTACGAGTATAACCCATGTGACCTGCACACTTAGAATCATGTGCATGTTGAAGTATGTACCGCCTAAAAGCAAAAGGTACCATGACTTGTTGTCTTATCTGAGTTTTATCCATAAAACATCTTAATAAAATGTCATTTTTAATACTAAACCACTGACTATAATTTATGTTCCTAGAAAGATTGTCATCTTTGTTGACCAGCGTAAAAAATTTTGTTAGTGACCTGTTGTTACGCACGGATCATTATTATTTTTCGTTTGTATAAACATTTTTTGATATGTATGATCATTTTTTGACTGAAGTGTGTATTATGTTTTCTATGGTCAAAGGGACATAATCCGAGTTATCGAGACTACAATTTGTTAGGAGTTGCCTTCTCTTGTATAGAGACACGTTCGGTCTATAATTTCTTGAACGAAGCGTGACCACATCTCCTTATTTGGTAGTATCAGTCAACTATGGTAGATGTCTGAAACCTTTCTTAACGCTTCTTTTCATGACCATAAAAGGCGCGACTGTGTAAGACTTTTATCTCGAATGTTCTTCGAATCGTCTTATTGTGAACGGCAACTCAGAGATTGTCGTTCTGCGCATGTCAAACCGGGAGTTCGTTCTGTGTGTTCCGCCCAGTTGGGGAGTTTAGAAATGGTTTAAGAAGCGAGCAGACGCAACTGCGTCTTGTGATTCTCTGAGGGAAATACAGTGTCTTAGTGAGTTAGTTAGCTAACTAGACTATTTCCCAGTATTATGCAGCCTGCCTGGAGGCATATGTTCATGGTTGATTTTCCGAAATAAGGTAATTCCTCTTGTATCGAACTTTATGCTATCATCTAGAGGTTCGTCATTTTGTCGCCTATTTGCTCGCCTGTGTGATGAAAAATGGAGAGGTACTTTGACTAGGATTAAGTCACCGGTATCTGTATACCTGAACTAGTTAAATATATATGGGTCGCTCTAGACCAACAAGACTGTTGTCTGTGTTCCAGGATTCGTTATATCAGAGATCACGTCCAAGTCAGATGGTTAGACTTAGGAACATTATAAAGGTCGAGCTGACCTGTAGCCCATGTATGCTATTCACGTGCAGACAGTGAACGGACTTATTGTATACAACTGATCTGCTAGCATCAGAATGGGAGCATTTATTATTGTTTATGAACATTGAAGATCTGTAGCTGACACTGTTGCAGAAGTTATAGAAATTATTATTATTTATACAGCTTCACGAACTAGCACTCGATGATTGATGAATGTCTGAATCTATTGAACTGTGATGTCTTATGACGCATATATACAACAGCTATCATTGCTGACTACAGAAATTGCTTTCAATGTGCCATATCATCTTGCTGAACTCGTTAACCATGTTGATGTCATAAGTATCATGACTGTTTTGTGGCGTGCAATAAATGAAAGAAACTTATACAACGAAGTTACCCTTTCTATGACTCTACACGTCATGTTGCCTGTGTGATAACCCTGTGAACTGTTCCACTACCACATACACAGCAACATCCTAAATCAGAGAAGACACCTACATCTTACACTTTAACACCAGGTGTCGATAAGGGTGGCAAGTTACCACTTCAGCACAAATCCACCCTTATCATTTTTGGTGGCCAGAGCTGGTTCTATCATCTGATATTTTGGCGCACCATATCATTGTTGGTGGCCATAGGTTGGTTCACTCTGATTCCAGCTATCAAGGGGGTCAGCAAACCCAGACATCATCATCATACTAGATACAACTACAGCATCAACTACCACCTTACAAGAAATTTTATTGAAAGTATCCGGATTTTCTGACAGTTGCTGATTTTGAAACTACCCGGCGCTGCTCGGCAATATTGAAGTTTATGTAAAATTAGAAGGACAAGTACCGAGCGAATGGATTTCCTGATCTGGTGAAAAGAAGGACAAGTGCCGTAACAACTGTTCCGGTCTCAGGGGTACTGCTGCGGGTTCAGAAGGTCAAGTGCCGGTTAAATCAATTTAGAAGATTCAGAAGGTCAAGTGCCGTAACAACTGTTGCAGTATTAGAAGCTCTTTTCCTTCGTCATGGCTGTTTATGGGAGCAGAAGATAATCAACGTTGGATCATTATCCTCAGAATGCTGATTACATCCTGTTCTGCACCGTGCTGACGCTGGATTTATAGAAGTTAAGTGGCCTGTTTTGTTTGTGAACTGTGCCCTTATGTTCTAACTGAGCCTTCTGTACTTTCACACTTTCTCCTATTGTTTTCATGATACATGTTTATATGTTATATGTTATTTGTTATTTGTATATTTATATGTTTATATTTCAGCGGGTTTTCTCGGTTGGGCGGAGTCTTACAGTAGAAGATACCACGTCACAGAGGTTCTACTGTTAGCGTTTTCGTTAGGGACTGTGCGAATTTCCTACAGTGAAATTTGCTAGCGACAATCGTTGCTATATCTGTTTAGTTGTGACGAGTTGTGCTTTATTTTTGTTTCTTGTATATATATATTTTTTTTCTTTTTTCTTCTCTCTCTTTCTTTGTGTTTTTAGTTTCGATTTCGATTGTTTGTATTTGTAGGTCTCCCCTTTGCTATTATTCAGTTCTTTACGTATATTTTTGTGTATACACTGTAGCGTCATTTGTTAGTCATATCTTCGCATATTTCTTTTTAGTTTTGCTGTTTGTGTATTTGACTTATGCGAATGTTTTCGTATTGTTTGATCTTTGTTGATTGTTTACATTGACTCTGATCTTTGTTATTGTTTACATTGACTCTGATCTTTGTTATTGTTTACATTGACTCTGATCTTTGTTGTTGTTTACATTGACTTTGATCTTTGTTATTGTTTACATTGTTGATGACCTTTGTTATTGTTTACATTGTCTTGTTATTGTTTACATAGTTCTTGCATAGTTAGCTTTCACTATTTTTGATATATGCTCATGCACTATTGGTCTATAGTGCACTTATCATAACAAACTGGTGTTTTTTGCTTATGCACTATTGTAGTGCAGTTATGATAAATAACTGATGATTATGCACTGATTTGGGTAGTGCACTGTTAATTAAGAGGTGACTTGTGATATTATTATACATTTGATAATACAAGTTGGTGTCAACTCCTGTTTCCCACAGAGATTGGGTTCAACATAGAGATTATACAAGCACTTTATTAAGTCTTGTTGCTATTTAACATTGAAATAAGATAATTAATTATTTCAGGTTCTGTACTCACATTTTGGACATCATGTCTACATTTGAGTACTTTATTGAGCAGGGTAAAGCCCTTGGGAAGACAGGTGATAAATTAGAAGAATTTGCGACTGTTCAATATGCCAAGGCATTGAAGTCGGAAGAAAAGAAAATGAAAGAACAAACTGAACAAAAGAGAATAGAGGCTGAAATAGAACAAAAGAAACTGCAGATGCAGGTGGAGGAAAAAAGATTTCAAATGGAAATGGAAAAACAAAAAAGAGAAGCAGAATCTCAGGAGAAGAGGCTTCAGGCTGAAGCTGAAAATAAGAGACTTGAAAAAGAAGCTGAAAAAAAAAAGTTACAGGCCCAGGCTGAAGCTGAAAATAAGAGACTTGAAAAAGAAGCTGAAAATAAGAGACTTGAAATAGAGGCTGAAGGAAAAAAGTTACAGGCCCAGGCTGAAGAAAGAAAGTTACAGGCTGAGGCTGAAGAAAGAAGGTTACAAAGAGAGGCTGATGAGAGAAAAGCAAAAATGGAACATGATGAAAAAGTCTTAGCTTTAGAGTTAGAGAAGTTAAAGTTATTGAACACTGGTAATGCTAATGAGGCAAATAAGGTGTCAAATAAGACTAATGCTAAGGATTTCAAGCTTAATCTACCAGCATTTAATCCCTCAATCGATGATATAACATTTTATCTAGATAGATTTGAAAGTGCATGTAATGTGCATAATATAGATAAAACATTATATGTGTATCATCTGTCCAAGATACTTAGAGGTGATGCTTTGACTTTGTTGAGTATGGTAGATGTGCCTGACAAAAACAACTATGAGGTTGTCAGGGCGGCATTGTTAAAGAAGTACCAACTTAACGAGGACGGATATCGTCTTAAATTTAAAACCATGTTACCAGAAACTGGAGTTGAATTCTCTGAATTCATCTCAGGCATCCGTCTTACTTTTTTACGATGGGTTGAGTTGTCTAAGACAGAAAATACATTTGAAGCTCTTATGGATTTACTACTTAGAGATAAGGTTATGTCTTCTGTTAATGAAGCTTTTCTATCTTTTCTTCATGAGCGTAAGCCTAAAAACATAAAAGAAATGGAAGAATACTGTAGCCAGTATGTTACTGCGCATCCGCACATAACCATTAGTAACTCTAAGGTGAAAGAAGGTCTGCCAGTTGCTTCGGCAGCACCTTATGGCCCAAATTTTATGCGTAAATTTCAGGGTAGCCAGAAAAATTTCAATAAAAAGAGTAATCGTAATTATGCCCAGAACCATAGTGATCAATTCCAGGGTGATTCTTCTTCCCAGAACTGGAGACAACCTAATACTACACGTTATTCTACTCCGGTTAACTTTAGAAATTTTCACAAAGGTAATCGGTATAGAGGAAAATACCAAGATAATAGAGGTTCTCAACAACATAGAGATAGTAATGACAGTTATGGAAACTGGAACTCAAACCAGGATAAAAATTACAGTAGGGACTTTAATGATAATTGCAGAGGCAATAATGGTCGCGGTAGATCGCAACATAAGAGAAAAAGATATCAACAGACAAACTCTGTTCAACAAGAATCTCAGGGAGCAGATAAACAGGTTAATAATGATAAAGACCATAATGCTATCGGATGCTCATCTTTTGATTTTGGTAGGGCAAATAAATGTATCCAATGCAGTACTTTATTTGATCCGAAAACCGTTAGTACTCTAAGCTGTGGTCATCCTTTGCCCGCTCTTCCTGCTAATGTTGCTCATGATGGGAGAGGTTCTCTTATATTACATAAGGGGCTAGTAAATAGTAATCCAGTCTCAGTGTTGTTTGATTCTGGATGTACTACTGTCGGCGTTAGGCAATCTCTTGTAGATCCATCCTGTGCTACAGGAAAAGTCATCAAATGTGTCACATTTGGTGGCACGTTAGAAAAGTATCCTACTGCTATAATACACATTGCTACTCCTTTCTTCACGGGAGAGGTCCACGCGTGTCTACTTCCAAACCCTATTGCGGACCTTATTATTGGTCGTATTCACGGAGTTAGGGAATGTACCCCACAGCAGATTGCTGTTTGGGAAGAGCAAAACATTGAAGCTACCAATGCGGTGGTCACAAGAGCACATGCTCTGGATCCACCTCAAACTTCATTAACTAATAATGATGAAGTAAATGACCAAGATAGTCACTTGACTATTACACGTGACTCATTTATCAAATTGCAAGAAGAAGATCCTTCTTTACAAAAATTCTTCATTCTAGCAAAAAAAGGTGATCCTAATCAGAACACTAATAGGAAATCTTGGATTTCTATGAAGAACGGCGTACTTGTACGTATGGTACAAGACTCGACTACGTCCACTCATTCACAAATTCTTGTGCCTAAGAGCATGAGATTGCAAATATTGCAACATGCTCATGACTCGCAATGTGCTGGACATATGGTTTTTTCCCGTACAAAGTCGAGGGTTCTTGCGGCTTTCTTTTGGCCATTTGTGAGCAAGGACATACGAATGTACTGTCGCTCTTGCAAAGTATGTCAGGAGGTCAAATCTAAAGGACCACGACATGCTGCGCCTATCCAGGCTGCTGACATTCCTATTCGCCCTTTTCAAAAAATGGCAATAGATATTATCGGTCCTTTTAGAATTAAGTCGGCTAGAGGACATCAATTTATCCTTACATGTGTCGATATGTGCACACGTTGGCCAGAGGCAATACCTCTCAAGAGCATCTCAACTGCTGATATCGCAGACGCTCTTTGGCTGATATTTTCTCGCTTGGGTTTTCCCGGAGAAATATTGTCAGACCATGGCACTCAACTTATATCAGACACTATGTCACAGGTAATGTCTATGCTACACATTAAAAGGTCTCTCAGCAGTATCTATCACCCAATGTCTAATGGGTTGGTCGAACGTTTAAATAGGACTCTGAAAACTTTACTTGGTAAAATAACTGAGGATCATCCTCAGGATTGGGACAGGGTCTTACCCGCGGCTCTCTTTGCGTATAGAGAGGTCCCCAATGAACATACGGGGTTTTCCCCTTTTGAACTTGTCTTTGGCGCGCAACCGCGCGGCCCTATGTACTTCTTACTTCACGATCTAATCACTGCCGATAATATTAGCGATGAGACTCAATCTTCTTATGAGTACGTCATTGCTCTTAGGCAAAAGATCATCGAGGCATGCAAACTAGCAACTTCGTCTTCAGAATTTGCTAAAGAAAAGGCAAGGCAGTTTGCAAATAAGAATAGATGTCTACGACAACTTTGTCCAGGTGACAAAGCTCTCGTTCTACTTCCTTCAAGGGAGAACAGACTTCTAATTGCATGGAAAGGTCCATATGCAATAGTCTCCAAAATTTCTGATGTCGACTATGTTGTCGATATTGATGGAAAGCATAAAACTTTCCACATAAATATGCTCACAGAATTTTATGAAAGACCTGACTATTTGCAGCCTATTTTCCAGGCTACGGACAATTCACAAGCAACTCGTGGTCAGTACTCATCTCTGTCAGTTATACAGGATGAGGAAACTACTTTTTCTGATGTCAATCTTCCTCTTTCTATGGTCCCACTTTATTCTACGGAATCTTGGAAAAACGTGACCGTTTCTCCAAATCTTTCCGCTGAGGAACATCGACAAGTTTCTTCGATGTTGCAAACATTTCAGGATGTTCTTACAGACATCCCGGGACACACACATGTCATAGAACATGACATTGTGCTAACTGATCACAATCCTATCAGAGTCAGACCATATCCAATACCTATTCATTTCCAGTCTCAAGTCGAAAAAGAGTTGGATGAAATGATACGTTTGGAAATCATTGAACCATCCACTTCAGCATACTCTTCGTCTATGGTTATTGTTCGAAAGAAGGATAATAACATTCGCATTTGCGTAGATTATCGCAAATTGAACCAAGTTACGAAGTTCGATGCTGAACCTATGCCTTCATTAGAAGAGCTACTCAATAAACTTTCTAATTCTAGATTCTTTACCAAACTAGATTTGTCTAAAGGTTATTGGCAAGTCCCGCTAACTGAACGTGCCAAACCTTTTACAGCTTTTTCTACACCTAGGGGTTTATTCCAATGGAATTTCATGCCTTTTGGTCTTATGAACGCCCCTGCTACATTCGTACGCATGATGCGGCGAATTCTCGCATATCGTACAGATGTCATAGCATACCTAGATGATATCTGTCTATTCAGTGATTCTTGGGAAGATCATTATTTGGGTTTATACGAATTACTGTCTACTCTTCGCGAGTATAACTTGACTGCAAAACCCTCTAAAGCCTTTATAGGATTTAGCGAGATTTCTTTCCTAGGTCATCGGGTTGGTCATGGTCTTTTAAAGACAGAGGACCACAATGTTTCAAAAATACTTAACATTTCGGTCCCTAAGACGAAGAAACAAGTAAGGAGTCTATTAGGTTTGATTCAATTCTACGGACGATTCATTCCGAATCTGTCCTCCATTATGGCACCGCTTTCTACTTTATTGAAGAAAGGGTCGCCTAATCTGATCCGCTGGTCTAAAGAATGTCAATCCTCATTGGACCAGGTTAAAGCCCTATTTTCATCTCCACCTATTCTTAAGTTACCTACTATTGAGAAGACTTTTGTTCTTCGAAGTGACGCCTCGTCAACAGGGATTGGGGCAGCACTAATGCAGGAGTATTCTGATACTTTGCATCCGGTGATGTATATCTCTAGGAAATTAAACGCTGCAGAAAAGAATTACTCGGTTTTAGACCGTGAGTTATTGGCTATGGTATGGTCTATTCTGAAGTTACAAAGATTTCTTCTAGGCGCACATTTCATTGTGGAAACCGACCAGAAAGCGCTTACTGCTATTCAGAGCAAAAACTTGAAGAGCTCGAGGTCCACTCGTTATGCCATAGCTCTTCAACCATTTCATTTCTCGGTTCGAGCTATCCGTGGTTCGGATAATGTAATGGCAGACATTCTGTCCAGATGTCCACACGATTCCACATGATTCTTCTGTCATATATATATATTTCCTGATATACAGTCCAATGTTATAATGACATGTTAGTAGATTTTGTCTCACTTTTTTTTTTTTTGAGGGAAATTTATAACATTGTACCATGTAATTATCTAAGAAGGCTTAGTTAGTGATATACGGGCCAAAAGATCACTCGGCCACATTTAAATAAATTATTTTCAGGATTGTATTAAGAAATTTACCAGTTGTCTTTAAGATTTGTGTTATTGATATTTTCGCAGCACATCATTGAAGTCTGCGAGTTTATGTCCATTGTGGAACTTTGAGGATATCAAGTCCTGTCCTACATTGGGAGCGGATGATGTCCACATCTTCTTCTATTGAATGTTTTGTGTCACCGAAGAGCAACACATGTATTACTTATTAATTACTGTTACTTTATATAATGTAATAATATAGTGCGGTATATTAGTAAATTACACCGCTATTTGCAACACATTGTATGATAACACATAATATATTTAATTTCATATATTGGTATGAGTATAATTTGATTGTCATTATGTTGTTGCCATCATTGTGGCGTGTGTTGGTGGCACCTTCCTGGAATATATCAGCGTATACTTAGATAAATTTTTTCTCTAAGGATCTGAGATATGATCTCAGTGTCGCTCCATGCGTTGAGCTAATTTGTTAGGTATATATCCACGCATCATACGTGCGTTAGGAGCCTAGATTTTTTCCGGCTCCAGGATTTAAAAAAAAAAAAAAAAATGTTTCATTTTTTTTTTTCCAGGGAGGGTGCGGTAATGTTACGCACGGATCATTATTATTTTTTTCGTTTGTATAAACATTTTTTCATATGTATGATCATTTTTTTTGACTGAAGTGTGTATTATGTTTTCTATGGTCAAAGGGACATAATCCGAGTTATCGAGACTACAATTTTTTAGGAGTTGCCTTCTCTTGTATAGAGACACGTTCGGTCTATAATTTCTTGAACGAAGCGTGACCACATCTCCTTATTTGGTAGTATCAGTCAACTATGGTAGATGTCTGAAACCTTTCTTAACGCTTCTTTTCATGACCATAAAAGGCGCGACTGTGTAAGACTTTTATCTCGAATGTTCTTCGAATCGTCTTATTGTGAACGGCAACTCAGAGATTGTCGTTCTGCGCATGTCAAACCGGGAGTTCGTTCTGTGTGTTCCGCCCAGTTGGGGAGTTTAGAAATGGTTTAAGAAGCGAGCAGACGCAACTGCGTCTTGTGATTCTCTGAGGGAAATACAGTGTCTTAGTGAGTTAGTTAGCTAACTAGACTATTTCCCAGTATTATGCAGCCTGCCTGGAGGCATATGTTCATGGTTGATTTTCCGAAATAAGGTAATTCCTCTTGTATCGAACTTTATGCTATCATCTAGAGGTTCGTCATTTTGTCGCCTATTTGCTCGCCTGTGTGATGAAAAATGGAGAGGTACTTTGACTAGGATTAAGTCACCGGTATCTGTATACCTGAACTAGTTAAATATATATGGGTCGCTCTAGACCAACAAGACTGTTGTCTGTGTTCCAGGATTCGTTATATCAGAGATCACGTCCAAGTCAGATGGTTAGACTTAGGAACATTATAAAGGTCGAGCTGACCTGTAGCCCATGTATGCTATTCACGTGCAGACAGTGAACGGACTTATTGTATACAACTGATCTGCTAGCATCAGAATGGGAGCATTTATTATTGTTTATGAACATTGAAGATCTGTAGCTGACACTGTTGCAGAAGTTATAGAAATTATTATTATTTATACAGCTTCACGAACTAGCACTCGATGATTGATGAATTTCTGAATCTATTGAACTGTGATGTCTTATGACGCATATATACAACAGCTATCATTGCTGACTACAGAAATTGTTTTCAATGTGCCATATCATCTTGCTGAACTCGTTAACCATGTTGATGTCATAAGTATCATGACTGTTTTGTGGCGTGCAATAAATGAAAGAAACTTATACAACGAAGTTACCCTTTCTATGACTCTACACGTCATGTTGCCTGTGTGATAACCCTGTGAACTGTTCCACTACCACATACACAGCAACATCCTAAATCAGAGAAGACACCTACATCTTACACTTTAACACCAGGTGTCGATAAGGGTGGCAAGTTACCACTTCAGCACAAATCCACCCTTATCACCTGTCTTCCCTCTGTTTTGCAGCAAATGATACTCGGTCAATAGCAGAATGAATCTCGATATTTTCATGATCATTTGTTTCCTTGTTTTCCGTGTCTATAGTCTCTAATTGTTTTGTATGTGCTCTGGTTATTGCTGCATTTCCGATGTATAGATTATTTTTTTCCCATTGAATAATCTCATCTGGTGTGCAATCTTTACTCCCGTGTATGCATCCCACCATAAGGTCGGCAATTGGGTTTCTTAACATGCATGCTTTAACATTGCCTGTGAAGAAAGGTGTGTCAATGTAAATAATAGCTGTTGGATAATATTCTATGGTTCCCCCAAAAGTCATGCACCTGACATGTTCTCCAGTTGCACAATTTGGATGAACAAGTGTCTGACGGATTCCGATCGTGGTCGATCCCGAATCTCTTAAGACTGAGACGATGGATCCATTAACTTTTCCTCTGTTGAAGATCAGTGATCCTGTTCCGTCATTGACTGCTAGACTGACTTCTGGTAGAATATGACCGCAGTTCAGAACTGTCTCTTTTGCTTTCTGAAATATAAGATTACATGTTGGGCAACTATTTGCCACGTTATAATTCATTGCAAAACAAGTAGACGATGACTGTATTTTGTTATCAGTAGTTGAACTCTGAACCCTAGGGGTTGTAGCAGTAGTAACAGCTGCCCCTGTATTATGGTTATAAGTTGTCGATCTACGAGAATGAGAACGATGACGAGAATAATTAGATGAATTATCCCGTTGTCCTCTATTGTAACTGTTATCTCGATGTCTCGAGTTATAATTATCGCTATTGTTCCACTTGTAATCATTATTATAGTTATATGATCGATTATAACTTGAGTTACGTGGATTACTGTTATTTCTTGACTGAGGTGAATAGTTTCTGGTTTGTTGTCGTCCTCTATTAAAGTTATTGTTAAAGTTATTCTGTCCCTTATGAAAATTAATGTCATAGTTTCCTTTGAACCTACCCCTGTCTACACTGTGTGTTCTAGGTTTGTTATGATTATGATATGCCATATTGGAGGCTACAGGAAGTGGTTCTCTTATCAATGTGCCAGAAATATTAGCATTCGGATGAGCTGTGCAGTAATTTAAGGAAATTTTTTCTAACTCATCAATAGATTCTGGTTTTCTTTCTTGCAGATAAGCAAAGAATGGTGGGCTGACAGAAGATAATACTTTATCCCTCAATAACAAATCGACTAACTTGTCGTAGGATTTGTTGACACCTGCCAGTTCAACCCATCTGTTAAAAGTATTGCGTATGTTAGCAATAAAACCTGTGAAATCTCTATTGTTATCTGGCAACAAACTTTTAAAACGCAATCTACATGCCTCTTCGTTCAAGTGGAAACGACGTAGTAACAACGTCTTAATGGCCTCATAGTCTGTTGATAGTGTTGGATCTATATTTTGTGCTGCACTTGCAGGTTCGCCATCTAGAAATTCCTTAAGTTTCAGTGCCCATGCCGCTTTGTCAAGGTTATTCACCTTACATATGTCCTCAAAGCGCGCGAGCCACGATGAAAGGTCATCTACGTGTAACTTGAATGGAGGCAGCTTAAAGTAATAATTACCTTTAAGTCGTGTGGATGAAGATCCAGATTGAGCAGTATCATTTTGGGTTGCTGCAGCGCCCTGTGAATTAAGTTTTGCTGTTTCTAATTTAAGTCGTTGCAATTCCATTTCTTGCTGCAGTATGATTTCTTGTCGTTTCAATTTATTCTCTTCTTCAATCCGTAGGATTTCATCTCTTGCTATCTTTCTTTCTTCTTCTTGTCTTAATTCTGCCTTCTTTTCCGCCTGTTTTCTTTCAAGTTCTTCCATCTCTGCTTTATATTTTGCAAATTCAGCCAATGCATAAGCCTCGAGAAGTTCTCCTTTTTTTCCCAAAATCTTTACCATTTTTAATAAAATAGTCTAAGTTAAGCATCTTGACGTTAATATTGTACGTAATGGTTATGTAATAATCACCAATAAATTTTAAGTAATTATTATACTTATTCAATTTATGAATAGTCGATATAAACAATCATAATATTATTGAACTTAATCTGGGAATGTTCAATTTAATTAATTGTAATATTATCTAACTATTATTTGTAGATTCCATACATAGACATACTATGTTGGGAAAAATATTACATATATACTCGTTAATATATCATAAATAGTTATGATATTTATCTATTTCGGGTGCTGAATTACTATCATGCACCTAATAATAAATAGTATTATTCCTCAAGTATTATATCATTCAGTCAGTGATATGTGCTAAGTAAATCATTTAGTAATGGAAAAAATGTACCAAATAATATACACTATGTCCTTTATATGCAGGACAGACTAAAAAATCAAATTATTTTATAAATATATATTATTATTATATTATGCCTTAATCATGAGCTATAAAGTGCATCGCCCATTTCTTGGACTACCACTGCAAATTGATGCAAAGTCCCTAATTCTCCTTAAAAGTCATTAAATTTTAATTATATTCATATACACTCTTATTAAGCAAGAAATTATATTATTAGTGTTAAATCATGAACAGATGAAATGAGGACATACGATACGATGGGTAAACCAAGGATAAACAAACCATATTATCACGAAACAAGACGTTTCTACAATAAAAATTGATATTATGAAACCAAATCTGCAAACCGGAAATATAGAGTAGGGTGAAGGTTAACTGAATATAGAGTTAAATCTGCGTACACAAAAATTAATGACGCAAACATGGACTCATTGACGGTTATACAAAAAAAAAATGAACTGAATAATAGCAAGATCAGAAAGAACAAGATAGATTACTAACATTGTTACCAAACTAAATAGAATTTAAACTGAATACGATAAAATACACCGATTATTTCACCAAACTAGACATCTAACATATACTGTGAATTAAATGCAGTCCCGAACGAAACAAGCCCCGGAAATGTCATCGACGCGTTCTCCGCGAAATGCGATTTTATTCACTACCCTAAAGACCGTTCAGAATGAATATCGGCAATCCGTAGAGCCATAATTTATTCATTCTGAATCTCCACTCCAACCTCCCACAAATTAGGCACAGCACAAACAATGAAAACAAATATAACGTGCATATAAAATATATAGAACGGACATGCCTGCAAAATGTGAATTAGACTCAGTGATGTTTCTTATGAATGACAACAGTCACGAACTGAGACTTATCTTTTAACCCGTCGTCCGATGCGATCTTCACCAACGGCCTAGACTAGAGGATAGGACTGTTTGCTCCTTGTTGGTAAATAATGTCTTTTCAATCCTATGATCTACTGAGAAGTTATATTCTTGAATGAAACATTAGGTGAGCTGGCATCGTCCTTCGATCGTTGGCTTGTACACGGAATATTGTGACGTCACTGATTTTTGCATAGTTACACAAGCCACGTCATGTTCGGAATCATGTGACTTGAACGTTTTCTTGTAATCGTAAACAGTCCGTGAAAGTATGTAAACAAGAAAAATTTCTTTCTTCCTTCGTTCCCCAGCAATGGCAACCACTTTGTTGCGGGGCTTTATACGATTCACTTCTTTTATTGTTGTTGCGGCCCCGTCTTCTATTTCAGTGGTCGTTGTGGAAAGCCACCGTTCTCATTGATTCAATAAGCTTCTTAGTTCTGGTCATTTGATTCATTAATTCTTGATCGTGCTATTGTTGGAATAGTTACGCGAATGTGAGTTAATACTTTCTGTCTGTCACAAGGTTTGAACTCAGTATCATAATTGTTGAATTTGTAACTTCAATGAACGTGATAAGTCTCTTCTCGAGTCCACACAATTTTTAATATACATTTCAAACAGTAGACAGTCCATGGAGGTTGATTATGAAAACATTATATATTAGAATTGAATCATACATCATAAATGCTATCCATGCATTATAGTCCTGGTCCAATAATATGCAACACTATAGTCAGAACGTCGTAACTATATGTACGCGCGGTTGGGACATCCAACGGCCGACAATGAGATTAGACGTCTGGCGATATAAAACGAATGTGGACCATAATTTCATCCTTCCTTGACTTTAGTTAAAATTACTAACCTCGATACATTCCTCTCTTCATAAGAATATCGGACTGACCCATGTCCGTACTGCAATAACATATGTGCGGCAATATCATGCCTACCACTGGAAGGATTATAGGACACGTCTTATCCGTTTGACGGTCATCTAAGAAAAGGGTCCGGTAACCTAGTCACGGTGCGTGACATACCAACGCATACACGTCATAATCAATCGTGTGTATCGCGTACACTAACTAACAATTATTTACATTATATTAAACGTAGTCACCTATTAATCTTATGCTGTTAACCTCTAGCAGACCATGCCAATAAAATACCTTAACACAGTCCCCCTCGCGCAATTAGAGGTCATCAACGTTTAGCGCCTACATTGGATTTACAGGTTAATTCCATCACCCATGGAGTATATATTTACGTAAAGACACTTCTTGGAGCTAGAGCCTTTGGTCCCACGAAAGCGGACAGACTGACACTCAGTTTATTCATTTGGTAAACCGGAGGTAAATAGAGTCTTCCAGCCCACGTCGCGCAATTAGAGGTCACCAATGATAGCACCGACAAGGAAAGTTTTGTAGGTTTATTTCATCCCCTTAAAGGATATCTACATGTAAGACACTTTTCTGGAGCTAGCTTTTGGTCCCACGAAAGCGGACGGGCTGACACTCAGTTTATTTCATTTCTCTGTGTTCTACAGGTTTTATGATTGGTGGTGTGTGTGTTTGTAGGTGTATTTTGCATATTTTTGATTATTGATGTAATTTTATGTTGTTTGTGATGATATGCATTATTTTCATGCTTTTCTGCTTTAATAAAGTTTACACATTTTATTAATGCGCTGTTCACGACCCTTCCATCCATAATTAACCTTGTTTTCAAGCTCTTTACTATAGTCTCTATTTATTATCCAGAGAAAAGAGGAAGAGCAGGAGGTGCTTAGACTATAAAAGTGAGTTGAGGCTTGGAGAGAGAGATAAATTTAATAAATCTTTTTTCCAGGTTGTCTCAAGTCCATCTCCTATTTACACCTTATCTACGTGTAATCTATGACTCTGTCAGTCCACTATCCCTTGTCGATTTCACTACTATTGTCCAACTCGACAAACTACTCTTACACTTTAACTCAACCACGAGAGGGTGCCGTGGTGGAAGCATCAGCAGACAGGGTCCTCCACTGCTCTCTATCCTCAGCATTGCGTACAAGTGTGGAAAAACCGTGCCCTGCCCATTCTTTGATATTTTCAGCCCAAGATTTTCTTTGCCTTCCTATTCTCCGTTTACCTTCGACTGTTCCCTGGAGGATCGTTTTCGAAAGGGAGTCATGACGAGTTACATGCCCAAACCAGACAAGCTTTCGACGTTTCACTACTGACAACAGTGGTTCTTGGTGGCCTGCATACGTGTTTATCTTCTCTCTTAGACATTTATTTGTGCTCTTTATAGCAAATGCGCAAAATTCTTCTATAACATTTATACTCGAAAGCCCGAATCCCTTCGCTCCGTATCTGCAGTAAGTGTCCAGCCCTCACACCCATACAAGAGAATAGATAATACAAGTGATTTGTATAATTTGATCTTCACAGGAAAACTGATGTTACTTTTCCAGATCACACTCAGCCTTGTCATGGCAGCTGAGGCCATCTCAAATCTTGTCTTGATTTCTTTACTTGATCTTCCATCAATACATATAGTGGACCCCAGATATTTAAAGGTGTTCACTTCTTCTAACGTTTGCCCATTTAACGTAATGTTGGTCGGAACATGTTTCTTATGGTTATTCACCAATATCTTGCTTTTTTCTATATTAATTTCCATCCCATAAGATTTTGTTTCTTTCTCCAGCCTAGAGGTAAGGTCCTGAAGTTCTGATTCTGTTCCAGCTATAAGATCGATATCATCAGCAAAACGTAGATTGCAAAGAGGTCGGCCTCCAATCGATATGGTTGTTTTATAATCGCAGAGCCTCCTGCATAACATATTCTAGATATATATTAAAGAGCACTGGGGACAGGATACATCCCTGACGAACTCCTACAGTTGTTTTGAAAAAAAAATGCTGTTATATTACTACCTTAATAATGTTGCATGCCTTTAAATTAATTGCTAAAGTACATGCGGGAGTGAAAGGATACAGTATGCAAGATGAGAGAGAGAGAGAGAGAGAGAGAGAGAGAGAGAGAGAGAGAGAGTGAGTGAGTGAGAGAGAGAGAGAGAAAGAGAGACAGAGAGAGAGAGAGAGAGCGAGAAAGAAACAGGAAGGGCAGAATGTTAGACGGGCCTGCGCGTCCAATTCTTAACTCTTCGAAAATAAAGTTCGTTCATTCGTCTATGTACCTTTTATCTCTCCGGAACTCTCATCCCTCCTTCTCACATATCTCTTTTACATTGGCCTCTCTCGTTAATCTTCTCTCTTTACTACGGACCGCTTTCCTCGTCCTGCTAACTTCGTCAATAGCTTTTCACTTCTCTCGTCTTATCTTCCCCTACCTTTATTTTCTTACCCCTCTCTCCCTTTTTACCCTGTTCAAAACAATAATACCTCTGACCTAATTTTTTAAATTTCTTCCACGCGCAATTTGTTCTTGTTTACAAGCATACAGAGAAATAAACACTCATCAACCAAACATGATCGCATTAAGGATGGCTTACGAATACACAGCGTTTATCACAAGAGCTATTTCCAATATCAAGACCGCGTAGTCACTTCAAATTATTCTCGAATCGCCCACATGACAATAGCTATTTGTAGCATCAAAATAGCGTGGTCACTTGAAATCATTCACAATTGATTCATATCACAAGAGCTATTGGTAACACCAAAACTGCGTAGTTACTTGAAATATTCATAAATGATTCATAACAAAGAGCTATTGGTAGCATCAAAACCACGTGGTCACTTGAAATATTACCAAAGGTTCATATCACAAGAGCTATTGGTAACATCAAAACCACATGGTCACTTGAAATATTACCAAAGGTTCATATCACAAGAGCTATTGGTAGCATCAAAACCACGTGGTCACTTGAAATATTACCAAATGTTCATATCACAAGAGCTATTGGTACCGTAGCATAAAAACAGCGAGTCACTTAAAAAAAAAATAATATTATGCCTCGTTTTGGTGAGGTGCGTCCCGTTCAACCTAGTCGGCTATATTAAGGCGCATGTCCAAAAATAAAAGTCAATTATATATTTGAAATATTACCGAACGAAATATTACGATCTATTTGCAGCATCAAAACAGCAGGGTCAGAAATTACCCGTATAACGCCGTCCATTAAGTCAACCCACACAATGGGCTTACTTGTCTATTATCCTTTCTTGTCCTTTAGTTTATTTATTTATTTTGATTTCGCTAAGTGGAAAACTTTCAACAATAAACTAGGTGCACGTACCTGTGAGTAATACCAGTGCGCTTTTTTATATTTTACTCTTCGCCACCACCAACCATCATCAGGTCTTTCACAAACTTATTACAAGACTTATGTTCTCGTGCCACTCTTTCTAATGATTTTCATATCTGTCTCAAATTCTCTTCTCTATATTCTTTTCGGTCTCTCTCTATCTGTAAGTTTTTAAATAAAAATATAGAACGATATATTTTCTGACCGCGTATGCTGCAAGAATTGTTCTGTGTTAATTGCTCCTGATGGTGTCTGTCACGGGTTGCCTCCCTTGCTTTGCAGTAGAGGTCCAACAGTGGCCAAAACTCAAGAGTATCTAAATTGGGTCGTCAAAAGTGTTTACCTTCGCACAAGATTACTCTTGGCAGAGATGTAGATAGAAGTGTAATGGCGCTTCTATCCGAAGGGAGTATTCACAAGCTTGTTCAGAAGTCAAGAACCATGCGGCATAGGGCTGAGCAATGGTTAACCTATATCTGTCTGTCGTCTTTTGTGAATGATTTAAGCAATGGTTTTTAGCCCGTTCAAGCCCTCAGTTGGTGTAATCCAACGAAATTCCTCTTATGAGTAATGGCTCTATAGATGTAAATATATCTATGTATATATAGATGTATGTTTTAAAGAATCTTGCTCAAACGTTCGCTTTCATACATATAAAAACTGAATCGACTATGATTGTTTAGTTTTAAAACAACATGTAACAAATTTAATAATGAATTAGTCTTTAACAGTTAAAATAAGTAGGAAATGATGAATTTTGCTGTAAATACATGATTTCGTCACGAAGACGTAGATGAGGATTTATCAAAGTCCGTTGCTTTCGCTTTTTTAACAAGAAAACTTAACTCTAGTTGAGTCCTGTCGCCGTGATTTTCGTCACTTCTTGGTGATGAGTGTACTTCTCTCACACGAGTGGCGCAGTAACTTCAGTACTTCGAACCGTCTGATAGCCTGTAACCACAAATAGTCTTGTACCACGAACCCAAAGTTTTGGGAATACACAATCTCCTAAAGCAGGTTAGGATGGACACGAGCAATTTAGGTTATATGCTCTCGAACTACTTGGTCTGGAAATTTTGAATCCTTAGTATGACGGGTGAATTTGCGAAACACTTGGTCTGGGAAAGTTACTGACTGCTTTGACGGTCGGTGGTTAAGGATCGAAGAAGAAGAAGAAGAGATATTTGTAAAGGTGGGCTTACTTTTTAAGGTTTTAAGTTTCCCAAATACTTCGATCTGTCAGTTATAAGTATGGAATTCTAGGTCCGATCCTTCTCTTTCTGGCTTTTTAGGAGTTGCTCGTTTGAAGTTGCGAAGCTGTCTGTTCTGTGTCTCTGAGTTTGCTAGATTATGTTTCCCCACTTCTCAGTTCAAATCACAGGTGGTACTTCCGCCAAAATTTCCAATGAAATTCAATGTTGATTCCGGCTCTCACTTCAATCCAATCGTAAGCTCTTTTGCACTATGTGGGTTGGGGTGTTTAAATTCATAATCTCCCCCGCGTGTTTAAAATATTACATTTAGTATTCCAACACTTGCCCTCTTTATAATAAGACTTAATATTTCCGGTGGCATCTTGTGCACTCTCACAAACAACACGTGATCATGTTTGCCTGGCATAATGTCTTCCGACAAGATGTCTACCCAGACAGATTATCTGTAATAAAGGTACGGACAGGGATTGTCCCACAAAAAGCGATAAATGCATCTACCCTCTGTGTAATCTGCCAGACACACATATACCGACGTCGGCAGTCCAGACAGACAATCTTGGGTTCTTTTCATGTCGATCAGACGAGACCGTATTGTCACTATCTTTTCACCTGGGGTCAAATGTTGGACCGACGCGTTTCAAAAGATGGTCAGACGGTGTTACGTTGGGGTTTGGGTGCGTAAGAGAGATTGTTATAACTGTGCTGACACAACATTGAATGAAGTGGGTGTCAAGTAATATCTATATCGCGTTCAATTACAATTCATATAAGTGTATAAATACATCATGTTGGCCCCAGATAGAATTGTTACCGCGTATATTAAACTGCTAACAAAATTAAGTGTGTTCAACATGTAAAATACATTATAATCTTCTTTAACAGACGGATAGAATAGATAAGCGTATGACCGGTATAATTACCTGGTATTATCGCATTTACCTTGCGGAACGTAAACAATTCTGCGTGTAAAGCAGATACGTCCGTAGGGAAGTAGAGTGTTAGAGACTTCACCTTACTAGATCCAGCATAGAGCAAAATAATGAATGAAAAGGACAAAAATTATGACAAATAAAAGCGGTTGGTGAGAAAAATGAAGAAGAAGAAATGATACTGCCGTAAGGCTGAAGGTGTGAGAGATCACACAACAGAGCATGTTCCGGCGTTCTGTGACAGTGCCTTTCCACTTAAGTCTGCGTTAAAGTTGAGGTTATTAAGCACCACAGTTGTTCTGATTCGAGGCGTCATTTCTGGCGTGATGTTTTATATTAAGCAGAACAGTATATACTCGTATGTCAGTCCTGCATGTGTGCTGAACAGCAACCTCGTGGATCCTCAGACATCTAGTCTGTTCTCGAAAGCCACATGGGACCACCACTGCTTGCATCATGTTCAGTATTCTTACGGACATAACTATTACAAGACTACCTTTTCATTACTTGGATGTAGTACTGGTAGCCTGTCCTTTCAGACCATTTTTTGTAAGCCTAATTACTTTCCATTTCTTTCAGATGATTACTTTTGTATATTTATATGTTACTACTTTCATTTTTCATTCAGACCAGTTACTAGTATGCATTGTGTTTCAGATTATTAGTGTAGTGTCATTCAGCCGGTTCGCCCAATTCACCCGAACCGGTTTTTATATTTTGCTGGGTTAGCAAAGCCGCTTGTTGAATTTATTTAGGTTACAGAGTTAAGCAAATAAAATTATGCACAAACCTGAATTTCTAATATAAAATTGGCCAATTCACCCAATTCTATATATGTCCTAGTAAGTAAGATGGGAACAACTTTGTTACAGATAACAGAAATAGAAATGATCTCATTGTTGAAAACACTTCACATCTCATGACAATGAACGGGATCGAGAAGCCTATTGCTGAATAGAATGCAACATCATTTATGAAGTCTTGATTATGTCTTGGACATCATACAGCTGCTGACAACCGAGCCAAGGAAACAGGGAACACCGAGAATTCACAGAACTAACTAGCCGTGTGGTCTCCTCTTTAATTTGTTAACAATCAGTGAATTTTAAAATACAAGTCTTTCTCAATAAATATGTTGCATAGGCATTTTTTTTTAAAATTTTCAATTTACTCATTTGTAAATTCATTAAAGTGTTCTATCCTGTTTGAAGTTTTCTTGTACAAATATGAATTGCTTTGATTCATTGTTGTTGTTTTAATTTTTTTTTTCCTCCTAGCTAACGCCCAATGTTATGGTGATAGAAAAGAAGGCCAATAAATGACATAACAGGTTGATGGAAATTGACTGACGCCACTGGGTATAAACGACTACTTGTTCGTGTCTTTCATAACTTTACTTGTATACTTGGCTCTGTCACTTTCATTTTATAGCATTGTTTCTGCATATCACTACTTTATTTTCCTTTCCTTTCATGCATGCTCTCTTTTACTTTCCTTTCACGAGACTAATTTCATTTATCGTTAATTTTCATTTCCTTTGCGATCATTACTTGTTTGTAATACTGTTTGTGTTCACATGCAAATTTTAACGGTCAAATAGGGTTCCGAAAATAGTTATACCGGTTTCATTAATAAGAACCAGAAATTATTCCCCTTCATTTAACCACTTGATGAAGAACGATAATCGTTCAATTACCTGCCCCTGTTCGGGACAAAGGAGCTTGTTATAGGACAGCATATCTCAACACAGCATACGATTTTGCTACACATCAACAGAATGACATAGCGTCTTACCATTCCCTCCTTTGATCGCTGCATGCGAGAGATAAAACATAATTTAATTAGACAAACATATAAAATCACAAACTTTAGATCAGAGATAGCGTGATAGATAAAGTTACAATATGGGGCTGGATTTAAAAACAAAGAAGAAAAAAAGAAGCAAATAATGTTTCAAATTAGTTTGTGAATCAGACCTCGTACCGACTCGTACCGCATAGAAGCGGGCAAGTACTGCAACGGATCGTTGTTGTTGTTGTTTTGATGAGTTGATGGGTGGAGAGCGGGCACTTAACAGCTGACCATTATTGCCTCTTCTCGGTTTAGTTGGATGTTTTTCCTGAAGTACTAACCTTATATGTTTTCCTTTGTTTTATGTATATATCTTTTAAGTATTGATTGGGCATCTCTTGGGGCATCTATACTTAAAACCTTATCCCCTGTTAAGTCTATATTGTGATTTCTATAGTAAGTTTTTAACTCTCTTCAGACCTGATATTTTGTATCATTTTCTCATACTCTGATATATCTGACTTCTAATGTTCCTAGATACATTATAATTTGAAGTCCACCCAAGAGTGTTATACATCAAATTGTTTGTAATTGAACAGACTACCATATTTAGATGTAAAATTAATATTTTAAAAATTTATGTTGATGTGAGTTTTAAAAAATTGAAGGAAAGTCAACAGGAGAAATACACAAAAATTATAAACATGATATTTCACAAAGAAGAAAAAAATAAAGTATTATCAGAACAATTAACAACAGTCATATTTTATTGTAGTCTGACCATTTCTGCATTATATGTTACATTTTCAAAACAATTCAACATTAAATAATAAAATTATGCAAATTTTTGAAATGTTACATAACTATGCTTTAAAAAAAAATATTTTTTTTAAAAATCTTCCACTGAATACATTACAGTTATTTTAGGTAGCTGCAACATCTTAGCTAAAATAATGAAATATGACTTCAGTAGACATATTTCTAGTGTAACACTTTATGATCACTAACACATAAGTAAAATCAGTTATGAGGGTGACATAATAAAGACTCAACACATCTTTATATATTTCCTACTAAGGCTTGTGGTATTCTGACAGACAATTCCTACCTGCATGAAAACATTTTTTTAAAATATCACAAACTTTACATTTAACTTTTTATTTTTCTTTCAATCTTTAAAATCTGATATCAAAGCTTACAACTTCTTTTTGTCTCTGTAAACTTGGGGTCCATGGTGTGCCGAGAAAAAACTTTTCGCTTTGAAGCGAGTAGTGCATCATACAAACTTATGTTCCCCAATTCCGGATTCGTTCTTCTGTAAAATCTAGCTGACCATATCTAGCTGGTCTTCCACATCTGGGTGTTTTTTCTGCTAGTCTTGAAATAAAATGTGAGGGACCTCAAGACGCAGCAATAGAGACCGCAGTCAGCGACTCATAGCTTGACTGCCTGCGTCAGGACCAGCGAACTAGAGCTGGTCAAGACCGCACTCCACCTCCACGTGGTGGTCCTGGAAACAGTCTGCAGCTGTGCAGTCTGGCTGAGCGAGTGTGGATCGAAATGGGAAGGCAAACCCGGTCCTAAAAAATGCCGTGCAGAAGTCGGATGTGTCGACCGAAAGGTGCAGATATCACAGCTTAGGCGTAAACAGACACAACGCAACCACCGTCCTTTTCAGGACGAACGAAGAAGAAGAAGAAGAAGAAATAAAATGTAAGCATCTACCATAGCAATATCCAGAAAATGAAAAAAAGAGTTATCCAATATTTATTGATCTTTCTCAAAACATTGTACTTGTTAATTGGCTGGTCACTCTTGTCCACTACTTTCATAACTAACTACAGTATAAGCTAAACCAAATGGTCCATTTGCAATGATCCTACCTAAATAAACATCAAAGTATATCCACTAACAGCATCAGCAAGAACCCATAATTTCATCCCCCATTTTGTTGGCTTGTCTCTAATATACTGTCAAAAAGAAAACACTCTTTTCTTATATATATTTTCTTATATTCTTTCATAAAATTACAGTTTGAAGAAGTCAATGGGTCTCAAAAACTGCTTTGTATTTTCTCTGGTGCTTACCTCTGACAGTTGCAGACTGGAACCCTGTCAGGCGAAAAAGGTGGAGGGTTGGAAGGTGGGCCTTCATCAAGTCCATCATAACCAAAACATCTGCAAGAAGGACAATTTAAAATTAATTTTTACAGATCAACAATAGAATTCAAAGTTACAGTTTAGTGTACCTAGGAAAATTGACCCACATTACATTTTCCGTACAAAGGAATACTGTCAATCATAAAGTCATATTTTGTAAATAATAATTTTTAAAAGGAGAGACACAGGGCGAATGAGGTCAGAAAAATCAGCTGATTCAGAAGTTACGTCAGATCCACTTTATATTTATTTCTTGGTGCCATGAGTTCTTTGTTAACTGTTTGAAAGGTGAAATATTTGTTTCTTTTTTTCAAAAACAAACAGAAAGCAGCTATACTGACTACAATAGCCCACTAAAACGACTGTTTTACTACTTTTCAAAATCAGCTGTCATTTCATTAACGAAGTATCATTACCTTTACATGTACGGCTGGTGATCTGAGTTGTTCTGAGCTGTATTTTCACCATCCAACTCATCAGACGTTTCCAAGACCTCTGAATAATCATCAAAACAGGAATCTACATCACTAGATGCATTGTAGTCATTTTCAGACTGCATTTTGTTTACGACCTGTTAAGTCGAGTTGATCGGAAAAAATCAAAAATGGCGGGACGGACAAATTCGGTGTTTACGTTTTTCTGCGTGTAATTTCAAAGTCAAAATAAGTGAAAGCTGTATATTTTTTAGCACAAATACAATTTTTAACATGTATTCTTAATATAAAACATAGATTTGAGTCAAAATTAAAAAAATAAATGTGCTTTTTTTACATCAAAAGTCATCGTTCTGTTTAGAACGATTTTTAATATATCCGGTCTGCAGAGTGTTAATTCAAGCCTTTGTTGTTCATACTTTTTACAGTGGATCAGGTAGTGGTCTATGTCATTCTCTTCCTGACATTCTTGGCAGTGTGGTTCTTCTATCATAAAGTATGCTGCCCCGAGACGGAGACGCCACAGTTTTTTTGTTCGATGGTATCTTTAATTCTTCTCTGCAACGGATCCCCAAATTTTCTAGCTTTTGACTTGCATGTTACCTTCTGACATGCTACCTACCGCCCTTCTCTAATGTTTGCTTCTAATTTATAATGAAGTAGTAATCTCAACTGCGTACCTGCAACTTAACCTTTGTCCTCCATTCTACTGTTCAATCCAGCGTAACGTCTCTTTCTCTTGTAGTTTCGGGGATCTCCGAGGAGACAAAGAAAGAATTTGACTACTGCAACCTCAAGCATGTTGTTAAATATATGAGGTTGTACATGATACTGGCAGCTTCATCATGTAAAACAAATAGCAACGGGAACCAAGAGGGTTGTGATGGAGGCTTCCTGCAAATGGAGCAGCTGTAATGGTAGATCCATACTCCGTATGGAGAAAAAATAATAAGAATGAATAAATTAATGTAATGTAACGCCCCTTGGTATTTCCAAGCCCCGTCTAGTTCATGGGGGGCCTCTGATGATACAAGAAAAGAATAGAACCCCTGAATACTCAGGCATTTCGTGCCAGGCGACTAATATAAGCTTGTGCACGGGATTGACAATCTTATCTTGTATAACAATTTGTCACAGAAACTACTGCTCCAAGAATATGAAACTGGTGCAGGCTTCACGCAAGATGACTAGCTACATTCGTGGCTCCATGCTGAGTAAGTAGCTCAAAGCAAAATGATGATGATGATGATGATGATATGTCCATACTGTGATATCTTAATGACTGATATGTCCATACTGTGATAGCTTAATGACTGATATGTCCATACTGTGATAGCTTAATGACATATACCATCTCTTGTTATGTCCAATCTGTGTTAGCTGAACATATAAGCATATACACGTTAAAAAACAATAAACTAAAAGAGTAAATGTTTTGAAGTAATCGATCAAAAAGACACCCCCTCCCCTCAACCAAAGAAAAGAAAGGGAGAGAATACAAGTGCAGTAAAACCTGGTTTTTAATAATCACACTGGCCTGTTTCCTAACCAAAGTCAAAGAGAGCGTTCATTTAAGAATGTCTTATGAAAAGCCGCTCCTTTTTAAATCAATGACCTGGAGTACACTTGAAGAAGTGGGACAAAACTTGCGCAAAAATGAACATCACCAATCTAACAGACGATGAAAAATATCATGTAGCAATAAATGGAATATAACCCACGTCAACAATGATTCTGGTCATCTAAATTATCCGTGTCGTTATCACGCGATCCCCGCCGACAGGGAAACAACCCCATGATGTAGGTGCTCATCTCAGAATGACATCATCAGTACCACGTGGTTTTCTACAGAAATTTTCTCTCATCCCGCGAGAATTCTTTTCGACCGTGATCGCTGATAGGTCACGTTTTCAAAATTGCTTCCACACATTCTCGAGTACTTTCTATAGTAACCATTCATTGTTAATGCTGTACTGAACTTTACAGGGATGCTATAAGAAATGTATACAACTTGTGTTATATAAAAGAATGTCTCCCAGGACGTGAAGATGTGGTTTTGAAGAATTACGTTAAAAATTACATGGACAGTTAGTAGTCTAAGCATCGTCCACATATGACGTCACGCACTTTTTGCCATTTTTAAACCCCCCGCCCACTTTGTCACATTTCGTCACAAAAACTCAGACGGCCCTTTGTGTGATGTCATAAAATTCTTAACCCCCCCGCCCCACTTAATTTAAAATAAATAGTTATTAATTAATCAAATAAATACATAAATATAGGTAAATAAGAGGTTACTCGTTGGAAAAAAGGAAGATACCATACAACAGAACAGAAATATAAGTCTGTCCGCGACTGCCCGTTAATTACCTTTATTTATTTATTTCACAGTGCTCACAAGATGCTCAAACAAGGTCCAGTCCGATAAATGGAATTCTGATCCCATTCCTTACTCTGGCTAGCTGGTTGTCTTCTTGACGAGGGGAATTTCACAGTGCTCTAAACCGGCGAAAGTGTCAGATTGTATTGCAACTTTCGTCCCACGCACATTTTTGTTACAATCTGACCAGGCGCCAATCAGAAGTGTTGTGTATAACATCTAAAATTGCCCAGCCAATTGTATTCAATCATGCGTGTTATGATAACTTTCCTCATGGAATTTTCTGTGACATACGTATGTGAAATTCAAACGGTCACTCTCCATATAAGGTAGTGTGATTTTCCGTCTAGGATTATTTCATTTACAACTCACAACTTCCTGAATTTATTACTGATCATATCTTCCCGGAAGCTATTACAACATTTCTGCAGTCTCAGGTGATATCTGTAATAGGTCACCACCTGAATAATTTACTGCCCTGTACCTGTGCAAACAAACATTCATCATGTGGCCATAACCATATCAGCGCCATCGAAGCATTAACTGGATCCAGTGAGTCAGATGAAAGTGTTTTTGGACAGCGGAAGACGACATATGAAACATTCAATACATATGTAAAGATGCATGTGAAACTTACTAACATGTTGGCATAAAAATGTATACACTATGATATCATCATCCACTACCTGCTCTTTGTGCAGCCTGGGGATACCTCTGCTGTTGGTGCCTTTTGAGGAAACACGCTCGAAGCATAAACCATTCTCTATGGGTTTTGGTCTCTATTTCTCTTGCCCTGGGGTTTCCAGGACAGGGACCGCCTTGTAGTGCTATCAGTTGGTTTTCTTAATGTTTGCCATAAGCAATACTAGCCTTTTAACCTCACCTCCTGTTCCATGTGTTCGTTTGTTCTCTCCATCGGTTACACACACTGGTGATCTTGTCATGCCATGTCAACTGCTCTTTTCCGCGCAAGCATTCATTTAAAAAAAAAATGTACCTTCCCGGTTGTCAGTTTAGTTTTTCTCCATTTTTCAGACCCACACAAGAGGACTGACGAGACACTTGAGTTGAAGATTTCTGAGTTGGACTTGCATATGTTGTGGTTATGGGACAGATGAGCCAGGTCAAATCTAGATTGTCCTGCACTTTTGATTGCAGTTTTAATGGCGATGGCGAATGTAGGACATTTCATGTGTAGTTAAATCATCTGACACACAGGCAAGCGTGCGTTAAACCTTAAATGTCTTATGTGTTTCAGTGTGTTCTCTAAATATACTTTAAACAACTACAAAAGACAATACAAAGATGCATTCTGGGACATGAGGCGCACAAAGTGATTGACACGTAATCGGTTTAGCGGCTAAACTTTTTTTATTCCGATGGTTCGGGTTGGTCTCTCGCGAGTATTAAGGGCCTTGCCAAATGTAATTAGCGGGCGTAAACTGGACAAATTAGAAATGTCATAACGCGAATAGAACCTGCCAGATCTAACGCTACCTCCGAACGCTTCGAGAACGAGCGCGAGCAAGAACAGCAAAACATTGTTCTTTTTAAATGAAAACTACGCTGCAGAGTGCTTCTAAAATTAGTTAGTTTAATTTAATTTGACAAATAGAAGCTTTTGACTTTCTGCTGGGTTTTTTCCCCCGGCTGCGCTGTAAAACGCTTGCTTAATCGTTAATTGTTGTGTGCAAGAGAGACATGAAGGCACTAGACATAACACCAGCACCCAGGGAGGATGAAGCTGTCGATCGCACCAAGTGGCGATGCTCCCTACGGCGCCACCTCAGATCGAGTGAAAAGACGCTCTAACAACAAGCAGAAGAGAAAAGAACACGCCAAAAGGAACATCAGGATCAAAATCAGCTGAGGGCTACCACTTCATGGGCGCATTCTCATAGTCAATCGTGACTGAAGGGGCTACTACTTCTAATCGTTCATTGTTAACATAGTAGCGCCTCTGTTAACAAAACCATTTGTCCAAAATGTGAAATATTTTAGCTGGTATTCTGTTGCGTAATATGTGACCTAATTTCCCGATTATTTACTTTTCGCAGGCCTAGGGTTTCCCTCTTTGTTTCTCTCTGTATTCACGCAAGCGTAACGCAAACCAACCAATCATGTTCTCTACTATTCCCATTCTAGGATCTACTAGAAGCAGTACAACAGCATTTGTCTTGTGTGTTAGGCCTATATTTCAGAATAGAAAAGTTACGGAGATGATAAAGTCTATAACAAGGTTTGTTAACATGTGATCAACTAGTCCCTTAGGGGGTCCATGACTTGATTCTAGGGGATCCGTAAACATTACCTAAAACCTTGAATGTTACCAATGTATTTTCACCAACATTTTTACTAGGAGAATTATCCTATATGTTTGCATTTAAATAAATTATATTTCGTTTACAGATTGTTTTAGCATTTCAGTATGACAAATCACCTTCAGGCTTATTGGGAATATGGTGTTAGGCCCATATTTCGTGACCATCAGCACACTAGTGGTGATATGGTCAGCATCACGCCGAGCGCGTTAACCTTCCCAGAGCTGCTCTGGTATCCAAATTCATAGGGCTGGGTCGACCCAGGAGCCGTTTGCGGTCTAAAAAATCCCACTTCAACTGGGGATAGAACCATGGACCACCGAGTTAGGAAGCTAGTGCACTAACCATTGCGCTACATATACCGATTATTTGTAAGCCTAACGATTTTTCTTTGTAATAAAAAGTTTATTTGTACAAGTATGCACAATTATGCGTCTGTGTACATTTTTTTTCTAAGAAAGGGTCCGTAGCCTTCACCTAACAATCAAAGGGGTCCATGGTTCAAGAAAATTTAAGAACCCCTGGTCTACAGGTATAATAATGATGACTTGTGATTCCTATATTCCATATTTCCGTCTACTGTCGTGAGACGCGGCTACCCCCCGGCAATGTACTTCTTTTGCGGTTGTTTTGCTGGTCATGTGTCATGTCACGGTTTACTCTCGCAACTAGTCGGCGAAAACGTCGTTGGGATTGTCCCTGGTTCGAATTCTTTAACAGGAACATTCAAAACCGCCTAAAGGAAAATAAAGACGAAATATGATTCAGTGTTATGCAACTTATGACTAAGAGGAATCCATGAAAGATTAATTTTACAGCAGACTATAGCGGATAAAAAAAAGAAGAAGAAATGACATTAAAATCTGGATTTGTGACCAAATCCAAAGAATAAAGAAATTACGGGAAAACATGGGACAATGATCGAAAAGTTAGAAATGTTCATAAACTTCTGTGCTTAAAATCAACTGGCTATAAGGGAAAGCATGTTTCCACATGAAGAATACATAAAGCAGCGTTAGTATCACCAAATCACAAGACAAAATCAGATTAATCATGCACGCATAAAAATGTTTAGATCTTCGTTACGTGACGTAAAAATACCATATGAAATATATTAACAGGCTGGCAAGAGAGGCAAAAGAAAACAGCTGCGTCTAAAGAAATATTGAAGGACACATACAACAGTACAGCAATCAAATAGCTTTATCAGTGAAAAGAATAGACATTTACTAAGGAACATAAAAGAGCCAATGACTTTATGGACGGAACTTTTCGAGGAACTTCTAAATAGGCCAGCTGCGCTTTACTTGCAATGGGAAATAATGGAAATTCAAAGGAATCAAGCGCAACATGCAAATAAGAATCTTCAACTCAAATATCAAGGCTGCCATACTGTTCGACTCAGAAACACGAAGAACAACACAAACTACAACAACCAATATAGACCTTAATAAATGGATGCTTGAGTAGATTGAAATGGTATGACAAAGTCACCAATGTGGAACTGATGGCAAGAACCAAGCAAGTGCCAGTCGATCAAAGAGACGCGAAGAAGACACTTCCGATGGATACGCTACACGTTGAGGAAACTGCTGATAGCTTTACAAGTCAGTCCACAGGGTAAGAGAAATAGAAGGAGATAAAAAATAAAAATAAAAACATGGAGAAAAAAATTAGACATGAAGGAAATAAAGAAAACAATTAGACATGAAGGAAATAAAGAAAACGTGGAGAAAACAATTAGACATGAAGGAAATAAAGAAAACGTGGACATAATTTGAATGCAGGCTTGATATTTTATGGCCTGAAGGCCTGTGCTCCACTCCAACAGGGGAGAGGGCTGACATTTAATTCATGAATGAATATATTTCCTTTAATCAGCCCTTCCTTTTCCACATATTCTTTATTTGTATATTGTTTATATTTCAGTAGTTAGTAGTGGCGTAGTCAATAAAATCTTGTTAGTTGGAAAATTTCTGGTTGCCCAGAAAACACAGATTACCTCTTGCAGCTGCCGGAGGTCTATGTGAAGACAAATGTAGAACGGTAGGAATGCTGCTTCTTCAAGCATGTTGTAAGAGCCAATTAACATGACGTTGTCTATGGTGTTGGTAACTTTATATAACATACATTGCCACAGAAACCACTGCTGCAAGAGCAGATGATTGACTTTTTGCAGGTTTACTGGGTCATTTATGGGGGTCCATGTTCTCTCTAGAGCCAAGAGACAAATAATGATAACAACTGAGATAAGGTTTGTTTCAGTTGAATATTTCGTTGCTTTTTTATCATATGTCAACGCCATGAGCTTTGAACCTGATATATATATATATATATATATATATATATATATATATATATATATATATATATATATATATATATATATATATATATATATATATATATATATATATATATATATATATATATATATATATATATATATATATATATATACTGAAGCACATTAAAAACGCACCACTATTATATATACTGATGCCGAGAAGCTGGGGAAAAAAAGTGTGGGAATGGATTTTCCCCGTGTTTGTCATGAGGTAGAGAGCGAATGGCTGCTGGAATGGAAAGTGCAAGATTCAACCCACGGGTTTGTGTACAGACTACATGAAAACAATGAAAGTTACACGCGCAACATGATTCCCAACAGCTATGACCCTGAAAATGTGTACGCGTTGTGGCAGTATACTCGGTATAAAAAGGCCGTTGAGACAAAACACCCAGTACATGTGCTTGAAATGCCACTACTATCTGAAAACGACCGCCAACGAGCCATTGGTATGTTGGAGACCGGAATGAGCTCGCGGGCCATTGCCAGAAGTATGAATTTCCACCACAGCACTATTGTAGTCTCAATGAACGTTACGGAACCACTGGCAGTGCCTGGGATAGACTTCGGAGTGGCCAACCACGAGTTACTACCGCTGCGCAAGATCGTCATATTGTGCTGAGTCACCTAAGGAATCGTTCTCTCCCGGCAAGTCAAACAGCAAGAGCAATAGTGGGTAGACGTGGGCAAGTCTTGAACGAGGCAGGAAAGCTGAGACAGATTACAGCAGAGATGAGGAATTACAAACTACATATCCTGGGAATAAGCGAGAGCAGATGGACAGGGATGGGGAGAATAAAAACAGCTACAGGGGAAACAGTACTTTATTCTGGTAGAGAGGACGGTCAGCACAACGAAGGTGTAGCCATTATCCTTAAGAAAGGAATGGAAAGGTCTTTACTGGAATGGAAACCCATTAACAACAGACTAATAAGAGCAAGACTGAGAGGGAGATTCACCAACACCACAATTATACAATGTTATGCACCAACAAATGACAGCGACGAAGAGATCAAGGACGAGTTCTATCAACAGGTACAAAAGGAAATGGAAACTGTACCCAGGTACGATCTTATTATAGTAATGGGAGACCTAAATGCGAAAGTTGGAACACACAATAATTATAACGAAAGAGTAATGGGGAAATGCGGCAGTGGAACAGTAAATGAGAATGGGGACAAATTAATAAGCTTCTGCAGTATTAACAACCTGGTCATCGGAGGAACACTTTTTCAACACAAAGAAGTGCACAAGTTAACATGGGAATCACCAAACGGACGAGACAAAAACCAGATAGATCACATAATGATCAATGGCAGATGGAGACATGCACTACAAGACGTGAAAGTAAGAAGAGGCGCAGATGTGGGAAGTGATCATCACCTAGTAGTAGCAAGACTGAAGGTGAAACTCAGAGCTGCTGGACCAGTTGCAGTCAAACAGAAAAGATACAACATCACGAAACTTAAGGACCCCCTCACCAGAAAAGCGTTTGTGGTCGACGTAAAGAGACGATATCTGATTACCAAAAGCCAGGAAAGAACAGAGACCGACGATGTGGACCAGAAATTCAACACCATCTCAACAATATATAAAGAAAGCAGCAAGTCATGCTTGGGATTCCAGGAAAGAAAGAGCCAAGACTGGATAACACCAGAAACGCTAAACACCATAGCGAAGAGAAAGGAAATGAAAAGGAAGAAAACAGAAGCTAAGTCTCCCAGGTTAAAGGCAATATATAGTGAACAGTACAGTCAGCTGGACAAGGAAGTAAAACGTCAAACCCGTGCTAACAAAAGGACATTTCTGGATGACCTTGCAAGACAGGCAGAAGAGGCAGCACTGAGAAATGAACAAAGCACAGTTTATAAAATAACTAAAGCTATCAGTGGAAAACGAGGTGCAAACAACATAACGTTAGTAAGAGACAAGCAAGGAAATCTCATCACCACAGCACAGGGGCAGGAAACAAGGTGGGCAGAGCACTTCAGAGAAACACTGAATAAGGAACCACCAGAGACTCAGCTGAATGTTCCTGAGGCTGAAAGTGACTTAGACGTAAATACAGACATTCCACGAAAAGAAGAAATTATCACAGCTATCAAAGGGCTAAAAAATGGAAAAGCGCCTGGTCACGACAATCTGAATGCTGAGCTATTCAAGACAGACCCTGAACTAGCAGCAGAACTATTAGAACCACTATTTGCACAAGTCTGGGAAACTGAGACAACACCAACAGAGTGGAGTAAAGGAACAATTGTCAAATTGCCCAAGAAGGGCGACCTTGCAGACTGCAACAACTGGAGAGGAATTACCCTCCTCTCAGTTCCCAGCAAAATACTAGGCAGGATAATCATCCAGAGAATTTCAAAAGCAGTTGACCATAAACTGAGGAAAGAACAAGCGGGCTTCAGAAAGAACAGAAGATGTGCAGATCATATATTTGCCCTCAGGAACATTATAGAGCAGTGCTCAGAATGGCAGAGACAGCTGTACATTAACTTTGTTGATTTTGAAAAGGCTTTCGACAGCATACACAGGGACAGCCTATGGAAAATTCTGAGGGCTTATGGAATTCCAAGCCGCATTGTTTCCATTATAAAAAGCCTCTATTCTAACTTTACGTGCAGTGTTGGATCGAGTAATGTAACTTTCGAAGTGAAAACAGGAGTACGACAGGGATGCCCCTTATCAACAACATTATTTTTGACAGTCGTAGATTGGGTGATGCGCCAGACAACAGAGGGCAGTCCAAGAGGAATTAGATGGACAATGTTTTCTACACTGGAAGATTTGGAATATGCAGATGACATTGCACTGCTCGCGCATTCACACCAACACATTCAAGACAAAACTGATAGACTGAATAAAAATGGCCAGCAGGTTGGCCTGAACATCAATCTGAAGAAGACGGAGGTCATGACACTAAATGTGGGCAATCCTGAGCCAATAACAGTAAGGAACCAGAAGTTAGAACAGACAGACACATTTACTTACCTAGGAAGCATAGTAACACCTGACGGCGGAACAAGCAAGGACATTAACAACAGAATGAATAAAGCGAGAACAGCCTTTGCTATTCTCAACAACATTTGGAAGTCTTCCCAGTACAGCACAAACACCAAATTAAGACTGTATGAGAGCTGCGTACTTTCTGTGCTTCTCTATGGTGCGGAATGTTGGAGAGTAACAGAGAAGGAAATGTCGAAACTGTCCTCCTTCCACACAATCTGCCTAAGGAAAATTCTCCGAATCTTTTGGCCAAACACCATCAGCAACCAAGAACTACTTATTCGGAGTAACCAGGAGGACATGCACACCATCATAGCTGGCAGACGCTGGAGTTGGGTTGGCCATGTCCTCAGAAGGGACCCTGATACCATCGCAAGAACAGCTATGCTATGGACCCCCGAGGGAAAGCGAAAGAGAGGCCGACCAAAAACAACTTGGCGGAGAACTGTGGAAGCTGAGATGCAAAGAATGAACCACAGTTGGGGCACTGTACGAAGGATGGCCGCCGACAGAGCAAAGTGGAATCAATTTGTTGCTGCCCTACAAGACGCCATCAGGCGTGATGGCCGCTGACTGCTTTGACGGTTGGCGGTTATGGATCAAAGAAGAAGAAGAAGAAGTGGGCAAGTCTCTCGAATGACAGTCATACGACGACTCAGAGATACAGGCCTTACTGCAAGACGACCTTATGTTGGGCCAAACTTGACTCACAGACATCGTCTGCAATGGGCAGAGCAACATGTCAGATGGACTAGACTGCAGTGGAATGCTGTCCTATTCACAGACGAGAGCAGATTCAACATATCCTTTGCTGATGGACGTATGCGGATTTGGCGACGGTGTGGAGAGCGCTTTGCAGATTGCTGTGTTCGTCAGCGCAACCGATTTGGAGGTGGCAGTGTTTACATTTGGGGAGGATTCAGTTTTCACCATCGCTTGCCTCTTCACGTCTTCCGTGGAAATGTTAATGCTGTGACATATCGAGATGAGGTTCTGGATGCATTGGTTGCTCCTGCGTTCACAAATTATCCAGACTTGCAGCTTCTCCAGCAGGATAACGCACCTACGCACACCGCATGCATTACGCAGCAACATCTACAGCAGCAGAACATTGTGACGATTGATTGGCCTGCCCTATCACCAGACATGTCCCCTATAGAACACCTGTGGGACGAACTTGGACGCAGAGTCTACAAGCAAGGTTCTCCAGCTAATCTGCAACAGCTCGAAGCTGCTCTTACACGTGAATGGGACTTGATTCCCCGGAATTTCCTTCAGAGACTTGTGCGTTCCATGCGGAGCCGCTGCCAAACTTGTTTGCAAGCACACGGTGGACATACCAGATACTGAGGATAGTGTGAATGCATTTTTTTATTGGTTGTATTTTTGGTTTTCTCTCTTGCCTGCACAGAATGCAATGAATTTTATAACAATCAAATGTACAAATTAATGACCAGCATGGATTCATAGGAAAATGAATAAAGATTCAAAATATGTAAACTTGTAAACACTTATATTTACATTTCACACTCTGTTCCTGGTTTATACAGGTGGTGCGTTTTTAATGTGCTTCAGTATATATATATATATATATATATATATATATATATATATATATATATATATATATATATATATATATATATATATATATATATATATATATATATATATATATATATATATATATATATATATATATATATATATATATATATATATATATATATATATATATATATATATATATATATATATATTGTATGAATATTTAGCCCAGTATCGTTCCAAGGGAGATTTATTAATACAGGAGGCAAATAAAGAAAAGCGCTGTTTCTCAGACACGTCGTAAGTGGCGACTTTTATGAAGTTGCGTATGTGGCTGGCAACCTCATCATATAAAAAAATTGCTAAAGAAACCACTGCTGCAATTGTATATACTGTACATCCTTTAATGCAGGATTCCTTCAAGGGACAAGCATCAGTGGTGGCTGCATGCTCCAGGAGGAGCGGAAAGAGAAACGATGGTATGATATATATATATCATAGCCCCATATAGATCACGGGAGTCTTTGAAGAGACAAAGAAAGAATATGACTACTGCACATTCAGGCATGTCGTACATGGCGACTGATATGAGAGGTTGTGCAATGAGGTTGGCAGCCTCGTTATGTAAAACCAATAACCACAGAAACTACTTCTGCAAGAACATGTGAATACTTAGTGCAGGCTTCCTGCAAGGGGAACAGCTACGATGGTGGAGCGCAAAGGAAAATTATGATGATGATATTTATCATAACAATAGTGTTCACAATCATCATCAAGTGCCACGCCCACGGCCATTAGCGTTATCCAAAACGTTTCTCAACTACCCAAGTCTCACAATTTGCAGGTATGAATAATGTAAAAATAATATAACAGAACATGAACTCAATAAATGAAATATAGATTTTAAAAGGCACGCCTTGTTTTCTGCGAGGCACGCCTCATTCAGCTTAAACACGAAGTCCCGCTGTTATAGTAGATAAATATTAGCTGCGATAACTGACTCCAAGATTCTATCAGTGGACATACAATTCTATACCACATGGCCTAGTTTTACAAGCAGGTCGTTGGCAGAACTGTCATGTTTGACATCGGTTGGATTTATAAGCGTGTACTCTATCAGAGATAAACTTTGATATATATTTCGACCATGGAAATAATGTCTAGGTTATTATGATAGGCAATAATTATAGAATCGTTAAAAATAATAGAAGTACAGTTTACAGCCGAAAAAAGTTATCTCTGCTGATCGTGAATGTTCATCACATAGTCTGGGGACAAATCTCCCATCAGAGTCTGGAATGCCAACCGAAAAATCTCTCCAGTAGATATCGGTGCCATGGGGACAATTAAAAATAACATTATCGAAGATTTTATCGCTGCAAGTCATCTACAGGTCATTGTAATTTCTATCCATTTCCGTTTATTTTTCCCGCTATTTATCTCTCTAGCAAGCGTAGCTAAAGTTACCAACACGCTCAAAAATGTGTGCGCTTAATGTAAATAAATCATGCGGTGTATAGAATCATTATTTTTGATAAGACAATGGCTCTGCTAATAAAGGTTTACGTCTTCAGATAAAAGATAATTAAATTACAACCCATCGGACTAATCCTGAGCAGAACCGTGTGCAAGTGTGGAGACTTTGGCCACCAAAATGAACTCCAAACATTTTGTGACGCCAAGATCACTCCCAAATTGGACGCTAGTAAATGCAAATGAATTGCCAAATTGACTTCTCGTTTTTCACTGTGAAATCTTCTCTAGGACCAATAACAATATTACTTGTTGATTCAGAGCTCCATAGAAAGAGTGTGTGATCTCTTATCGTCTTCCCCTGCCTCGCCTTGCTCTGTGTTATCCTTTTCACTCGATTGAATTAAGACACGGGGTCCCGAAACCATGGGAAACAATGTCCAGAGTTTCCTAAGGAAACGGATGCGCAATCACGTGCAAGGTTATCTACCCCTGCATTTTACTGTGTCTCTGGTCCCTCATTCAATTAGGAATATTGCACAAACACGCATGCAACTCCAAAGTGCTTTCGTAAATAGAGATATACATCAGAATTATTACATAACATGGGGATGATAAACTAGTCAAGCTTACATCTCCAACAAAATTAATCATACTTTTCACTTCCCTTTGAATTCTTCTTTTATTTCGATTACACTTGCGGTCTTTTTTTTGCAGTTTAGCCCTTGTTCTTTGGATACTAGGATTTTAAATAGGCTTATTTATATATTTCAAATTTGACAAGTTAAATCGGGATCAGGTACAGAAATCTTTCAAGCGTTACCGACATGCCAAGAGCTTAAGTAGTTATAATATGAATAATAAGTTGTGAAATTATTTGAAAATTTGAAATAATAAATCCTTGCATCTTATTTCAAACCCAGATTTTTTATATTTAAAAAACTGAGCTGTCAGTCACCTGTCGTACGTCTGGAGTATTGATTTTAAGTTAAGTATGACCTTAATACGGTCCGCCGTATTTACTTTTTCAGGTCACAAATTCCTCATCCGAGCATCCCTGGCAGCGAGCAAGAAAATCGCGCGCAATCTCAAGACTTACGAAATGAA
The DNA here is from genome assembly GCA_024509875.1 of Oreohelix idahoensis. Taxonomy (NCBI): domain Eukaryota; kingdom Metazoa; phylum Mollusca; class Gastropoda; order Stylommatophora; family Oreohelicidae; genus Oreohelix; species Oreohelix idahoensis. The sequence continues at coordinate 250,079 of JAMPIV010001842.1, forward strand.
GGTTGTTAGAGGATTAGAATAAAGAAAAAGAGAAAGAGAAAAAGAAAAAGAAGTAGGTTTTTATTTTTTATTTTTATATATCATTTAACGAGCATGTAATCCTCCAAAGCATGATGAGAATGAATAATGATATGCTCTTTCTGTGGCATTTCATGATGACGGCACTCTGTCTCCTGTGGTCACTTCATTCTTTTTCACAAACAAACAAACAAAAACACGCAACAAAATTCCAAAACAAAGCTTTTATTACTCCGTCTTTGAATCATTATTTAAGGGCGCATTGTCTAGGGCGACTAAATCGGCCGACGTATTAATAATTATTTGGGGGAGACATGACATATGTCCCCCTCCTATAACTATTAATTGTGATCATTTCTTACCTACCACATTGTATTACATACTATAGAGATCCGTTTGATTACACATTTTTATGAGCTCGACTCATTCTCTACTGCTGTGAATACATCTAAAATAGAGATACATATTCTTAATATTCATACATCATCATCATCATCATCATCATCATCATCATCATCATCATCATCAGTAATCATCATCATCATCATCATCACCAGTAATCATCATCATCATCACCAGTAATCATCATCACCAGTAATCATCATCATCATCACCAGTAATCATCATCACCAGTAATCATCATCATCATCATCCCCAGTAATCATCATCATCATCACCAGTAATCATCATCATCTTCCTGTGTGCTCCTTACGGAGCATTGAGCCACAACTGCAGCTAGTTCACCTGTAGAAAACCTGCATCAAGCAGTCACTTACTCTTGCAGCAATGGTTTCTATGGCAATTTGTTTTATATGATGAGGTCGTCAACCTTATGTACAACCTCATATTAGTCACACTGTACGACAGACCTGAGGGTGCAGTATTTAGAAAACCACGGGAACTACAATGACTCGTGGCGTTAAAATGTATTACTGTAAACAAATTTAGTAAGCCTGTGCGATATTCATACGTTTTCGAGTGGTACGTGTATACATCACGATTACATTTTTGTGGTTGAAAGGCACCGATCTAAGACACTTAGTGAGCAGTAAAAGTCTGCATAAACACACCACCCGATGTTATTTTAGGGGTTAGAAAATATAATTATGGAAGTGCTGAGACTGACACCTGACTTGCAGAAAGCTCTGGAAGCTTCCTTTCCAACTTTTCTCCCTGTTAGCAAGAAGGAGAGTTCGCAGAGGGAACGTAATTACGGGTCTTTACCCTAGACAGATTTTTAATTTAATTTGGGTGCCAGGGCTTGGGTCTCATCTCATTAAGTAGAACGGAAATGTAGGTAAAATACGTTTGAATAAAACATGACCACGGCCTGTTGGGGTGGTCACATACGGCTGGTAGATGTGTTTGGGGTTCATAAGTTTTGCTTGGCTTAATTTTGGTTATTTTTACATTGCAAATGTGTTTATAAAAGTGGTAAGGTTAACCATTATTGATAGGTCATTTTCTGAGACTCTGTAAAACGGAAGTAAATGTACCTTTATTTAGCAGCAGAGTTTCTCAGTCAGTGATCAGCTGGTTCCCGCTGCTCCATTAATTGAACCTAAGGTGCCGGGTCAGACTGTTCCTCATTTTGATACACTACCCTGTCACAATCACCAATATTACTAATTGTCTAAGTTTTGGAAACGTCTGCAAAGAACAATAAACCAATCCCGCCAGCTTTTCAGAAAAAATATTGGAAAGGCATGCATTGGACCGCAAAATCTAAATTGGACTCCGATTAAAATAAAAACTCATTTCATGTACATTATTCAATGTGTTAGAAAGCTCACACACTTTTTTTCACGGTTCATTAATAATTGACCCAAAGTCGAGATAAATTTGACTGCAAGGATCCAATGAAGTTGAAATGGAATGGAATGAAGTGACCACAGGAAAATTAGTACTGTCATCAGGACATGCAGAAGAATGAGCTCAACATAATTATTTCCCCTTATGTTTACTGTCACAGAATGACCTCGAAACTTTTCATTTCTTGTGCCATCCCGTACTTCATTGTGTGCTCTTCACGTTCTATTTTCCTACCTCGGACAATATTTGGTATTTTCGAATCATTGTTTACACTTCTTCCTGTTATAATTCGTCATGTTTGTTTGCCTGCCCATCCTCGCTGAGAGTTGATACAGGTAAGACCAGATTTGCCGCCAGTCATTTTCGCGTAGTGACACCCAGCGTTTGTGTTTGGACAGGGAGCGCCAATCATATGACAGACACATCTGAAGACGACGGAAATGTTGTAATCGCTTCCGGACAGAATTGTAACGAAGACAATATGTGGGATAATGGAGAAATTTGTGAGTGTAAACATTACCGATTGTAGCGAGAGGTTTGGATGTTATGAATTAAAGGTATCAACATCCAAGTGGGGTCAAGCTATGTAAGTTCCCAGAAAAGATGATGAGGATGTACTCTGAGTCCCTAACTGCTACTTTTCATGATCCCACAAAGATAAATGATTAAAAGTTTTGTTTTATTTGGCTAATTATCTAGGGGTAATTTAAATTATAATAGGTAGTAAATTCCAATACAGAACTTAACCTTTAATAAAATTATCAAGCAAGACTGTATGAAATTATAAACAATTTATTTGTCCTGCAAGGTAATATTTTTTTCCGGGCAGGAATACTCAAAAGAAATGAAATTATATTTACAACTCAAAATAACTAAAATGGAAAATCTCTTCCATAATGAATATGGTTCAAAGGACTAAACTAATTTCACTTTCTGTTTATCTTGATGTTATATTCCTGTAAAAAAGTGGAAAGGACTGTAAAATGTCACTGCAGTGTTGATTGATACCAGGCATGCTCCAGTCTACCCAGCGGTGCTGTAAATGGGTAACTCACTCTAGTCCTGAGTTAGGGAAGGCAAAGACAGCTGTAAAAGTGGGGTGCAGGAACTGGTTTCCTTCTGAGGCTCCAGGAGGAGCAGGCCCTTAACTTGGTCAATTCAACCGACGCAGGATGGTGTAAATATGGAGTGAGAGTGTAGAGTGTTATAAACGCGAATGATGGAATGTTCGTATCTTGACCAATATAAAACACTCATTCACTCATGGCTATAAGTCACCAATGGAGACTGCTGGAATCTTTTCATACAGTTTATTCAGACGCACATACTGGGACAGAACGAATAGATCATAAGTACATGTTGACACATCAATCTTCAGGCATGAATAGTAGATCCCATGTCATGGAACATTCAAATATAATGGGTGGTACAAAACAGCATTCAATGTTCTAATACATTATGGCCGCATCCCCTGTCTGACTGAACGCGTCAGTAAAGGCGGATCGGTAAACAAATGAAGAGTTCGATGGACGAACCTTCTTTCCCTTGCTAAGTTCTTAAGTTGCTTATATTCAATGTTTATATCATACTGTGAAACCACGATAAGGTGGTTTTCATATAAATGAGATCTCCATGCCACTGTCCGAATAGTAAGATACACGACCCGTTCTCTGGACAGTGATCCATAATGATGACAGGAATACAAAAATGGCCTCCTTCCCTGAGCTTTCGCTCACTCGCCCAGCAGAAGAATAATCATCAGCCAAAGTTGATTCAAAACTTGAATAAGTATAACTTTCTAGAGTTACCCAGTCCCTTTGTCAGAAGGTTACTTCTTGAAGACATAAGCGCTGATGGAACCTGTCATCTACAACAATATCTAGTTAAACGACCAACGATGCACGAAAATACGTTGCTTCATCTAGGTCTAACCATAAGGAGATCGTCAAAAGGGTCTGGATTTACCTTGAGTCCGAATAGTACATAATACAGTACATGAGGAGAGTCTCTAACACTATAATCTTGTAGAGACACAATCTCCTACTGAAGAAATCACTTCATAAATCATTTTTCACTCTAGAAAGGACCAGCCCAGGAAAAATGCGTGACCAGCCATTGTAGGCGGCAATATCGGAACTCATCACGACTCGCCAAGACAACCAATACCTCCGCTAGTGCGGCATAAAGAATATAGTCCTGCCTACCCATACAAAATATACAATATAGGACTGAATCTACTTGCACTAATAATATGTAATACATATGAATTCAGGCCATAAACATTCTAAGAACGATCAATCTATTTTCTGGCTATGACAAATGATGAATGCCAAAATATAAGTATTCTTACGCCCGATCAATATCAAGGGAGATTATCCATATAATCAAACGTATAAATCAAACATGGATTATCTGTCATCTTTACAAAAGAAAGCATTTTCGTACCCAATTAAATACAACAATATATTTTCCATATTAAATAGACATATCGACATTTGTAATCTGTGCAACAAAAAATATGTACGCAACAGATTACCACACCCCCCGGGAAAAAAAATGGTACATTTTTTTTTGGGAAATACATCCAGGAGCAACATACAATAGGCTCACAACGCACGAATAACAATGCGCAGATGATAAGCATTCCAAACAAATGTAACGCCTAATGTAAGGCAAAGTCGTCATATAGCACGACCAATGAGAATCTATCTCAGGATTCAGAGAAAATTTTTCTCTGAGTATAAATATCTCCCGAGAGGTGTCACCAACGCATAACACAATACTGGCAATGCCACAATTTGTACAATAGTTCATCTTAGGTATCTTAACATTATGATAACCAATTAAGAAAAATATCAAAAACCTGCGGTGAATATACATCAATGCACCGCTAAGTAGTGATACAGACAATGTATGATATATTACATATAAGTACATACTTTAACATAGGAAAAACTGTAGTAAAGTCAGACATGTTAGAAATCTCAAGATCTGACACTTAGGTGGAATCATGTGGGCATCTCGATAAGATATCCGCCATCACATTTTCTGAACCACGGATAGCTCGCACCGAAAAATGAAAAGGCTGAAGAGCAATCGCGTATCGCGTTGATCTCGCGCTCTTCAGATTTTTAGTCTGAATAGCTGTAAGAGCTTTCTGGTCAGTCTCCACAATAAAATGCGCGCCAAGAAGAAATCTTTGAAGTTTAAGGATTGACCAAACCATAGCCAATAATTCACGGTCTAGGACCGAGTAATTTCTCTCTGCGGCATTAAGTTTTCGAGAAATATACATCACTGGATGCAGAGTTCCAGAGTACTCTTGCATTAGTGCCGCTCCAATGCCAGTGGACGAAGCGTCACTACGAAGAATAAATGTCTTATCTTTAGTAGGTAACACCAAGATAGGTGAAGTAGAAAACATCGTTTTAACCTTATCCAAAGAGGATTGACATTCTTGAGTCCAATGGACTATATTAGGAGACCCTTTCTTTAACAAAGAAGAAAGAGGTGACATAATTGAGGACAGATTCGGAATGAATCGTCCATAAAATTGTATGAGACCTAAGAGACTTCGCACTTGCTTTTTAGTCTTAGGCATAGAAATGTTAAGTATCTTACTTGTATTATGGTCTTCTGTTTTCAGAAACCCATGACCAACACGGTGACCTAAGAAAGATATTTCGCTAAAACCAATAAATGCTTTAGATGGTTTCGCTGTCAGGTTATGCTCGCGTAGGATAGACAATAGTTCATTTAACCCGTTATAGTGATCTTTCCAAGTATTACTGAAAAGACAGATGTCATCAAGATATGCAATGACATCTGAGCGATGAGATAGGATTCGACGCATCATGCGTACGAATGTCGCTGGGGCATTCATAAGGCCGAAAGGCATGAAATTCCATTGGAATAGACCCCTTGGCGTCGAAAAAGCAGTAAACGGTTTGGCGTGTTCGGATAGTGGGACTTGCCAATATCCCTTAGACAAATCGAGTTTAGTAAAGAAATGAGAATTCGATAGTCTAGTAAGTAGCTCTTCAAGTAAAGGCATAGGTTCAGCATCAAATTTCGTCACTTGGTTCAATTTGCGATAATCAACGCAAAGACGTATGTTGTTGTCTTTTTTTCGCACGATAACCATCGGTGAAGAATATGCTTATGTGGATGGTTCAATTATTTCCAACTCTATCATTTCATCCAACTCTTTTTCTACCTGTGCTTGAAAATGTATCGGGATAGGATACGGTCTGACTCTTATAGGATTATGGTCGGTAAGAATAATGTCGTGTTCAATGACATTAGTGCGACCAGGAATGTCAGTAAGGACATCCTGAAATTGTTGTAACATAGCAGAAACTTGTTTCTGTTCTCCTGGAGATAATTCGGGAGAAATCGCAACATCTTTCCATGACTCATTAGAATGAAGCGGAATCATTGGAAAACGGAGATTCACATCTGAGAAACTCGTTTCCTCATCCTGTATTACTGACAGTGATGAGTAATGTCCATGTGGGACTGGTTAATCGTCCGTTGCCTGGAAAACAGGTTGTAAATAATCCGGACGTTCGTGGAATTCCGTGAGCATGTTGATGTGGAAGGTCTTATGCTTCCCACCAGTATCGACAATATAGTCGACATCGGAAACTGTTGATATTACATCGTACGGACCTTTCCAAGAAATAAGGAGTCTGTTTTCTCTACAAGGTAGCAGGACCAATACTTTGTCACCTGGACAGAGTTGTCGCAAGCGTCTGGTCTTATTGGCAAATTGCCTTGCCTTCTGTTTCGCAAATTCAGAAGAAGCAGTTGCCAATTTGCATGCTTCAATAATCTTGTGTCTAAGTGCAATGACATATTCATAAGAGGATTTTGTGTCATCGACAATATTATCAGCAGTTATGAGATCATGAAGTAGAGACATAGGACCTCGCGGTTTCGCGCCAAAGACAAGTTCAAAGGGAGAAAATCCTGTATGTTCATTGGCGACCTCTCTGTATGCAAAGAGAGCCGCGGGTAAAACCCTGTCCCAATCCTGAGGATGATCCTCAGTTATCTTACCTAATAGGTTTTTCAGAGTTCTATTAAGACGCTCTGCCATGCCATTGGACATAGGATGATAAATACTACTCAGAGATCTTTCTATCTTAAGAGTTGACATCACTTGAGACATGGTATCCGATACGAGTTGGGTACCATGGTCTGACAATATTTCTCCTGGAAATCCCAGACGAGAGAATATAAACCAAAGAGCATCTGCAATATCAGCAGTAGTTATGCTCTTCAGAGGGATAGCCTCTGGCCAACGTGTGCACATATCAACACACGTCAAGATATATTGGTGTCCTCTAGCAGACTTTGTCTTAAATGGACCAATGATGTCTATCGCCATTTTTTGAAATGGTCGAATTGGAATATCCGCAGCCTGAATAGGTGCAGCATGGCGTGGACCTTTGGATTTAACTTCCTGACATACCCTACAGGATCGACAATAGATCTGTATGTCCTTGTTCACAAACGGCCAAAAGAAAGACGCAAGAACTCTAGATTTAGTACGGGAAAAATCCATATGCCCAGCACACTGAGAATCATGAGCGTGCTGTAAGATTTTAACTCTCATATTTTTGGGCACAAGAATTTGAGAATGAATGGACTTAGCGGAGTCTTGTACCATACGTACAAGTACCCCATTCTTCATCGTAATCCAAGATTTACGATTCGTGTCCTTATTCGGATCACCTTCTTTTGCTAGAGTAAAGAATTTCTTTAGAGTAGGATCATCTTCCTGCTGTTTTATAAAGGAATCATGCGAAATCTCCAAGGGATCACCTTGGTTCTGGTCATCATTATCTCCAGAAGGCGAAGATTGCGGCATGTTTAGAGCTTGAGCTATAGTGACTACAGCATTTGCAGTATGCATATTATCACTTTCCCACTCGGCAATTTGTTGCGGAGTGCATTCTTTCGCACCATGAATGCGACCGACGATAAGATCAGCGATCGGATTCGGCAGAAGACATGCGTGCACATCTCCTGTAAAGAAGGGAGTAGAAATGTTGATAATGGCAGTGGAGTACTTCTCCAATGTGCCACCAAATGTTATGCATTTGATTATTTTGCCAGTGGCTCGAGAAGGATCTATAAGTGACTGCCTCACCCCAATGGTGGTGCACCCGGAATCAAAGAGAATTGAGACCGGAGTACCATCTACTAAACCATTATTTAATTTAAGAGCCCCTCTTCCATCATGCGCGACTGACGCAGGGAGAGCGGGAAGAGGATGACCACAGCTTAAAGTCGAAACTGTGGTTGGCTCGAATAATGTCTTGCATTGGGAACACTGAAATGCTCTGTCAAAATCGAAAGCAGAACATCCCACATTATTAGAGTCTTTCTTATCATTGGTTTGCTTACCGGCTTCATGAAACTCTTGTTGTGCAGAGTTAGCCTGGTAATGAGATTTACCATGTCTTTTGTGTTGTGATCTACCTCGATTATTGTTGCCTCTGTAATTATTATTCCCTCTGTTATAACCCCTGTTTGGGTTTGAGTCATAATGTTCATCATTATAATCATCATGCTCATTATAGTGAGAATCCCTGTAGTATTGATCCCGTTGTGTCCAAGAAGGAACACCCTGGTAATTTCTATTATTACTTCCTCTACGGAAATTTCTATAGTTATGGCCACCCCTGTATCGAGGACTGTCAACCCGTTTCCAGAATTTAGAAGAAGAACCCTGATTTGGTTGGTTACCTTGGTTTTGATGATTACGCCAATTAACCTTTTTGTCAAATTTATTTTGAGCTCCCTGAAAGTTGTGTGGGTACTTGGGATTGTATTGTGTTGCTGAAGCAACCGGCATACCCTCTTTAATCTTAGTGTTGCTAAGAGTTACGTCCGGGTGTGCCGTAACGTATTGGTCACAATATTCTTGCATTTGTTTTAGTGTTTGTGGCTTACGCTCGTGTAGAAATTCAAGGAAATGTTTATTGATAGAAGACATGACCTTGTCTCTGAGCAACAAATCCATAAGAGCATCATATGTTTTCTCTATTTTGGATAATTCAATCCATCGTTGAAATGTAAGACGTATTTTCGCAATGAATTCTGAGAATTCAACCCCCGTCTCAGGTACCATTCTTTTAAACAACATGCGATAACCTTCCTCTGGTAACTGAAACTTCTTAATCAAGGCTGCCCTAATAACATCATAATTATCCTTGTCAGCCTCTTCAACCAAACATAGACTAGTGAGAGAATCGCCTGTTAGATTCTCAGATAATTGGTTACATATTGCGATTTATCAACATTATGAGCCCGACAAGCACGTTCAAACCTCTGAAGCCAGAATGTTATATCATCATTGGCAGAATTGAATGTTGGTACCTTAACTTTGTAAGTAAAGGGTTTACTATTACCACTAGATGCCTGATTAACATTACTCATACTTGTCAATTTCAATTTCTCTAATTCAAACTCATGTTCTCTTATTGCTTTTCTCTCTTCAGCTTCTCTGTCTAGTCTTTTCTGTTCAGATTCTCTGTCTAATCTTTTTTGTTCAACAGCAGCAGCAGCTTCTCTGTCTAGTCTTTTTTGCTCTGCCTCAAATCTCCTTTCCTCAACTTGCATCTGCAATTTCTTTTGTTCGGCTTCTACTCTTTTTTGTTCAGCAGCAGCCTCTAATTTTTTTTCTTCTATTTGAAGTTTTCTCTCTTCTGCAGCAGCTTTTCTTTCCTCAGCAGCAGCTTCTAATCTTTTTTCTTCTGCCTTCAATACCATAGAGAATTGAGCAGTTGGCCATTCTTCTAATTCTTTGCCAGTCTTATCAAGGGATTTCCCTTGTGTAATAAAGTAATCTAATGTAGACATCCTGTCGTATTAAATCAGTACCCTGAAAAAGTAAATAGATTACCTTATCCCACTTTAATGGGAGACAGGTCTATACTATAGACTTAGTCTTAGTGAAAACCTTGTATGGTTATTTTGTTTATAATATAACCAATGATAACTTGAGTACCTGTGGAAAACAATATCTGTATATCCCAAACACTGTGGGAGACAAGCCTTACAAAGGTCTTGTATACTTCCTTAATGTAATCAATGATCACTTGAGTACCTGTGGAAAATAATATTTTCTATCCCAATCACTGTGGGAGACAAACCTTACAAAGGTCTTGTACACTTTCTTAGTGTAATCAATGATCATAAGTACTGGTCTGTACTATAATATAAGTGTATTCAACTATACCTCATATATCGTATGCCAACTCAAGACATTCACAAAGGACAAACAAGAAAAGACCATATGAGAACATTTGCAGAAATCAAATTTAATTAAATAGGAAAATCAAAGAAAATGATCACATAATCTGTGATGATAACTGCAATAAGATAACAAGACAGATAACGCCACAGTGTATAAATATAAATTGTGTATAGAAATCAAAAATAGAAAAGGGTAGACCAACAAATTACAAACAAATCAAAACAAACTAAAGAACAGAGGAATATTACAAAAACAACAATGAGTACAGTCTTCACAGCTAACACTAATAGCAACAGCTGTCGCAGCAAATTTTCAATCAAGAAAATTGCACCTATAGAAACGCACACATCAGACCCTCTATTACGTGGGATACTCTGTTGTGTGACACCGCCCAACCAAAACAACAACCCGCAGAGTACAAACAAATATCACATATAAACATGTAAACATAAATGTACATATAGCATAAACTTATAATATAATGCAATGTAATGTGTTGCAGATAGAATGTGTTGCGGAGAAGGCTCAGTTGTACCGAATAATGGTACAGTAGTATGGTACTTTACTAGATAATTAATTCTGGCCTAAATCATTAAAGTTCAACACAAACTATGGCAGTGCAGGAGAATCCACTATTTACTGTTCCTAAGAATCACAAGTAAGACTTCTCGCTTCAGTTGCACTGTACATTTCGCAAACACCGTCAAATATATGCTCCAACACTGATGTGTAATGCTGTCTTTTCCAAACAAACTTGCTGTGTAACGCTGTATGTTCTATGGCAAATGTCCAACGAAAAAAAATGTCAACAAACGCTGACCTAGTTACTGTATACGCTGGATAGGATAGGTCAAGCTGACATCGACTGTATAGCTGTCCTACTGGTGTTGATGTGGTCAAACAAACGTTCTTGTAACTGTAAATGACTCTCAATAACAAGACTGCGAAGGCTGGACTCAGGAATCTGGCTCACCACTGTAAAAAAAGTGGAAAGAACTGTAAAATGTCACTGCAGTGTTGATTGATACCAGGCATGCTCCAGTCTACCCAGCGGTGCTGTAAATGGGTAACTCACTCTAGTCCTGAGTTAGGGAAGGCAAAGACAGCTGTAAAAGTGGGGTGCAGGAACTGGTTTCCTTCTGAGGCTCCAGGAGGAGCAGGCCCTTAACTTGGTCAATTCAACCGACGCAGGATGGTGTAAATATGGAGTGAGAGTGTAGAGTGTTATAAACGCGAATGATGGAATGTTCGTATCTTGACCAATATAAAACACTCATTCACTCATGGCTATAAGTCACCAATGCAGACTGCTGGAATCTTTTCATACAGTTTATTCAGACGCACATACTGGGACAGAACGAATAGATCATAAGTACATGTTGACACATCAATCTTCAGGCATGAATAGTAGATCCCATGTCATGGAACATTCAAATATAATGGGTGGTACAAAACAGCATTCAATGTTCTAATACATTATGGCCGCATCCCCTGTCTGACTGAACGCGTCAGTAAAGGCGGATCGGTAAACAAATGAAGAGTTCGATGGACGAACCTTCTTTCCCTTGCTAAGTTCTTAAGTTGCTTATATTCAATGTTTATATCATACTGTGAAACCACGATAAGGGGGTTTTCATATAAATGAGATCTCCATGCCACTGTCCGAATAGTAAGATACACGACCCGTTCTCTGGACAGTGATCCATAATGATGACAGGAATACAAAAATGGCCTCCTTCCCTGAGCTTTCGCTCACTCGCCCAGCAGAAGAATAATCATCAGCCAAAGTTGATTCAAAACTTGAATAAGTATAACTTTCTAGAGTTACCCAGTCCCTTTGTCAGAAGGTTACTTCTTGAAGACATAAGCGCTGATGGAACCTGTCATCTACAACAATATCTAGTTAAACGACCAACGATGCACGAAAATACGTTGCTTCATCTAGGTCTAACCATAAGGAGATCGTCAAAAGGGTCTGGATTTACCTTGAGTCCGAATAGTACATAATACAGTACATGAGGAGAGTCTCTAACACTATAATCTTGTAGAGACACAATCTCCTACTGAAGAAATCACTTCATAAATCATTTTTCACTCTAGAAAGGACCAGCCCAGGAAAAATGCGTGACCAGCCATTGTAGGCGGCAATATCGGAACTCATCACGACTCGCCAAGACAACCAATACCTCCGCTAGTGCAGCATAAAGAATATAGTCCTGCCTACCCATACAAAATATACAATATAGGACTGAATCTACTTGCACTAATAATATGTAATACATATGAATTCAGGCCATAAACATTCTAAGAACGATCAATCTATTTTCTGGCTATGACAAATGATGAATGCCAAAATATAAGTATTCTTACGCCCGATCAATATCAAGGGAGATTATCTATATAATCAAACGTATAAATCAAACATGGATTATCTGTCATCTTTACAAAAGAAAGCATTTTCGTACCCAATTAAATACAACAATATATTTTCCATATTAAATAGACATATCGACATTTGTAATCTGTGCGTCAAAAAATATGTACGCAACAATTCCCTTTCCCTGGATTATAGTTTTTACCTGTTCTAACCAATGTCCTTTAGATATCATCACAGAAGGGTAATTAATTGTACGTTTTTAACTTTGGTGATTATCTGGATTTGCTGTTCAGTGGACCTTATGGTTCACTTATCTGTAAATGCTGCTGATCTTCACTCAACAAGTCAGGACCACACGACTTGCAGCTCCTGGATGAGAAATGCTGGGTCTAGCTCTTAATATATGTAGAGCTCTCGTCACCAACAGACTTCCTCAAGAGTGAATGCAGCTTAAGTGGTAATGTCGAGACAGAACCTGGAATAAAGGATAACCACCTTCCATGTAGGTGTCTGCATTAATCCACTCACACACACACAACACCACATCTTACCCTATTTCAGTTATTGTGCTAACAGGTTGCACAGGACAAATAACGTCTTTTCCTACAGCCAGTTCCATGTGATTATTCTTTTTTCTGTACTTATTCTATGATAGAGTCCTTAGCCCATGATTGGCTTCCATACAATGATTTGGTTAAGTACACAATAGTAAATGGCAACTTGACTACCTCATGTTAATAATTCATGCACCCCCATCCTATGTTCGTGAACAATGTGTAACCCCAGTAGAAAATACTCATTCAAATACCCTAACAGACTTATAGTCGCACTTATGCCATATTTTGCAAATATCTTACAATGTTTCCATTTCTGGCCTGTCGTCTTTAAAACTACACACGTTTACAATTAAGCCGGTCATGGCAGCAACACACTAGTCCTGTAGTTTCACTTTCTACCTAGATCGAACACATAGGCGGGTTATACACAGGCAAATAATTTACAAAATATACAAATATATATATATATATATCTTTCTTACCCTCAGGCAATAATACACAAGCTGAGACGGGCTTCAATGGGAATCTAGTTCTGCTAACAGGTCAGAACGGCAAAAGACTTTGCAATTACAGTGTGCTAGATTCATTCAGCTGAATGTATTTTTCAAATAATAGTGGCGGACTTCCTCGATGTCCCAGTTCTATATATAGAGCGGCATCCGACCAATAGGAAGCACAGTCCAAAAGCATCTTTAAGAATTAAAACTTAGGCGTATTTCAGCCTGCTCGTATAAAGTGATCAAGTTTAAATATTTTATATTACAGTTATTATTGGATCGATTTTAATTATTTAAAGTGATAATTAAACGGCCAAGTTATCTCTATCGTTCTATATGTATATTCTTTAGCTATTTCCTTGCATTTCAATCTAGGTAATTCTTAAGTAATTAAATCGGGTACCACCCTGATGGAAAAATATCACTAAAACCAATTTTTCTCTTTAAATAACTTACTTTTATGAGGCCGGCTTGGTATTTATTTCTTAAGTGATATATCAGGTATTATAATAGCTATGTATTTTTTTTATTTATCGCTATTCTTTAAGAAATAAAATAACTCCTTCCCTCCAAAAACACAGAATAAGCCCTTTCTGCTTAATATAAAAGGTATCTTTATAGACATTAGAAAAGGAGCGTTCTGATTGGCCATTATATTTGGACCTTTTATCCTAGATTGAGCGCGGAAAATATGACCGTGGTTATTCGAATGCGTGATGTGAAACAGACGTCATTTCACGACACCGATATTCGACAGAAATAAACATTCCTGTTTTGAAAAGTGATTATTAAAGAAATAACGCAGAATTTTCCCATGAGGAAATTGTTGGGATAAACCCCATCATAACACGCATGATTGAATACAATTGGCTTGGCAGTTCTAGATGCTATAAAAACACTTCCTATTGGAGCCTGGTCAGATTGTAACAACAAACGTACGTGGGACGAAAGTTGCAATATAATTTGATACTTTCGCCAGTTTACAGCACTGTGAAATTCACCTCGTCAAAGAGACAACTAGCTAGCCAGAGTAAGGAATAGGATCAGAATTCAATTTATCGGATTGGATCTTGTTTGAGCATCTTGTGGACTTATATCCCAGGAAAACTCTACCTTCATTAACAATGAAAGCTGGAATCCTAGGAATATGAACTCAAAGTCAGAGTGGGAGCCTAGTGTAAAGTAATACCCAGACCGCATGTAAGAGGCATCTTAAACTAGTTGCCTTAACTATTTCTCTGAGCCAGGAGTCAGTATTCTCAAGAGAATTTGGGTCGGTGGTACCAGTTGAGGGTGCCATCTCTGGAACAAAGTGTGTGGTATAAGTGGCATGCTGTCGTCGCTAGATACCATCATCAAACGGGTCTTGAAGACGCAGGACCAGCTTCGTGATATTTCTTGGAACCTGTCTGTGGTAAAGTGGGATATTATAAATATTTATAGGGGACTTAGTGTACTGACTGAGATCAGCTGTGAAGGTATCTGTATCTAATAAGGGTAGTGTATTACAGGTGACCTTACTTGCTACCACATATTTATACCTCAGTCAGAATTATTCTGGAATATTGTGATGACTACGTTGAATGTCTAGGGTATGTATATAATGAAGTGTAAGTCACAACAACAACAGACAGATAAACAATTTAATTTATTCCACCACACTTGACAACACTGTGACACTCACACACATGTAACATGCTATAAGACTATCTTAAATGAGTCACTGGTAAATTTTCAAATATCAATATGTATTAAGTACTTTTCATTAATATATATGTGTCCTGATTCAAATACAAAGTGAACCAGGAATCACAATCAATTTTAATTACAAGTTATATGTACAGAATTTATCAATATGAATCTTGTAGTGACATATTTTATTAATATTATCTTATGTGTGTCAGTTGTGTAGTGGTACTATGAGGTAATACTGGTTT
Organism: Oreohelix idahoensis; assembly: GCA_024509875.1. NCBI lineage: Eukaryota > Metazoa > Mollusca > Gastropoda > Stylommatophora > Oreohelicidae > Oreohelix > Oreohelix idahoensis. The sequence goes on from JAMPIV010001842.1 coordinate 265,546, forward strand.
TGTTTTTCAAGCTATGTTGGTATTTGTCATCATGACTTCAAGTGTTTGTTTCTGTTGGAACTAGTATTGGAGATGTTCTCAGTTCCTGGCATTAAAACAATTAATTTCCCCTCTTATTTTTATACAATGTCAGTTTAAGATGGGGTTACATAATGTTGAGCTCCGCTGGCCACATAGGCTTATCTTTCGTGATGGCGGCAGGAAAAGACTCCTCTGCTCGATTGCTCCCCTGTGTTCTGGAGACACCTCACTGTTTGCTATATGGACCAAGGAGTATGCTGTCCCCTCTGGATTCAGCAAAGCTCTGACCAGGTGCTGCTCAATAACTTTTGGACCACGGTCCCTGAAACAAGAAGGTTGTACCTCCTACTTCAGAACTAATTTATACTCTATTTCTACACTGAGCACAATACATAACAAACACTGAGTTCAGAGCGGTAGGCCAACTGCTATCTTCATCTGAAACAATTTTCACCGGTATATTCCTCCCTAATGGTTACTACGCCTCTGCAATTCCAGCATTATTTCTTTCTAGTCAATAAAATAGGTGTCAGTGTACTGTTTGGCAATTCCATTTAGTTTCACTTTCCTCCGACACCTTCTGTTCAGGCTGGAGCACTATAGAGGCTTTACCTCATGTTCGCTACTGAACCACACATATATACAGACATAAATTATCAATTTACATTCAATTTTCATTAAAAGATATCAAATATTTCAAGCTTACCACAATTCATGGAAATAATACAGAATTACGTTGACTGGCAATGAATATAGCACAATTTCGATCTGCCGATGTCCCAGGCTTTTATTTAGAAAAATATGCACTGGTGCTCAACGCACTGGTTCTGTAGTAAGTTTATTTGCAAATGTGGTGGTGACCTGACGCCTCTAATTGACTATATTGGCAGGTCTAACCAATCGTGCCATGTCTACCCAATCGTTTGAAAAAAAGTACTCCTACTCCCGTTTCCCCTGACAACGAAAGATAGTATTTATAGCCCGACTAATCGTGTTTAGCCTTACATTTATTGCGCTCCAATCAAATCGGATTTAACATGGAGACCCATTTCCCGTACAATGGTGGGGTGAAAATCTGCCACTGAGCGATTCTGATTTGGGTGTTGTCTGACATCCCTCACTATTTCTTTTGGCTATAATTTGGTAATTCCTAGACTATTTGCGTAACGTTTAACATATTCTTTGTCAGCAAGTCCTAAGGAACCCAAATATACAAATTTAAAGGAGCTAAGTGGCTGCGTTCAAAATATGCATTTTCTAGGATAGTCGTGTAGTTTTTTATTTTTTTATGTTTAGAACCGCCACCTGTCCTGCTGTACTGTCAGACTAATGTCAGGATTTTAGACATAAAACAGTAGAATGTCATGATTCCTAATAAGCGTTTTTCAGGATTTTAAAACCTAACTCTGGTATGGGTAGTGTTGTTTATCACTGTCGATTTGAAAAAAAGCTAGTGCTTGTGGCCTTACACGCGTGATGGTAGTAATTGTGTATCGCGCGACTGTGGTAGTATTGCCTGCGTCCCTGCTTTCAGCCCTCCCTTCTTTCTATCTTTAGTCCATCTGTCTTTCGTTTTAGGTAACGTAGTGTATAAAAAGACATGAATGGAATTTTAAATCTAGGTCAACCTGCGTATCTCAAGGTTTTTCTTAGAAATGCAGCACATGTTTTATCGTAGAAAGCGGGTATTGAAGCAGTAGGCTTTTACTATCAACGTGAAACGTTACAATTTGCAGACGAAGTAGAAAACAAGGGGGATTTCGAGTACAGTCATTGTGACAGCACTGTTCTTTACCATTCTTCTTTCCTTTTATTGAAGTTATGTGTTAGGCTTTACATTTACGTTTTAATTTATATATGTGGATTAGAATATTTCACGACACTGTCACAACCTCCAGACTTGCTGGTGACGTGAGTGAACCAGTCCATAACCTGCAAAGAACCAATTATCGGCTGGAACAGAAACCAACCACTTACTGGCAGCTAAGTACAAACTTCAAAGCTGCTAAATGAACTTTCAGACAATTCCCTCAGTATCCATAACATCACCCTGTGATGATTACCTTTTTTTTTTAAAAAGAAGTATTCATTTTACACTGTTAATTATAATTGATTATTAAATGTGTTATTTGTATATACAGTATACACATTTATAGTAGATTTAATCCTTTTGAGTGTACTGCACCCGAATAGCTCAGTCACCTTAAATACACCTAAAACAGAGCTACTAAATTCAGATTTCACAGAATTAAATCAGTTGGGGGCTTGAACGAGCTAAATCATACAATATATCTCTTCAAAAAGTTGTCGGGCAGATAATAACTTAACTGTGTTAAGACACATTCCGCGTTGTGCTTGATTTCTGAATATGTTGTGAACACTCCCTCAAGGTAGAAGCATCATCATCCTTCCATTTGCATATCTGCCAAGAGTAATCTTGTGCGAAGGTAGATACCTTTGAAGACCCACATTAGATACTCTAGGTTTTGGCCATTAGCTGGACCAGCAAAGGGGAGGCAACCCGTGACATTTACTAGCTCGTATATGACTATTTAGTGGGTCAATAAATAAATACTGTATTTTGTCTTCTTCTTCTTCTTCCGTCCTTAGCCACCGACCGTCAAAGCAGTCAGTGGTCATTACGCCTAGTGGCGTCTTAGGGCAACAGCAGATAGGTTTTCTTTGCCATTGTTTCCCATCACGCCTAGTGGCGTCTTTAGGGCAACGGCAAATCAACCCATTTGCTGTTGTTTCCGTAATCGAAGTGACTGGCAAACGGGTGATCAGCCCGTAGCCAACTGTATTTTGTGCACTTCTCTAATTTTATATTTTTTAATGTTAATTAACATGTCTATATTTCTTGTCATTGTTGCCTGCTTGTAACTGTAGCTGACGAAGGGTAACCCGAAACGACCCGTGTTTCCAATGTACGGTTAATTTGTAAAACTGATTCAATACCGTTTTATTTGTATCTTTAGAGTTATCTACCCTTCCAAGATGGAGGTGAAATTCTTTTCTCACCTTAAACGCCGAAAGAAAAACATCAGGAATGTGTATATTTCGATGGATAGTACCATGTTATGTTAAATTATAGAATAAAAGATACACCAGAGTATCTAGTGGTGTAGATATTTTCCTATAACTGACCTCGAAACCCTCGAATCGGTCGGTTGGATCGGAGGGTTGATCAGTGAGTTAACAATTCACTATCGTAAAACAAGCTATTGTTACCGAAACAGAACCAGGCTCGACAGTAAACAACCAAAAGAAACACTCAGAAGAACAATAATAAGAGAAGGAAGAACGTTGGGCCTAAATAATGTGCAAGAGCTAAGAGGAGTGGCGTCACAACGAACAACCTGGAGAGCACTGGTTTCTGCCTTATGCGCCGTGTTTGGTGCTTAAAGAATTTATTATTATTATTATTATTATAAATTAAATCAATTATCAATTTGTATTTGCATATAACAAATTTAATAATTAATTATTGCTTAACAAGAGCAAATAAAGAAATAGGTTTAAGAAATTGAAAATATGGAGTTTTTTCCTCACAGAAAGAAATACTGGTGAAGGTGGTTTGTTTTTAGGCTGTGTGAATTCGTTTGCTCTGGCCTGATTAAAATCACTTAGCTGGCCAGATGTTGAAAATAGTTTGCTGACTGCTCCATCAATCGTCGACGTCTGTGGTTGTCGCATAGAGATTTATGATCAATAAATTTTCTATATTCTTTTCTTTTCTACCCGTGTCCTCTAGTTTATTATCGCTCTTTTATCCTTTTCCTGTTTTTCGCATTCGTTCGTTTGCGACAAAATATTCCTTTCCCATTCTGACTTTTGCCGTTTCTTTCTCATACTAGTAGCGCATTTTATTGCGTAAGATGTCAGTCCCTGGATGGGAACGAAATAGTGTGAGAGTTCGTCTCGTCAGACATAGAGAGCAGACATGTGTCTACATTTTCATCTGACACGAGTTTTTCTTTGGCTAGTTTCTCGGCGTGAGGTGTGGAAGGCGCCAATCTGCATCGCTCAGAAATGAGACATGTCGTAGTAGGTGTGAAGACGCGTTTTGGCAGTTATGGCCAGCGTCTAAGTAATGTGAAGTGTTGAGAGAGAGAGAGAGAGAGAGAGAGAGAGAGAGAGGGGGGGGAAGAGACCGGAGCTATTTCGGGTTTTCGTAATAGCGTGGGATCCTTTGTCCGTTTTCATATATCTACACGAGTAGCTTAGACTATTCATTCAGTTCTCCAAATTTTGCAGTAGACAGGTTGCTCGTGCTAAGGAAATAAGCTTGCATAGCGAAAGTTCTTAGTTTGACTCGACATTTTGCAGAGGTTCTAGACTAACTATATGAGTGAATAAATTCTAGTTCGTGTTATAGCTTGTAGTTCTGCATGGAGGTAAATATTATATATATATATATATATATATATATATATATATATATATATATATATATATATATATATATATATATATATATATATATATATATATACATATATATAGTAGTATTGAGTGATTCAGTGATAACCGCTTACTTCATTTTACTAGTTAGATTTCTGTGCAGAAGTAATTAAATTGTAAGTCTGTTATATTCTCTAGCTGACGGGTTTCAGTGGATAGCAAAATAAATTATAATTTATAGCTTAAACTCATGCAGCTATAAATAAATTTAATTAAACTGCTAATAATCAGTCGAGAATATTTTAAACTAACTTATAACTGCACTGATTCATCATTGAGTATTGACGAAATACGTATGTATTTCTAATTCATGATGATTGATTTTATAAATATAACTTATTTTACGGGAGATTTAAACGATAAGTTAAGCTTTCCGCTTGCAGTTTATAATGTAAGTTATAACCGAAGTAAATAGTATGTATAAGTATTTTATATGTTGTTTTTTCTTTATTCAGTGAAACTGGGGTAGCCCAACTCTACCAGCGTTTTAGTACTGAGAAATATCTGTGAAGAACAAAAAACATTTTTTTCTTAAAGACTTGGGTGTATAAAGTAAAACCTGTCTGGCAGTGCGTTGGCATCCAGAACGACAGAGTACCCCTTACATGAACTTTAAGATTAAATGAAGTAACGGGCCCATCGAGCCAGATTTAATTCTTCCTGAGAAAAACCTCTAGTACAGTTCAGCCCTTGTGGCAAGTAAAATATTACTATCAGTAACATTCCGACGGAGTTCTGACTAGTTGTGGTGTGACCAAATAAAGTCCTATACTGAGAGAAGGCACCGACCTGACATTCCACGTTACTAGAAACCTAAGCTATTGACACTGTGCTCGCTGTTAAGGTTCGTGCCTGGACAATTTTAATGTGACAGAAACAGATATCCTAAAATAAGAATAACAAAGGAAACGTTCCCTGAAGTAGTGGATTCAACCTATCTTTGCGGGACTGGGGTTCCCTTGACCAAGACTACCCTGGAGATTCTGTATGTGCATGTCCTAAAAATTGTTTTTCCAGAAGTTGCTACCAAAGCTGTAAGTACGAAATGCAAGCCAGTGATCACGGCTGGCTGAATAGAGTGAATGCAGGACTGAGCGATTCCTTTATTGTTGTATTTTGGCACCCATTTCGCTGTCTTAAATTTCTTTATGCAAGTTTTTGTTGTTGTTGTTAACAATATTTTCCTTAGGATAGATCAGAGTATCAAAGTCTGTTCATACCTTTAAAGGGAAATCTTAGACTATAGCATATGTATCCGTGACTCTTTGGGGCTATCACTTTTCTTCTAACAGGACTGTGGGCTATAATAATAATAATAAATTCTTTAAGCGCCAAACACGGCGCATAAGGCAGAAACCAGTGCTCTCCAGGTTGTTCGTTGTGACGCCACTCCTCTTAGCTCTTGCACATTATTTAGGCCCAACGTTCTTCCTTCTCTTATTATTGTTCTTCTGAGTGTTTCTTTTGGTCTTCCTTTTTTCCGCTTACCCTCAGGAACCCAAGTGAGCGCCTGTAGTGGTATTCTGTTGTTTTGCATTCGTAGGACATGACCGATATATGACCATCGTCTTTTCCTTATATAGTCGGAGACATATTTCTGCCTAGAGTCTTCTCTTATTTGTCGATTAGTCTTGAATTCTTTCCAACTGATGTTCATGAGTTTTCTAAGACATTTGTTCTCGAATGTATTCAGCTTGTTCTCCAATGATTTTGTTATTTTCCAACTCTCACAGCCGTATGTTAACACTGAGATAACATTTGAATTAAACAGACGAAGCTTGGTATGTATATTCAATGATCGTTGCAGTGGTAACCGCTCCGAATGTCAAGGCAAGGATCTTCACGACCCGTCAAAGGCAGGCAACTAGCGTAGACCACAAGCTCTTGATACACAGACACGTACCAAGCTGGTACCTCACACTTTGAGAAGAAACACATGCTTCTGCTAAGTATCGGTTTCCTGACACTAGCCAGGTGCCTTCCTGCTGTCAATTCCATCGAACCTTTTTTTCTCAGTAACTTTACCCTCCCTTAGCATCAATATTAAACCCAGTAGATTGGATGAAAAATCATTGTTAAACCAAGTTAATCTGATGGGAAAATGTGGCAGGGCAGCGGAAAACAAATCTTGTCTTATTTAAACATGTTTAAATGTACATATGAACTTATTAAGAGGATAACATAGCATTTCTGTACATTGTAAGTCCTCATCCACACACTGCTCCACTTGGAGCCTGAGGCTACGTCTACTTTTGGTTCCCTATGAGAGAAATTGCACAAAGCAGTCACCAGCGCTTGCCGTGGTTGTTCATGAATCTATCATTTTCATATGTTGAGGTTGCCACCCTTTAATGAGCCTGTACAACCACCAGCAAGATAAACATGTCAAATGCAAAATATAAAGTGATAAAATGTACAATTTACCCCGTATCGGGTGAGAATTTACAGACTTTTTGCACAGGGAAAACTTTTGAATAGTGTCGGGCCACTGGTTTTCAGAGGCCGTCTTATAGGTAGTCGGGTTCACTGTCTATGCAGGTTCCTAAAACTCGTGGCTTCCAGTATTTATAAAGTGAGATTTCTTTCTGCCTAATATCAGAAGATCATCGAATACTTTGTCCGGTCCTTTATGTCGGAATCCTGTTTTTCTTCGGTCCTGGCTTATTTGAAAATGTCGTCTTGACTCAATGGAACACAGTGCTAGGGTCTAAACCTGTGCTACATTATAAGGGACTTTTCGCCCCCGCTCTCAGCTTGCTACGCGGGTGAAAGTCTCCAAACAGAAGTAGTTTATTTTAAAATATTTCATTTAGACCAAGCATATTTGAATGTCTGACTTTAGTATGTCTTCTCATTGCCGCACAGGCTGATGATAAAAAGCCCCACGCTTTTTGTCAATTTGATGTTACATTTTTTGACTGCAAGCTATAAACTCCTTGAAAAATTATTTTGGGTTTTTAGTGTATTAAAAGCGTGAGTTTAAAATATTTTTTAAATATTTTTTATTATAACTATCAAAGGAACACTAAGTTTAGAGAAACAAAATATCAGTCCTTAAATAAATCTTTTACTGGCGAGCCACTGTAATCATAATTACAAGTTAATTAAGAAAACGAATAGTAACACACGAAAGGAAACCAGTCATTTTATTTCCGCATTTCTTGATTTTATGACTGCAAACAATAATAATTTGGTTGACATCCATTGTTAACGATCAATATTGACAGAATGGCAGCATGTGTAAGTCTTTCTTCTAAAACCACAGACATCATTTATGATTTAATATGCTTTATCTTGCTGAATAAAAGTTCACATGGTGCAGCGAGTAAGATAAAGTCAAAAGAATTTGAAGAGTGGTGGCCATTGTTTTACAATCTTCCAAATTCACTGCAATGCTTACTGGGAGCAATCAAGAAGATATGCACGCCGCCACTGCGGGTAGACGCTGAATTAGGGTTAGCCATATCATGAGAAGAGACCCCAATACCGTCACCTGAACTATTATGTAATGGACCTCACAAGGAAGACGAAAGAGAGACCGGGCAAAAACAACTTGCAGGTGAACTATTAAGACCGAGATGAAAAACAAGAACCAGAGCTGGGGAATTGCACGAGGGATGTCCACCGATCGAGCAAAGTGTAGAGAGTTTGTTGCTGGCCTAGAAGACGCTACCAGGCGTGATGATCTCTGGCTGCTTAGACAGTCAGCGAAAAGATCCAAGAAGAAGAAGAAGAAGCTCATTGCGGAAATATATGAGGTCCCAAAGGAGAGAAGCTCAAATTATGTCCCCAATTGTTCTGCTCTTTTCAGAAAACCAGTAATGTCAAGGAACCAATCATTGTACACGTCTTTAACTCCCTTTGAGAATGCCTTCCGAATAGATGACGACATGGGATAATATACCAAATAGTCTAAGAGTACTTTGTAGATAAAAAAAAACGTCAACAGAGTTGAAAGTCAGCACTAGGGACAGATAGCTGTAGAAAGATATAACTGCAATTATAGAAGAACAGCGAAAATAATATGCATTTTTCTAATAACTAGCTAAGCCAGATGAAGAAAACTGTGAACATAAAAGCAAAGTAACGACTGGGAGATGGCGGTAGACCTACCTGGACGAGGGGCATATCCAGAAAGTATCAGAAAATCGCGGAGACGGCCGGATATAGTGCTTCATTCTTCAGCAACGCTTCAGGTCATACTGATTGAACTGACCGTGCCATTTGAATCCAGATTAGACGAGCAACATTTGTTCAAAGCGGCCAAGTATAATGATCTGGCCGCAGATCTGAGACATGATGGGTTCACTGCAAGGGTCATGGCTGTTGAAGTGGGCGCAAGAGAGCTTGTGGCTGCATCAGTGTATGATCTATTGAAACTGTTGGGGCTGTGGGGACAGTCGAGAACAAGGGCACTGAAGAGGCTTAGTGAAACTGCCGAAAAGGCATCATGCTGGCTGTGGAACAACCGCAATGAGCAATGGAAATCGTGACAATAAACGCTGCGGTACAGAAAACACCAGGAAATTTTTCTTAGTCCACAATACGCTGAGTTTTTGGAGTACAAGTGAAAGGGCTGTGGCTGAGAGGCGACAGGCGGTGTATATTATAGAGGTGTCAGTGTGTCAGAATTTCAGTGGCGAACGCGCAGTGGCTAGACTCGTCGGTTTCGCGATGGTGTCTCAGTGTGTGCGACGGAATGAACGGAATAATTTGTCTTCTCTTTGTTACTTTCACAATTGCCTCCACGGCTGGCGGAGTTGTGGATTAAAGTTGCTACCATAAGTGAAATTGGTTCATTTTCGATATAAGACGCTGGAGGCTGAGACGCTTGGGAGTCATGACCCAAGTGGGCCCGCTCCCCTTAGAGTGTAAAGGAGTATACTACTCGTCAAATGTCAAGGGCCACTTAGAAAAACCTTGGTTGAAACCATAAAACAAATCTGATATAAACGTAATTGGTATCAGTCACAACGGCATTTATTGAATACCAAATTGACATGTCACGTAAAGAAATGGAAACACACATTCAAACGCAATGAAGCTGTGAAATGTGTCACCCACCTTTTCAAAAGTCACACAATAGATATTGGACAAATAGACATTTCAAAATCGGGTATGACCACCGTTTGCAACAAGGCATTCAAGACAGCGTAGACGCATCGAGTCCACAAGGGTCCGAAGAGTATCCTGAGGAACAGCTTGCCCTTCCTGAAGCAGAAATGCAGTCAGCTGTGCAACATCCATTGGCAGGGGGTGATTTGTTGACAATCTTCGACCAAGGACATCCCAGAGGTGCTCAATCGGAGAAAGGTCAGGGGAATGAGCTGGCCACGCCATCCTGATGATCCCATGTTGCTGAATAAACTCATTCACCCCACGAGCTCGATGGGGTCGAGCGTTATCATCTTGGAGGATGGCATTACCACCTATGGCCTCCAGAGCAGGCTGAACAATTGGTCTCAAGATTTCGTTCTGGTATCTTGGGCCGGTCAAGTTGCCTTGGATGATGTAGAGTGGGGTCCTGCCGTGTCTGTAGAAGCCTCCCCAGCCCATGACAGAACCCCTACCATAACGATCCACCTCTCGAATTGTGTCATCAGTAAATCGCTCTCCTGGTCGTCTCCAAACTCGAATCCTGCCATCATTGAATGACACAGTGAAGCGAGATTCATCAGTGAAGAGAACTTGACTCCATTGTTGCCTTGTCCATCGGATGTGCTCGCGACACCAAGCAACACGGGCTCTGCGATGAGCAGGAGTAAGAGGGATTCTGACTGCATGACGTCGAGCAGCCAGTCCAAATTCATGTAAACGTCTGCGAATGGTGCTTTGACTGACATTAACGTTTAGTTTGTCTCAGCTGACATCTTAGAGTGGAACAAGTCACTGTTCGATGGCGCAGGGCTGACAACAAGAGGTACCGGTCATCATGTCTATTGGTGCATCTAGGGCGACCTAGCCGGTGGCGATCCTCCACACTTCCTGTGGCCTGAAATCTCTCCAAAATTCTTTGGATATTAGAGTATAACACTGCAAGCCGTCTAGCAACCTCACGGACAGATAAACCACTTTCAACCCACGCTATAGCCCTCATTCTTTGTAAGGTGTCAAGACTTCTTCTCGGTGGCATGGTTTTTGCAAGTGATGAAACTACCCTAAGTCTGCTGATTGTAAAACAAATTAAGAGTGAACTCTCTTCACGAAAAGTCGCCATTGCACGTGGAATGTCAATCAGCACGATTACTTCACCTGTTTGGTTGTACGAAGTTTGAAAAAACAGATTAAAAATGTGAATTTATGGTCAGCAATCCAAATTGCACGTGATCACCATGGTTGTCGGTGAGTTGTTTTTATGCTTAACGTGCATAGAGGACTGTCAGAGGAAGATATTGCACCCATTTTTACTAAAAACTTCCTTCATTTAATCATTCTAGGCGCTTATATAAAAGTGTATTGAAAATAATAGGGTGGCCCTTGAATTTTGACGAGTAGTATATATCGGGCCGAAACACTTGTCGGACGGGGGACATCTTCTGATGATCAGATTGCTTCCTGTTGTATCGCTCTGTAAAGAGTTTCCTATCATAAGCCAGATGAAGAAAACTGTGAACATAAAAGCAACGTATATACGTTATCGCAAACTTTCTTCAGAAACAATTCAAGGACGTACATGCTGTTATATGGAAATTTAAATTAACTAGTATTTCACTGTTGCTTTAGAACTTTGTACCCGTAAGAGCAATAACCCCTCGTGACAGGGAACCCTGAGTTAAACATACCAAAGTGCAATAGAATTCTGCGCTGATTAGATTTGTCTGCCCTTTTCAACAGACACCTCCAAGTAAGTCTGTTGGTTACAATGTGAATTACATTATTCTTATGTACAAGCTATCTGGGCATTTATTTATTTTATTTGTTGTATTAAATAAAATAAAAACACGAACAGCAAAAACTCAACGGAAGTTAGGAAATATGGTTCTACAATGTTATTTACAGGCAGTTCCTGTCATAGAGAAGCTAGTTATGAACCACAAGTAACCAAACAAGAAAATCCCTTGAGGTCACAGAGATGTAGCTTTACACACAAAAATGTTAAGAATAACTTAAACAGCTAATACGAATAATTAGGATGCCCTGAAAGGGGCCTCTGCACAAGGGACACATTACTTTTATAAGAAGGAAGCAATCCACTTTATTTGAGCATGTTATGGAAAAGATGAAGTATTTTGTGATAAGAAATTGAAGAAAAATGAGATATGGGACTACAAATAGACTAGATACTAGACATTTTGGAATAATGATGTCACACTCTCCTCTGATCTCTTGGAAGGTGAGATCGGATGCCAAGCCTTCTCGGATAGGAAGGGAGAAGGAAAGGAACCCGTTACATACGATACTGAATTATATGGGAGTATGGTGTTAGGCAAATATTTTCTTGACCATATGGCGCATCAGGGGTGATATGGTCAGCATCACGACGACCTTCTTTAACCTTCTCAGAGTTGCTCTTGTACCCAATTCATGAGGCTGGGTCGATCCCGTAGCCGTTTGCAGTCTAAAAAATCACACCTCAACTGGGGATCGAACCATGGACCACCGAGCTTGCCTTCAGGGATAAGAGCGAAAAAATAGGAATTCCCGTGTGCAAGTTGCGCACGTTAAAAATTCATTGGCAGTTGGAAATTGTAAAGAGTAGGCCATACGTCCGCTGCCCTGGCAAAATAAAAGAAAATTAGGAAACCTACCCATCACAAAAAGATTAATAGAATGTGTGATTCCTGTATACACACACTGGGATCCTCGACGGTGCTACGGAGTAGATGGGCCTTAAAATAACAAAAACCAAGAAATTTTGGTATGGAAAGAAGTCAAAAACAGAACCGATAAATAGCACAAACGACAGGAAGTCGTGCAGAGATCTGGTCGACCACGTCAGCTGATAGTACATGAAGATTTGTTTATTACACTTATCATCATCATACTCATTCTCGTTTTCTCCACATTCGAAGCATGGAGCCACCAGTGCAACTGGTCCCCCTGCAGGAATCCTGCTCTTGCCCTGATGGTTTCTATGGCAACTAGTTTCCCATGGCAAGGTTGTCTGTCCCTTGTATAACGTTATTTTAGTTATCTTGTAAATAATTATACAAAACTCAACGTTATATAGCGAGGGCGGCGCAGCCAACAGAATGGCGTCTAGTGCGGCACTTGATACAACTTCCGCCATGCGATTATTTAATATCTCGAGAAATATTCTGTTAAAAAACAGAGCGCGTGGAGTCGTTTTTTACCCCAAACTCAGAAATTCTCAGAACATTTCATTTGCATTTAGAAAATGTTTATGCCACAGAAATTAATAATTTGATTAAGCAAGAAAACGTAACGAAAAAAAAATTTATGGATTGTTATTAATTTATTGGATTTGATTGTAAGTTAAAAAAAAAAAAATAGCTAGTTTCAAGATATTTATTTAACGTTCTGATAGTGAAGATTGATTATTGTGAAACTAATTAAGTGAACGGTTTAAAAAAATGAAGCGCATATACATCAGAAATAAAATCAACAGTTTGGTTGTAAATGGATCATGTAAAAGTGTACAAGTGAAAGAAATCTTTCACCAACAAATAATGCAACTATTTGTTTGTAGAGCCGCGGTGGCGTAGTGGTTAGTGCCACTGGCCTCCCAATTCGGCGGTCCTCGTTCAATCCCCTGTTGAGGTTGAGTTTTTTTGTAAGACCACAAACGGCTCCTGGGTCGACCCAGCCTCATGAATTGGGTAACAAAGCAACTCTGGGAAGGTTAAGGCGGCCGGCGTGATCACATCTTCCTTAAGGGAAAGAGGGGAGGAAAAAGAGGAAAAAAGGATATAGAAACAAACAAGTAGTCGAAACAAAAGAGGAAGAAAGAAAAACGATTATTATTATTATTATTATTCTTACAATGGTTATAAGTAGACAAAGATGAAGATGAAGTAGAGAAGGAACAATAAACAAAAGGATAAGAATAAATATGAGACAAATAGAAAGAAAAGAGTCAAGTGATTTACGTAAAGAGACCTATTTAAAATATGAGGAAAGAGTAAAGGGACTTAAATTTTATTTGTCATTATTAAAGAGACCTACATAAACTATGAGAAAAGAATAAATTGATTAAATTTCATTTGTCGACATTAAAGATATCTACATAAATATGAGAAAACAGTAGAGCGACCCAAATATCATTTGTCATTGTTGAAGAGACCTAAGCAAACTATGAGAAAAGAATAAACTGAATCACATGCCATTCGTCATAATTAAAGAAACGTACATAAAATATGAGAAAAGAGTAGAAGAAAAGAGTGGACCAATCCAGCTGTCACTTATCGTAATTACATACAATATAAGTAAAGAGTAAACTGACTAAACATGTCACTTTGCATTATGAAGGAGCTCTACTTAAAATATGAGAAAAATAAATAAACTGACTCAAATGTCAATTGTCATTATTGAAGAGATCTGCATAAAGTGTGAGAAAAATGACGCCTTTGCACTAGTTACAAATAGAAGTCTACTTTAGCTGACTACATGATAACAAGATCACGGAGCACAATTCATCTCCAGAATTAGGAGCCAAACTATCGCCATGAGTCATATCAGAGACCGGCGCGTTGAGGAGACAAGAGAAAAGAAAGAATTCGTAAGAAGTTGGGTCGCACTCATAGAAAACTTTCAGAACTTCTCGATCTCGTCTTGGCGTCTACTTCTTACGATGCCCAGCGAGATTAAACGAAAGATATAACATTTTGCTTCATTGCGTCCAATGTCTCGATTATTGGTTGTCTTTCTTCCTAAATAAGGCGCCGTCAGGGGCGCTGTGTTTGCTATGAGTGATAACTTGAGGTTAGAATATCGTCTTTCTCATGATAGGCAAGTTTATGCCTTCACGCTACGTTACGCCGCCTACATTTTATCAAAATGAACACCCGTTAAGACAATCTCTTATGTCCAAGCGGATAACCGCTTTAGAAACTTATATTTGGAACCTTGTCCATGTATTCAATCTCGAAACATTCTCAGGCAAGAGTATTAAATCGCTCAACTCCAAAAAGATGTGTAATAAACTAGCTTACACTGGTATGCAAATTTCGTTTTGCAATCTCGTGTTATACGATTTATACTCATACTGCTATTCAAATTTCAGCGAAGAATTACCGCAGACTCATTCTCATATTTCTTGCTTTTATCTTTTCCAAATGGTTTTCTTCTCGTCTGTCTTCTGGCAAGACTTTACTACAATTACGCTTGTTTCAATGAAATATGCGCTTTCATACATACACACTGGTATATATCTAAACAAATGCATGCTGGGATTATAATAAAGCAATGTTTCTTGTTGGGACAAAGGCAGCCTTGCCGGGTAGTCGATCAACTTGCCGCGCAGTGTCTCAGCCAGGACAAACCCACGTGCACGTATGATGTACAGTTCTGCGAAGCATCTTCTTCTATTCACCGCTTCAATAAAATGTCGTGTTTATAGTTTTCTGAAAGTAATTGTATTCCTCACTGAATCATCGCAACGGAAACGAAATTACAGGATGGCACGTTCGTGCATAGAAATGGTGGAAATCACTAGAAAATACATAACGCAGACATTCTTTTTATATCTCTGCACTTGGCGCAGTGAAAAGAACGTTTTCTCATTCAAAAAGTGCCCTGAACGTTAAGATTTCCTGGTTAAAATAACATTAAGAAATTAATTAACTACTGCTCTGCATTATCCGAATGTTCCCTTTTCGTGATGACAATTCGGCAAGTGTAGAGATTATTAAAAATCCCAATCGTCAAAGGAAATAAGAAGAATAAAGCACAAAACAAACACGGGCCAACTCGTATTTATCGAATCTTTCATCAATGTGACTTTTTCTAGGAGGTCACAATAACAATCGGACGTTTGAATAAGACTTGATCTTTTCAGTCGTATAATGAAGATGTTTCGTGCAAAGCAATCGATCCATTAAAAAGGTCAGGACGATGGCAAGATCTGTTACGTTTAGAGGGCGTCGTGCCTAAAGGGCGGTAAGTTGATGAAAAAGAAGGAAAACATGGGAGCTCTTTAACAGCCACTCTTTTCTCAACAGACAGGATAGCATTTGTGTTTGACATAGCTCTTATCCAAATATGGGCAATGAATAAGCATGTGATCTGAGCTGCGAACCCGGGGCGCCAAATTCTGGTGCTTTTGGATAAAACTGGAAAAGCCGTTATTGCTTTTGATTGTACAACACCCCTGCGATTATTCTATACGGGACTTTAAAGAGGGTCGATATTGTGGGCCTTCTTTATTTGCTTTAAAAAAAAGTGTCTGTTCTTGACTACCTCCACGCAGCATTTCTACTGTCGTTAGTGCGGTACACTTTTTAATCTGTTTTCTCTACCGAAGCCAGCAGTGGAATGTTAACAAACCGAAAGTGACAAGTGCTAAACGAATGGAAACATTTACTATTCGTTTTGATCCAGTGGTGGTATTTAAGAAAAAACAAAAAAAGGTTAGCAATGTTGCAAGAAGACGATTTTGTACATTCTTTTTTTGTACCACATTCAAGGTGGCAAAGACTTTATGATCCGCATCACTTCGAAAAGCTTTGATTCGTTTATACTCGTGTTCATTTACCAAAAAAAAAAAAAAAAATGCTTTAAATAGCGAACTTAAAGAAACTGACTTTTACGAGGAATGTGAACAAATAAACTTCGCCCATATTTATTAAATTACACGTTGATTTACAACAACAAAAAATGGCTTTGACAGAGCAAATGAAAAGAAACTAACGCTTACGAGAAATATAAATAAATAAACTTGGCCAATAATTACGTAAAATACACGTTCATTTACAAAAACAAAATTGTTTTGGAGTAAGAAAGAGTAAGTTAAAAGTAACTCAGTTTTAGGGCTAACATAAATAAATAAATAAACTATCGAGGTCACAGATTAACTGAGAGCAAGGAGTGCTGATTTGACGTGTCTCTAAAACCGGGCCTGGTTATCGGGGTGTGGGAGGAGATAGAAAGAATAGAGATAATATTCCCCCCCCCACCCCGTTCGGCATGTCGCCTTCTGAGTTTTATCTTCATTTTGGCTAACAGAATGTAAGTTTTATACTTTAACATTTCTTATGCTACCTGTACAGTTTTCCCTTGTTCGTTTAGTGTTCGAACATTCCAGGTGCCAAATATTGAAAATTTTCGTACAAGAAAAAAAAAAAAATAGTGACTCAGCAGGTCAAATTTCCCTAAGTCTTTCTCTGGGTCACGTCATAAACCTAATAGAGAACCTTCTTTCGTCTTCGATGGCTGAATTGATTTATCTGAATTGCTAGCTTTGGGCGGCTTGTTCATAAATGTTGAATTAAAAAAAAAAAAGATTATGCAGGAATGCTTGACGTGTATTTGTGAATTCCTGTGCTCCACGGGGAGCTGAAAGGCAATAAATGAATGAATGAATGAGTGAATGAACGAATGAATGAAAACATCTCTAAACATTTTTTTTTAAATGACGAAGTGTGTCTGATGGACTTTAGTATCAAACGTCTTCATAAAAGGGTCAACGTCCAACGTTAATACCTTGTGAAGAAGGAAAATAAAAAGGTACGGGAAAACAAACGTGTCGTATCCCAGAAGATGAGGGTCTTCGTATGACAACACACTGTATGTACACTAGTAGATCCCTCATATACAACAGACTAAGCGAGTTCTGTTTCCAGAGCCGGTGCTCCGAAACTTCAACTAAAATAAAACTGTTTAAAGATTTATTCTCCAAGAATTATTTTCACCCAGTGACAGCCGAAGTTGAACGTGGGAGCCTTCTCAAGGATTCCAAAATTGAATTAGAGGAAAGACGTCTCGTTTGGTTTGTTAAAACGAAAGGTTCCGAGCGTCCGCTTGTATTTCCATCCGTCTGAGAATCTAAATCCCGTATCCTTTACTCAGTGGACGAATGTGGGCTTTCTCTGGCTGCAAGCCTGGGTCTGATAGTTATGAGCACCTTATGTTCTGACTTGGGTGTGTTGTATTTGGTCATAAACGTGATTGTATAAAAGTTACAATAAAGGAAAACTAGCAAAAATACTGCAAATTTCTTATCTAATTAGTTTTCAACTAATACATAACGAATTCGAATCCTGGTACACTTACGCCGCAATCTACCCAGCTGTAAATGGGTACCTGACTCTGGACACATTTTAGTGAAATCTTTAACACTTCACTACCCTACATCATTATATGCTATAGGATTACCTAACATATAATAAGATGTTTTTTAACCTATCGATTCTGAGATATTAAGTAAGAAATTGTTAATTTTCGTCGTTGTTTATTTTCATTTCATTCATTCATAACCCTCCACTCCCAAAGGAGCATAGGCCTTCAACAAACACATGCCAAGTCCTCCTGTCACGTGCCATCATCTCAAGTACTTTCCACGTTCTCCTTATCATTTTCACCTCTGTTTCCAGCTCTCTTCTCCATGTGCTTCTTGGTCTACCTCTGCTTCTCTTGCCCTGGAGGTTCCAGAACAAGGACTGCCTTGTAATGCTATCAACAGGTTTCCTCAGTGTGTGTCCTATCCATCGCCATCGTCTTCTTCTCATCTCTTGTTCCACTGGCACTTGTCTAGTTATTGTCATCAGTTCCACGTTGGTAACCTTGTCATACCATTTTAATCCCTCTATTCTACGCAAGCACCCATTTATGACAGTCTGTAGCTTTTTGGTTGTTGCCTTTGTTGTTCTCCATGTCTCAGAGCCATGCAATAGGACTGACTTCACATTTGAGTTGAAGATTCTTATTTTCGTGTTGGATCTGATTTCTCTTGATATATTTCTCTGTGGTGAACTTCTAAATACAATATCTAAATTAGATTATAACAGTATAGTGCATAAAGTCAAAGATAAGATAGTACTAAAAATTTTCGGCGAGAATCGTAGGTTGTCGCCTACGCCTTCAGCTTATTATTTGCTAACGCATAAGCCGAACAAAACGGTACCCTATTTTTCAAATTCGTCCTTGACATAAACGCCCCACTTTTCCTAGTTCTAAGAAATATTTGCCTAACTGCATTTGGGGAAAGGAGAGGCAAGGCTAGATAAAACACGCAAATCACGTCTCAAATTGGTTCTAACACTACAACCGACTTGCACGCTTTGCCCTCGGCGGGTTTCCCCAATACGATGAAAAAGTTAGAAATGTGGACACTACGGTCATGGAAACACGTTTAGCTCTTATTGCGAATGACATAAGCTCTCGTATTTAGCTTGAAACTAACATAGAAAAAAAAGATAGAATTTTGAACCAAGCCACATAGCCCCATAAAAATCGTATATTCGTGTACCTAAAGACTTGCTGACCAAGAATATGTTGTTAGTTATCTAAATAGTCCATTAAATAATCAAATATTGATAAAACAATACATAGAGATCAGAGATACTGTCAGGTCAAGTCATATCTGCTTAGATTGGATCGCATATTTTTTGGGGAAAACAATTAGGTGAAAGCTAGGCTAAGATGGTACGAGGAAGGGGATTGGGTGGAATTTGAAGTGAGACGAAATATTATTGGCCGACCTCGTACTAAACATATATCACCCGAGTAACGTAGTAGAAAATTGAATTGTAATTTTGAATGACTTTGTTTACAAGTGAAATAAGGGTAATCATTGGCCAGAGTAGTTGATATTGGGGAAAAAGCATTAGTTGGGGACGCCATTTCTAACAAAATTTTGACACGTAGCGATGAGATCAGGCTTGTGCAGTGAAAACCATATTTCTCAAAAGCCCGGACAGAACGGCAGATCGAAAGTGTGCCAGTCATCGTTCACTGTGTATTTCATTGAATAAATGTGGTAAGATTGACTTTATTAACATGTATTTGAAATAAAAATTGAATGTGAGATAATAATATATGTCTGTAAGTGAGTGGGTCTATAGCAACCATTAGGCAAAGCCTAGAGATTGATCCACCATGTGATAGACTGTCAGAGAGGTGTAAAACTACAAGAAAATATGTATGATTGTCATCAAGGAGCATAACACCTATCCTATTATATGGAAAGATGACAGCTGGAATTGCAGTGGCGTTGTAACTATTAGGGGAGAGGAATACTGGTGTACATTGTCACATCAAAAGATAATGGTGGCATAGGTTGGTATAAAGCTATGACCCTTTTCGTTTGTTTGTAATGTACCTGTACTTAAATGTGGAATAGTATAGTATACTAGGTATAAAGAAGGATGCATAACCTTCACATTTCAGGGTCCTGGGTACTGACGTTAATGTAGTACCAAACGCTTGAGAACTGCTCGATTCAGGACTCTATCTGTATACTTCGAGCCCATGCTAGTGGCCATTGCCCATCAAAAGGTGGAAAAGATTATCAAGCAAGCAGAGGAAACGTTCTACCTGTATTCTCCTGCCAAGATAAGTTCTTGTTCGGCACCTGGCAGCTCAACTAAAAGAACTGAACAGACTAGAAAGTGACATTAAAGAAAACTGGGCCTAGTATTAATATTTCCACAAGTGACAAACGAAAACAGACTTAACTTAAAGGGAGTGATTATAACCAACAACCTATGGTTTAATACCAGTATTACCTCAAAGTAGAAGAATATAACCACACACTTATATTATAATAATATTGTCTGTATGGACAGAAGATCCACTGTGTTATTGGAATGCTGTAAATGATTCTTTTGATTTCACTTTTGATTGTCAGTCCTGGTTCAAAATAAATTAGAATCAGGATAATAAATTGTACAAAATTTATTTACACAAATTTCAACCACTGTCTTAAATAAGATAGCCTTTTAAAGTGTCGTTGGTATGTTATTGTTGTAGTATTGTTGGTGGTTGTGGATAATAAACTATTTGTTTGTGTATTTGTTGGTTATTGCACATTACACTCCACATTCATAACCCTAGACACTACACGAAGTCATTTTATATAATAATATAGATTAATTTTGAATGAGATCAAATGGGTGGTAGCGGAAAGGTACTCTGGAAAGTTTAAAATACTATTTGTTAAATTCAGGGACCTTCATAGCTGATCTAATTTAATCCAATAATAATACATAACAACAATTCATAACATCAAAACCCACCACATTCTTAATGCAATGAAAGCTCCTCTTGCTTTTTGTATTTTTATTTTGATATCACTGTCTGTCCCTCCAACTTTGTCTATATTGCTGCAAAGATATGTATACGATTCTACATCTTGTATTGGTGCTTCTTCAAATTCAACCCTGTTATCATTACCTGCATTTATTCTCATAATCTTTGTCTTTTCCCTGTGTATTTTCAGATCCAATTGCTGTGACCTCTCATCGAGTGTTTTCAATTTGTCCTGCATCTGATTACGGTTACGGGACAGAAGAGCTAAGTCATCAGCAAAATCCAGATCATCCAACTGCTTAGTCAGAGTCCACTGGATTCCATTTCTGTTGTGTGTTTTCGATGTTCTAGTAACCCAGTCTATTGCTAGTAAGAAAAGAAATGGAGACAAGAGGCATCCCTGTCGCACTCCTGTTCTTATCCCAAACGGTTTTGTAAGCTGTCCTTCATGAAGAACTCTGCATGTCATGTCTTCATATGTTTTCTTTATTAAATTAATGATCTTCAGGGGAACTCCATAATGCCTCATCAATTTCCAAAGTGATTCTCTGTCTACACTGTCAAATGCCTTTTCGTAGTCCACAAATCCGATGTATGGTGGTGAATTCCATTCCAGACTTTGTTCAACTATTATTCTCAAAGTGGCTATCTGGCCTGTACAGGATCTGTTTTGTCGAAAACCTGCTTGTTCATCTCTCAGTTTCTTGTCTATGGACTCTTTTAATCTTTCAAGGATAATCCTGTTTAATACTTTTCCTGGCACTGAAAGTAACATTATTCCTCTATAATTTGTGCACTCTTGTAAATTTCCCTTCTTAGTATCTTAGGCAACTTAACCAGATATCCTTCCTTCCATTCTGCTGGTATCTCTTCCTTTTCCCAGACTTTACAAGTAATTTATATAACATCTCTGTAGCCGTGTCGATATCAGAAATCAAGAAACAAGAGACACATTTGCGGTCACAATATCCAACAAATTCCAGGTGCTCCAACAGCTGGAAGATGCAGAGAATACAGAAGACTATTGGCAGCAAATCAAAACGGTATGGAATGAGACATGTGAAGAAATACTGGGGAAAAGGGAACGACAACAAAAAGCATGGATAACAACAGAAACCATCAATAAGATAAAAGACAGGAAAAACAAGAAAGCAGATTTAAACACAAGCAAAACCAGAAGTTCCAAAGCCAAGGCTCAAGACGTGTACACAGAAGCAAACACAGAAGTAAAAAGAAGTATCAAAAGAGACAAGAGGAAGTATATTGAGGAGTTGGCAAGAGAGGCAGAAGATGCTGCAGCCAAAGGGAATATGAGAGAACTGTATAACAGTACAAAGAAGCTAACGGGGAAATACAAGCAAACAAGTTGCTTCAAAAAAGACAAAAATGGAAAACTGCTGTTGCGTGCATATTTTGACGCACATATTACAAAAATACGATATGGCTATTTAATATGGAAAATATATATTTGCATTCATTTGTGTATGAAAATGCTTCCTCTGGTAAAGCTAGATAATTCATGATTGATTTACACTTTTGATTATATGAGTGATCTTTCTTGATATTATCGGCGCATGGATATTGTATTCATGTCCGTTCTTATTTGTTCGGGCCAGAAAATAGATTAATTTTGCTTGTTATGTTTATGGCCTGAATTCATGTGTACTACTACTTGTCTAGTGCAAGTAGATTCAGTCGTATATTGTATACCTTTGTATGTTCAGGTCGGACTATATTCTTTCTGCCAGAATCTAGCGCAGGTTTTTCGTAGTCCTACTGGGTTGTAAAGAGTTCCGATAATGTCGCCAAGAAATGGCTGAGTGCTTTTTCCAGGGCTGGCACTGTTTAAGGTTTAACAGTGATTCATAGATGTTTTTCTAGGAGAAGTTTGTGTCTCTGCAAGAGTCTATTTGTCAGAGATCCTCCTCATATGTGTGATTCGGACTCCAGTTATGCCAGACCCTAATTTTGATGATCTCGAGTCGATTAGACCTAGATGGAACATTGTGCTTCGTATCGCTAGGGTTGTGTTTTGTATCGACGAAGATGACAGGCTTTCCTACAGCAGTTATGTCTACGTGAATTAACTTGATTACTGTAGAGCTGTATGGAAAACTTAATGAAATTATTTATATGCACATTATAAATTAACTTTGGCTTATATCTACCTTCCTACGAGTGAGTGAGCGACAACTCAGGAAGGCGGCCATGTTATATTCCTGTCATCATATTTTTGATCACTGTCAAGAGAACAGATTATGTATCCTACTATCGGGCAGTGGTATCGAGATCTTGTTATGAGGTGAAAACCCACTATCGTGGTTTATGAGTGTTATACAAACATTGGACATATTTCAGCTTAAGAACTTAGCTATGAAATGAAGGTTCGGCCAATGACTTTTGTATGTTTACCGATCCTCATTGACGCGTTCAGTCAGTAGAGGATACGGCGATTAGTTACCAGAACAGTGAATACCACCTTGGGTTGAATGATATTTCACTACTACATGAATGTATCATCCACGATTCAAATAACCAATGAATGTATGTCAACATGTGTCCATGACTGTATCCGTGCTGTCCAGTTTGCGTGCCTTCATTAAACTATTGAAATGTCAGAGGCAGTTCAAGTCGTCATTGCATTACATGAGAGTGTGTGAGAGTTATTACCAAGAGGTCTATTACACCGAACTACTACACCATTCGCGTTACTTGACACTCCCACTCAAGGTCTACATGACAGGTTCATTCAACAGTGGCCAATACACAACAACACGTTTATTCTACAGTAGTGGCCAGACTTAGCATATCCTTGACACTCTACAGTGGTGAACCAGATTCCTGGGGTTATGATAACCAGACCTTCCCTGACGCCACATACGACATGCATGAACACCAGTGTACAAGTTACAACGGGACAGTCGATGTCAGCTTGACCTGTATTACCGATCGGATGCTGTATCTAGGTCAGCGCTTGTTGACAGTTTTTCGCTGTACAGACGGTATTACACAGGACATTTGTATCAAGTGTAGAAAATATCTGGAGCAGTACTGTTGACATTTCTCATCGTACAGAAGAGAGAAGTGATTGTTGATCCTGTACAGAAGAATCACAGTGTTGCTGAACATAAAGTGCATATTTCATCGTTGGATCTTCATATGCTCAAAAAAATTGAACATTGTAATAGTGTAGAAAATAAATCTATTATTTAATTGTTCATTAAAAGTGGCAAGTTATTGTTACAACACTATACCAGCATCACATTCTATCCACAATACATTCTATTAAGTATATATATATATATGTATGCAGTTATGCTATTAAGGTTTACATGCATTTATGTTTATATGTTATTTGTTGTGTGTTAAGTTAGTTTGTATTCTGCGGGCCTGGATGGGAGGTGACTAGAACAGGAAATACCAAGTGACATTGGTCTTGCTCTAGCGTTCTATAGGGAGCAAATTTCTTAATTGAAATTTGCATGCAACATTGTTTGCAAATATTTGTTAGTTGTGAAGACTGTATTCTTGTTGTTTTTGTAATATTTCTATGTTCTTTAGTTTTGTTTGATTTGTTTGTATAATTGTAGGTCTCATCTTTCCTTTCATTTCAGTTCTTTACACCCTTATGTTTATACACTGTGCCGTTATTTGTCTTGTTGATTTCATTGCGGTTATCATCACAGATTCTGTGATCATTTTTTTTTGATTTTTTCTATTTTGATTTAATTTGATTCCTGCAATTGTTTTCATATTGTCTTTTCTTGTTGGTCCTTGTTAATGTCTTTGGTTGACAAATAATATATAATATATTTATATTATAGTACAGACCAGTACTTATGATAATTGATTACACTAAGAAAGTGTACAAGACCTTTGTAAGGTTTGTCTCCCACAGTGATTGGGATAGAAAATATTATTTTCCACAGGTACTCAAGTGATCATTGATTACATTAAAGAAGTATACAAGACCTTTGTAAGGCTTGTCTCCCACAGTGTTTGGGATATACAGATATTGTTTTCCACAGGTACTCAAATAACCATACAAGTTTTTCACTAAGACTAAGTCTATAGTATAGACTTGTCTCCCATGAAAGTGAAATAAGGTAATTTATTTACTTTTTCAGGTTTCTGATTTAATAAGACAGGATGTCTACATTAGATTACTTTATTACACAAGGGAAATCCCTTGATAAGACTGGTAAAGACTTAGAAGAATGGGCTGTTGCTCAATATGACAAAGCATTAGCTGCAGAAGAGAAAAAAGCTGCTGCTGCTGCTGCTGAAGAGAGAAAAGCTGCTGCAGAGGAGAGAAAAGCTGCTGCTGAAGAGAAAAAAGCTGCTGCAGAAGAGAGAAAAACTCTGGCTGAAGAGAAAAGATTAGAAAGAGAAGCTGATGCTGCTGCTGAACAAAAGAAATTGCAGATGCAGGTGGAGGAAAGGAGATTTGTGGCAGAACAGAACAAATTAGAAGCTGCTGCTGCTGCAGAACAGAAAAAATTGGAAGCTGCTGCTGCTGCTGAACAAAAAAAATTAGATAGAGAAGCTGAAGAGAGAAAAGCAATAAGAGAACATGAGTTTGAATTAGAGAAATTGAAATTGACAAGTATGAGTAATGTTAATCAGGCATCTGGTGGTAATGGTAAACCCTTTAATTATAAGGTCAAGGTGCCAGCGTTCAACTCTGCCAGTGATGATATAACATTTTGGCTTTCTAGATTTGAACGTGCTTGTCGAGCTCATAATGTTGACAAATCACAGTATGTGAATCAGTTGTCTGAAAATCTAAAAGGGGAGTCTCTGACTAAGTTATGTTTGGTTGAAGAGGCCGACAAGGATAATTATGATGATATTAGGGCAGCTTTGATAAAGAGATATCAGCTGTCAGAAGAAGGTTATCGTCTTTTGTTTAAAACAATGAGACCTGAGGTAGGTGTAGAATTCTCAGAATTCATTTCAAAAGCACGACTTACACTATCACGATGGATTGAATTATCCAAAATAGAGAAAACATTTGATGGTCTTACGGATTTATTGCTAAGAGACAAGGTCATGTCTTCGGTAAATAAACCATTCCTAGAGTTTTTACATGAGCGTAAACCTAGTACAATAAAGCAAATGGAAGAATATTGTGACCAGTGTGCCACGGCACACCCTGACATGATTCTTAGTAACACTAACATTAAAGAGGGTATGCCAGTTGCTTCAGCAACAGAATATAATCATAATTACTCACACAAATTCCAAGGAGCTCAAAATAAATTTGATAAAAAGGTTAATTGGAATAAGTATCAAAACCAAGGTAACCACTCAAATCAGGGTTCTTCTTCGAAGAACTGGAATCGGGCTGACAGTCCTCGACACGCGAGGGGTGCCCATAATTATAGAAATTTCCGAAAAGGGAGTAACCATAGGAACTACCCAAGTTCTTCATGGAAACAACAAAACCAACATTACAGGGATACTCATTATAATGAGCATGATGATTATGATCATGAATATTGTGATTCAAACCCAAATAGGGGTTATAACAGAGGGAATAATAATTACAGAGGCAACAATAACCGAGGTAGATCACAACACAAAAGACATGGTAAATCTCATTACCAGGCTAACTCTGCACAACAAGAGTTTCACGAAGCCGGTAATCAAACCAATGATAAGAAAGACTCTAATAGTGTGGGATGTTCTGCTTTCGATTTTGACAGAGCATTTCAGTGTTCCCAATGCAAAACATTATTCGAGCCAACCACAGTTTCGACTTTAAGCTGTGGCCATCCTCTTCCTGCTCTTCCTGCATCAGTCGCGCATGATGGAAGAGGTGCTCTTGTCTTGAATAGAGGTCTAGTAGATGGTACTCCGGTCTCAATTCTTTTCGATTCCGGGTGCACAACCATTGGAGTGAGGCAGTCACTTATAGATCCTTCTCGAGCCACTGGCAAGATAATCAAATGCATAACATTTGGTGGCACATTGGAGAAGTACTCCACTGCCATTATCAACATCTCTACTCCCTTCTTTACAGGAGATGTGCACGCATGTCTGCTGCCGAATCCGATCGCTGATCTTATCGTCGGTCGCATTCATGGTGCGAAAGAATGCACTCCGCAACAAATTGCCGAGTGGGAAAGTGATAATATGCATACTGCAAATGCTGTAGTCACTAGAGCTCAAGCTCTAAACATGCCGCAATCTTCGCCTTCTGGAGATAATGATGACCAGAACCAAGGTGATCTCTTGGAGATTTCGCATGTTTCCTTTATAAAACAGCAGGAAGATGATCCTACTCTAAAGAAATTCTTTACTCTGGCAACAAAAGGTGATCCGAATAAGGATACAAATCGTAAATCTTGGATTACGATGAGGAATGGCGTACTTGTACGTATGGTACAAGACTCCGCTAAATCCATTCATTCTCAAATTCTTGTGCCCAAAAATATGAGAGTTAAAATCTTACAGCACGCTCATGATTCTCAGTGTGCTGGACATATGGGTTTTTCCCGTACTAAATCTAGAGTTCTTGCACCTTTCTTTTGGCCTGCTGTGAATAAGGACATACGAATCTATTGTCGATCCTGTAAAGTATGTCAAGAGGTTAAATCCAGAGGTCCACGCCATGCTGCACCTATTCAGGCTGCAGACATTCCCATTCGACCATTTAAAAAAATGGCGATAGACATCATTGGTCCATTTAAGATAAAGTCTGCTAGAGGACACCAATATATCTTGACGTGTGTGGATATGTGCACACGTAGGCCAGAGGCTGTTCCCCTAAAGAGCATAACTACTGCTGATATTGCAGATGCTCTTTGGTTAATATTTTCTCGTCTGGGATTTCCAGCAGAAATATTATCGGACCATGGTAGCCAACTTATATCGGATACCATGTCTCAAGTGATGTCGACTCTAAAGATAGAGAGATCTCTGAGTAGTATTTATCATCCTATGTCCAATGGGATGGTGGAACGTTTGAATAGAACTCTGAAAAACATACTAGGTAAGATAACTGAGGATCATCCTCAGGATTGGGACAGGGTTTTACCCGCGGCTCTCTTTGCGTATAGAGAGGTCGCCCACGAACATACAGGATTTTCTCCTTTTGAACTTGTCTTCGGCGCAAAACCGCGAGGTCCTATGTCCTTACTTCATGATCTCATAACTGCTGATAATATTGTCGATGACACAAAATCCTCTTATGAATATGTCATTGCACTTAGACACAAGATTATTGAAGCATGCAAATTGGCAACTGCTTCTTCTGAATTTGCGAAACAGAAGGCAAGGCAATTTGCCAATAAGACCAGACGCTTGCGACAACTCTGTCCAGGTGACAAAGTATTGGTCCTGCTACCTTGTAGAGAAAACAGACTTCTTATTTCTTGGAAAGGTCCGTACGATATAATATCAAAAGTTTCCGATGTTGACTATATCGTCGATATTGACGGGAAGCATAAAACCTTCCACATCAACATGCTCACGGAATTCCATGAACGTCCGGATTATTTACAACCTGTTTTCCAGGCAACGGACGATTTTCCAGTCCAACATGGACATTACTCATCACTGTCAGTAATACAGGATGAGGAAACGAGTTTCTCGGATGTAAATCTACCTTTTCCAATGATTCCGCTTCACTCTAATGAATCATGGAAAGATGTTGCGATTTCTCCCGAATTATCTCCAGGAGAACAGAAACAAGTTTCTACTATGTTAGAACAATTTCAGGATGTCCTTACTGACATTCCTGGTCAAACTGATGTCATTCAACATGACATTATTCTTACTGACCATAATCCTATAAGAGTCAGACCGTATCCTATCCCGATACATTTTCAAGCACAGGTAGAAAAAGAGTTGGATGAAATGATAGAGTTAAAAATTGTTGAACCATCCACATCAGCATATTCTTCACCGATGGTTATCGTGCGAAAAAAAGACAACAACATACGTCTTTGCGTTGATTATCGCAAATTGAATCAAGTGACGAAATTTGATGCTGAACCTATGCCTTTACTTGAAGAGCTACTTACCAGACTATCGAATTCTCATTTCTTTTTCGATTTGTCTAAGGGATTTACTCCGAACACGCCAAAACGCTTTTTTTTGTCTAAGGGATATTGGCAAGTTCCATTATCCGAACACGCCAAACCGTTTACTGCTTTTTCGACACCTAGGGGTCTATTCCAATGGAATTTTATGCCTTTCGGCCTTATGAACGCCCCTGCAACATTCGTACGCATGATGCGTCGAATCCTATCTCATCGCTCAGATGTCATTGCATATCTTGATGACATCTGTCTTTCCAGTGATACTTGGGAAGATCACTATAACGGGTTAAATGAACGTATGTCTATCTTACGCGAGCATAACCTGACAGCGAAACCATCTAAAGCATTTATTGGTTTTAGCGAAATATCTTTCTTAGGTCACCGTGTTGGTCATGGTTTCCTAAAAACAGAGGACCATAATACAAGTAAGATACTTAACATTTCTATTCCTAAGACTAAAAAGCAAGTGCGAAGTCTCTTAGGTCTAATACAATTTTATGGACGATTCATTCCGAATCTGTCCTCCATTATGTCACCTCTTTCTTCCTTGCTAAAGAAAGGATCTCCTAATGTAGTCCATTGGACTCAAGAATGTCAATCCTCTTTGGATAAGGTTAAAACTATGTTTTCTACTTCACCTATCCTAGTATTGCCTTCTAAGGATAAGACATTTATTCTTCGTAGTGACGCTTCATCCACAGGGATTGGAGCAGCACTAATGCAAGAGTACTCTGGAACTCTGCATCCTGTGATGTATATTTCTCGAAAATTAAATGCCGCAGAGAAGAATTACTCGGTCCTAGACCGTGAATTGTTGGCTATGGTTTGGTCAATCCTTAAACTGCAAAGATTTCTTCTTGGCGCGCATTTCATTGTGGAAACTGACCAGAAAACTCTTACGGCTATTCAGAGTAAAAATCTGAAGAGCGCGAGATCAACGCGATACGCGATTGCTCTGCATCCGTTTCATTTTTCGGTGCGAGCTATCCGTGGGTCAGAAAATGTGATGGCAGATATTTTGTCTAGATGCCCACATGATTCATAACTGTTAAATTATATGCCTAACTTTGCTACAGTTGTTCCTATGTTGAAATGTGTACACATATGGAATATATCATATATTGATTGTAACACTACTTAGCGGTTCACTGATGTTTATTCACTGCTGGTCTTTCAATGTTTTTTCGTCTTTGATGAACGAACGAACGAACGAACTTTATTTTCGAAGGGTAAAGAATTGGGCGCGCAGGCCCGTCTAACATTCTGCCCTTCCACTCTCATTAATCTTGCATACTATATCCTTTCATTCCCACATGATGCTTTAAGCATTAATTTAAAGGCATGCAACATTATAAAGTTACCATAACAGCATTCATTTACAGTATGCAAGCATAATAATAATAAAAAATGAGTAGGGTTTTGTTTTTTTGAAACAAACAAGCTACTAAATGGGGGAAAAAAGTAATAATAAAATAAAATAAAAAAAACAATAAATAAAAATAAATAAATTCTGTATACCGACACTCACTCATGTCTACAATTAATCTGTATTTTTGGTATGCGGGTACATTCTCACGACTCACATTTCTAAAGTACAGTATTATGTGGGTACATTCACACATACATTACATTATATAATAATATTTTAAAGTGAATATAATAATGATATTACATGGATATAAAACAAATTATTCACACACAAAAATGAGCGGAAGAGGAAAAGAAATGTTGACCTATGGATGAGATGTTGACAGGCAAATACTGTTTCTATGGGGGTAGATAATCAGTGTTGAGGAAGTGTTTGAAAAGTGCTTTGTTAAAAGAATATTGTGTAGGTAGGCTTTTTAGGTGGTGTGGAAGGCTGTTCCATAAGTAGGCACCAGAGTAGGCTAGATCATGATGTTAAGGTATCTAAGATGAAATTTATGTATAAACTGATGTAGAAAGTGTGGCATTGCAAGTATTGTAGTATGCGTTGGTGACACCTCTCTGGAAATATTTATACTTAGAGAAATACTTTCTCTAAGTTCATGAAATATATTCTCAATGCTTATCATCTGCGCATTGTTATTGGTGCGTTGTGAGCCTATTGTATGTTGCTCCTAGATGTATTTCAAAAAAAAAAAAGTACCATTTTTTTTTCCAGAGGGGTGTGGTAATCTGTTGCGTGCATATTTTGACGCACATATTACAAAAATACGATATGGCTATTTAATATGGAAAATATATATTTGCATTCATTTGTGTATGAAAATGCTTCCTCTGGTAAAGCTAGATAATTCATGATTGATTTACACTTTTGATTATATGAGTGATCTTTCTTGATATTATCGGCGCATGGATATTGTATTCATGTCCGTTCTTATTTGTTCGGGCCAGAAAATAGATTAATTTTGCTTGTTATGTTTATGGCCTGAATTCATGTGTACTACTTGTCTAGTGCAAGTAGATTCAGTCGTATATTGTATACCTTTGTATGTTCAGGTCGGACTATATTCTTTCTGCCAGAATCTAGCGCAGGTTTTCGTAGTCCTACTGGGTTGTAAAGAGTTCCGATAATGTCGCCAAGAAATGGCTGAGTGATTTTTCCAGGGCTGGCACTGTTTAAGGTTTAACAGTGATTCATAGATGTTTTTCTAGGAGAAGTTTGTGTCTCTGCAAGAATCTATTTGTCAGAGATCCTCCTCATATGTGTGATTCGGACTCCAGTTATGCCAGACCCTAATTTTGATGATCTCGAGTCGATTAGACCTAGATGGAACATTGTGCTTCGTATCGCTAGGGTTGTGTTTTGTATCGACGAAGATGACAGGCTTTCCTACAGCAGTTATGTCTACGTGAATTAACTTGATTACTGTAGAGCTGTATGGAAAACTTAATGAAATTATTTATATGCACATTATAAATTAACTTTGGCTTATATCTACCTTCCTACGAGTGAGTGAGCGACAACTCAGGAAGGCGGCCATGTTATATTCCTGTCATCATATTTTTGATCACTGTCAAGAGAACAGATTATGTATCCTACTATCGGGCAGTGGTATCGAGATCTTGTTATGAGGTGAAAACTCACTATCGTGGTTTATGAGTGTTATACAAACATTGGACATATTTCAGCTTAAGAACTTAGCTATGAAATGAAGGTTCGGCCAATGACTTTTGTATGTTTACCGATCCTCATTGACGCGTTCAGTCAGTAGAGGATACGGCGATTAGTTACCAGAACAGTGAATACCACCTTGGGTTGAATGATATTTCACTACTACATGAATGTATCATCCACGATTCAAATAACCAATGAATGTATGTCAACATGTGTCCATGACTGTATCCGTGCTGTCCAGTTTGCGTGCCTTCATTAAACTATTGAAATGTCAGAGGCAGTTCAAGTCGTCATTGCATTACATGAGAGTGTGTGAGAGTTATTACCAAGAGGTCTGTTACACCGAACTACTACACCATTCGCGTTACTTGACACTCCCACTCAAGGTCTACATGACAGGTTCATTCAACAGTGGCCAATACACAACAACACGTTTATTCTACAGTAGTGGCCAGACTTAGCATATCCTTGACACTCTACAACTGCTCAGCAATATACAAGAGCAAATGAAGAGGTGGACAGAATATTTTGAGGACCTTCTCAATAGACCAGCTCCACAAAACCCCCCGGACATCCAGCCAGCAGAAGAAGAGCTACAAATTTACGGCGAAAGACCAACCAAGGAAGAAATAAAGAAAGCCATAAAGCTTCTAAGAGATGGAAAAGCGTCTGGACCTGATGGCATTCCAGCAGACGCCATCAAAGCATTGTTTATTTTGTTGTTGGTATATTTCACACCAATTACAAATTATCACCGAAGTTACATCCACTTTATTTCTTGTGAAGTTAATGTGGAATAAATGACTTATTATTGCTTCTTGTCGTTTTATTTTTAAAACCTATTTGCTTTGATTTTATTAGTTTTATTATCTTCATCATATTTTTGGTGTTCGTTCGCTGATTAAGGCATTTTAGCTTGCTCACTTTGAAATCGTGTCTGAAAAAAAAAACTGTTTCCTGCCTAACTTAAGTTCGACAATTTGTTTAAAAATTCATGGGACATGTAGGAATTTACAGAAAACATGCCAAAATAAATAAAAACAAAAAAACAAATAAAACAGTAAGAGCTCACACGAAATTTCCACACAGTAACATGCACAATGAGCAATATATATTTGTTTGTGTGTGTGTGTGTGTGTGCGATCTTTTATGTTTAGATATGCACTCTAATATAACCGACGGACTCTGTGTCTAGACTGAAGGGAGTGTGACTCGCTAAAACGAAGCAAAATTGTATTTAAAAAATTATATATAAATATATATAGATATGCACACACATTTACGCACAATTACGTTTTGTGGTCCCTTTTTGTCTCGGTTTATTCGATGCTGAAAGGAGAAATTAGATGTAAACAACAGATTATTTTGTGCTTAGATAGACCGGGGACAGCTTTCACACTTATTAGGTTTCAAATTCCTTGATCGTTTTGAACTGAAACCAGACTTCACACAGAAATCTGTCCCGGCGCAAAACTGGGGCCAGCTTCACAGAAGGTCTTTTATTTTCAGTGTGAACTTCTTTGAGAAGATCCGGAGCTAACGACTTTACGAGATGACAATTTCTAAATTTTGTGAAATGAGAGCTGGCACTGCAGCTTAAATCTGATTTAAAGAAACAGGCAACAAAGTAAAGTAGGTGGTTAGCGGAATAATCAAAGTAATATGGAAATACAACACGCTGACGAATAGTGCGTTGTTTATATAAATAGACACAGACAAATAAAGAGGCACTGCAAAATCTGGAAGAGAAAAACAAATTATAAAAGAGATCAAAATAGAAATGAAATGTTTGCACACATAACAAGACGAACTTCTTTTGTGAAAATATAACGGCAAAAATGGTTGAAAGCAAAAGAAGAAGAAGACGTCGGCGGTATAAGTGGAAAAGAAACATCAAGCGACGGACGGGAAGAATATTTTCTTACTGAAAGAAGGGGAAAGGAAACATAGTGACGGACGGGAGTTGATCTTTTCACTAAAATAATGGGAAAGGAAACATCAAGCGACGGACGGGAGTTGATCTTTTCACTAAAATAATGGGAAAGGAAACATCAAGCGACGGACGGTAGGTAATTTTTTTTATGCGATACAAAGGGAACGTAAGCGTCATGTGGTGAATGGGAGATAATCTTTTTTACCATATGAGGGAAAAGGAAACATCAAGTGATGGACGGGAAGTAACTTCTCGAAAGAGAAGACACAGAATATTTGGAAAATGTATTACAGTCAGAATTTTGTATGGAGACGGCACATAATCTGGTCTGAACAACTTGTGGAAAAGTGGTACTGGCCAATGTCACCAATCGTTCATGGTGCATTTATCAGCTACCTTATTTGTTTTTTTGCTTGATGTTATCGCTTAATAATCATCATTCCTAGCTATTAAAACTTTCCTATTTACATTAATTCAGATATAATGTCAGATCCAGGAATGTGAAATACCGGAGAGTTGCCATTCATTGATTTCATTTCCTTCTGCAGCGTTCATATCCTTGAGTGTCACAGCCATATATAGATAGATAGATAGATAGATAGATAAACAGATAGAGTGCCACAGCCATATATAGATAGATAGATAGATAGATAGACAGACAGACAGACAGATAGATACTTACTCGTAGATAATAGATAGATAGATAGATAGCATGATAGACAGATAGATAGATAGATAGA